>OZ018338.1:18146785-18459531 GCA_963969495.1 Ceratothoa steindachneri | reverse complement strand
TTGAAAGCTTCGGTGATTTTTTTTTTCATATAAAGAAACAGCTAAGACAAAGATTTTTACCAATGACTTTTATTAATTTTTGCCATCCTTAGCTCCACCTCGCTTAGCTATGTGTTTACTTTTTGTGCGTTCGTTCCCGCCTTTCCTGGTAACTCTCTCGTCATTCAGTTGAAATTCCTCGTACTTCTAATTGAAGTTCATCCGTCCAATTGAAGTTGTGTAAAGGTAATTTCGCATATCATTCAACAGCATATTTTAACCATTATATTTTTATGTTTTTTTCAGTGTAAATTTCTAATAAAAAAATGTGGTATAGTTTTTTTTTACTTGTCCTGGCTGTCACAAGAAGAGAGCCCACAAACCCGACAAAAAATACTGGTTATCCCGGAGTGACACTCTTACCTCCCTCACACACAGGACTTAAAACCTCCGAGGATTTGAGCAATTCTACACACCACAACAAAGAAACGAGGAGTGGAACGCACGAATACATCTGTCATTGCCCTGTAAGACTTCCAACTAGGTTCATACGCACCTTGGTTCACGCAGGCAGAACTCTTATTCTCATTAGTTACTGGTGACGGAGAAATCGAATAAAGGCGCTAGCTCATAGTCATCGAGGCAATCCTGAAAGCCTCATTTAGGAGAGATTCCTCCATACGGCGCGATAGATGGAACTTCTAGCAAAGATAAATGAAGTTTCACATCACCCTTAAGACATATGAAGGAGAGTCTGGGACACTTTGGGAAATGTAAGCCGGGAATTTGTTCGAGTCATTTGCCAGTCGTCTTCCCACATGCATTCAAGAGGCATTGAAAATCTTAGCTCCAGACTCTCCTGGCTACGGCTGCCACCCGGTCAATCAACAGAAGAAATCAAGCAAATGTAACCCTCTGTCACGAAGTACCCCTTGCTTCAACTCTACAAAAGAATGGAATAAAACCCTAAACTCCCTCAAAGTCGCAACTCTCTCACAAGGGATTTCTAAAGTTAATAAACATGTAAAGAAGCTACAAGGAGCTACAAGGAAAATAAGTACCCTAGAAGACCTTACGGACGGTCCATACAAGGAAAGTACTTTTGGCGCAATCCTCGAAGGTGTCCGTTGGTAACCTCAAAGATCACTCGCGAGGATCTTAACGGCGATTTCGCAAGACTTTATCTAGTCTTGACTTGAACTGGTCAACAGATTCACTGTTGAAAACTTCCGACGGAAGTGCGTTCCAACTACCGCAGATACTGTAAGTGAAGAATTTCCCACACAGATCACGCTCTCTTTCCTCTCAACCTTTATCTCTTAGCCTCCGGCAACGTAGGTGCTAGTATCGTCGTATATAGGAAGGCCAGGCACACCGTTGCTCCCCTGGCTGTCAAGTTGTATCGGGAAACAGCAAAATGGGAGTAAAGGACGTGGCCCTCTGTCGTCCAATCGAATCACTGACTGCACTTATAGGATCCATTCACTACAGATTTCTGGTTGAAGGTGGATCCTTAATAACAATAATCCCCTCCCCCCTCCCCTCACTGACCCACAATAAGAGGAAAGCAGAATCTCACTCCAAAACGCAAATGGCTCATCCATTACGACTTTTGGCGATCAAATGAATCACTATGTTTGCGAAGGAATTTCAAAAGGAAATACCTCATTTGTGATGTAAAATGTGCAATTTGGCTGCAGATTTCTTCTCTCACCGTAATATTTCAGGAACTAGAGAAGCAGAGAGGGCGCAAATCCAACCTATCCATAACCAAAGGTCATCAAAAGAAGAAATTATTAAAAAAATAAAAGGTTCTACATATGATATTGTCCAAACCACTATAAAACGATATCAACAGAACAAGCGAGAGCTTTGCATCAAGGAAGAGAAGTAGCAGAAAACGTCTTACAACACCGAGAAAACGGATCTATTATTCGGACTTCACTACAGAATCGCAGAAAAATATTCGGATATTGATCAGGAGTTCATTGAAGCTTCAAGTTCACAAATATCACGCATAACAATTAAGGCAATAAGGATACAAGGCGAGAAAGAAGCCATGTAAACCTAAGGTCAATAGAAAAAAAAACCCTCCGTCTTTTATGTGTGAAAGATAAAAGAAATTGGACACGGGAACAATGGTCTAAAGTTATCTGATCAGAGAAAAGTAATCAACAGGTCTTATAAGAGCATTGTATTATTGTTTTACGTATGATTTGTGTAATTCCATTTAAATATATCTTAGAATAAATTTATTTCAAAATCTAACTTTTTTTGTAACAAGTTTTCAGATTTTCAGCAATTATATAGCGACTTTTGTAAGACGAAGAGTTACAGAGGCATTCCACGCTAATTGTGTTGTAAAAAGTACGAAGCATGGGTGGTTTTATCATGGTATAAGGTTGCATGTCTTCATCAGGTCAGGGGGAGTTGTTTTTATACAAGGAAAGAATGAAATTCTCAACTTATACCACTATATTATCATAAGTTTTAGTTAAAGCCATCTATCCAGAAATTGCATCCCATAACACGGAGAAATGAAGTTATATTTCAGCCATAAATCCAACCACACCCGAAATTTACTTAGATAGATAGGAATCACCCCTATTAGTGGTTACCACAGAGCCCAGACTTAAATCTGATAGAACCCTTGGGGGAAATGGTTGGAAAACAATAAGAAGTACCACAACTACAAATAAAACTAATGTATGAAAAATTACAAACTGAATGGAGAAAGCGTCCAAAATTTGTAAAATTTGGTAAAAGTCCACGAAGAATTATGGCTGTAATGGCTTCGCCAATCTTCCCTACGGAGGGGAGCTGGCGCTTCGCTGCTAAGATTAAAATCTAAAATCTAAAAAAAAAAGCAGCCATGGTTAAATTTTTATAAATTTTCTGAACTTCGCCAATTATAATAATTTTAAAAAGGAACTCTACACTAAATTTTCCCCCCCCCCGATTCAAAATATCACGTTGCTAAAATATAGAGTTATAGAATGAAGAAGATATATAAAAATAAATTTTCTGAACTTCACCATTTGTAATTCTTTGGGTTTTAAAAATTCACAAAATTTCGATACTTATATTTATTTCTGAACTTCACCATTTTGCTTTTTGATATTATAAAAGAATTATTAGAAATAACTTTGATAAAAAACATAAGTCATAACCAAACTGAGATGAAATTATTAATCAAATACTAAAAAAAAATCTCCATCTTAAATAATTATAGAGTTAGTGAAGTGATGATGATGATGATGATAAGATATATACTGGTTTCATTCCCAAGAAATGTGTAATACATTATATGAATGATTCACAAGGGTACTTTATACTTTTGGCCAAGGGTGTACATATATACCTCGCATTATCATTTAATCATAACCACTTTCATCAATGAAAGACAATTCATCGTCCTCTTCCTCCCGAAGTAATTGATTTTAATAAAGAAAACGCTTGTCAATCTTAATTGGTCACGTATCAAACTCCCAAATTATATGGACAAATTGAAAAGAAGGAAATCGAGGCCGAGTAAAATTAATCCAAAGTATTTAAATAAGGAGCTAAAAAATGAGATCATAATGAGGCCACGCACATAATTTATTACCACATCTTTAAAGACAGTACGGTTCCTGCAGTCAAAGTTAGCAAATGGTAGACCACTTTTTAAAAGGCGGGGGGTGGCATTTTTTTTAGTTATTTATTTATTTTTAGGAGCCTATCTGGGAACTGCCTACTTGGGCATTCGCCAGATGAGCTCCTAAGAGGGAGGGGGGGGGGAGTTATCCTAATTATAGACCTATTGACAGTATTGTTTCTGAAGACTTTAAATTAGCAAATGATAAAATAAAATTTGAAATGAAGAAGGAGAAATCCCACAAAATACCAATTAGCTTAACGGGTTGGGATAAACTTTTGGAGTGAATTGGACTCTCTCTTTTTTTTTTAATTAGATGGTTTGGCAACTGCCCGCGAGGGCATAATCACCGTAATTAAAAATCTAGCCTAGTGATAGGCTATTCTAAGATTCACAAATAAAAGCAAAATAAGAAACAAAGAAAAAAACAAGAAAGCACGTTCCGGTGTCAGGGAGGAGGCTGCCTCCCCCTGGCAAGGGGACCTAGAAGAAAGAGGGTCAAATGAAATGGACGAGGCCAACCTCCTCCAAAAAGTCAGATAGTCCAGAAGTCTTTATAAAAGAACCTTTGCCGACTAAAAGGGACAAGCGGTAGCGACTCCGCTCGCTTCGATACCGGGAGGGGGTAACGTATGCTAAGATCCCCCAGACTGGGACATTCAACAAGAATGTGCCGAACAGCCTGGGGGAAACTGCATCGCAATAAAGTGCAGGCGAGCGATCCATCAAATGGCGGTGCGTCCCACGAGTAAGCCGTTGCGGCATTGAGGGTTAGGTTCATGGTAACAGTCGAGACGCAATGGTGCGCAACTTTAAGTTTCATCGGCCGTCTCCCATCTTCTTTGCCAAGCCCTGATTACTGCCATGTCGGTGTGAGGAAGAGCAAAACGCTGATCCAGTCACCCAGTCTTCGCGGACTCTTTGGCGCCCGCATCAGAACTCACATTCCCTGCAATTCCCTCATGTCCAGGACCTCAGCAGAAGATAATCTAAATATCAACCCGGCTCGCGGAAACAGTGGCGTCACGGATAGCGATTACCAGAGGGCGTGGAGATTCCAATGACCTGGGGACAAATAGGACGCTCTGTAAATCGTTTAAGATCACAATCCGGTCTCCGAACCGGACCTAAGTATTATCTGGTACCGAACAGTATATTACAACCAGTTCGACCTTGAAGACAGACGCTGCATATGGTAAATCCACGCTTCTTCAAACCGAGGGGATACAGCGTGGAAACCGATCCCCTCAAAGGACTTGGAGCCAACAGTATACACTGTCACGGATCCAGCGTGACACGAGGTGTGCTCCAAAAAGGCCGAGCGCAATACTCCTGGAGGTGGGGAAGAAGCTTTGTGAGCAGAGGCGTGGCGACAAATATTCAAGGGTGGTACCCTCCAGACTGGCGTCTTGGGCAGAACCAGGGCGCCACATCGGCCCGAAAGCTACAGGAACTCTCCTACGAGTTTCCTAGACCTAAACCAAAACGGCTTAGGGTATGACTGGCGTCCCTCGGCATCATAGGCACCGTCGATATCAGCTGCGGATGCAGTGAGAGCTGTTGGCGACTGAGTGAGGGGCCAAGCTCGCGCATACAGGAGAATAATGCACTTGACACAACGCAGAGCGAGTGGCATCCCATCAGCATTGACAAATAAGCTATCAATGGGAGACGGGTGTGGTGGATTGTATCCACCTTCCGCAATACACGCTCGATTGCGGATGCATAAAACTCGCATCCGGAGTCCAGTTTCGAAAACAAAGGATCGATAGAAAAGCAAAGAAGTAGCCGATCAGCACCCTAAGTGGTGAACGTCACGAAACAGTGAATGTCCATGGCGTGAGTGTAAGAGACCCTGAGGCTGCGAATATGAGCCACTCAGGTGCGGCGTCAGTGGAAAACAAGACCAAGGAAACTGATAGAATCCACGAGTTCCAGGCGAAGCTCGTTGAGGAACAAGTCCTGGTGGGGATGGAGGCGTAGTTGGCGGCAAAAATGCACCACTTTAATATTGGCAAAGGAAAACTGAAACTTGTGAGCTTCGGCATAGCGAGAGATGCGATTCAATGCTAGTTAGGGACGAAGCTACAAAGTTTGCGGCTGAGATGCACCAAAAGAGATCGAAAGGTCGTACACGAAGAGGGTAGCGAGAACATCTTCCGGCAGCACGGAACTGATACCCTTTATGCTCAAGGCAGATTGTGACACTGATGGCACTTTCCTGCGAGACACCCCCTTCCAGCTAGAGTGGGCCAGAGAGGGCTCCCTCCCACCCGTACGTGGAATCGACGATGTCACAAAAAGATTGGGAGGCGTCCCCTCGTCCCCATCGTGTGGAGAGTCTCCATGATACCGTATCGCCATGCGGTATCATAGGCCTTCTCCAGATCGAAGAATGCCATGGTGTAGTGCTGTCTACGAAGGAAGGCCTCGCAGACGGATTTACCAGTCGGATCAGAGCATCCACGTGGAGTGGAACTTGCGGAAGCGGCACTGTGCAGAAGACAGATGGCCTCCGTTTTCCAGAAAAAAAGGCTAATCTAACATTTAACAATTTTTCCATCAAAGTACACGTAGGAGGTTAGAGAAATAGGCAGGAACCGGCCCGGGTAGAGTGATCTCTCCCCGGTTTTCAAAAAGCCGGGAGTCTGGGAGATACCCTCTGTCCAGATCCTGTTGAACAAATCTAACAGAAAGGATATGCCTGCCTCACCTAATTGTCAAAGCATAGTCCAGACCAGGGCGGTGTCCCCGCAAGAGGCGAGGGCGGAACGAAAATCACTCAATGTAAACCTATCGTTGAAGAGTTCTCTCGCCATGGATGCAAAGAAAAGTTGGATGTCTTGAGCGACATTAAAACGTGCATTGAATGCTGTCGGAGCAACATTCCGACGAGAGAATGGGGAGAAAGCGGTCGCAATGAGTAAGCCACGGAAGCGGGGCCCGAGATTGCGGTCTTATTCTTCTGGAGAACCGGAGGAGGGTCATGCGAAAACCTGTCCCGAGCCCTTTTGATTCGCTTCCAAAACTCTGCTAGAGGAGTCTTCACGTTAACTAAAGAGATGTATGCCCGGCAGGAAGAGCGGCGGGCTTCGAAACATACCGGAACCTAGCCCTAGCTCGATGAAATTCACCGACAGTGAAATCGTTCAGGCGGCGCTTATAGCGCAGGTATGCCTAATGTTTCTGTTTTAGGTCCGTCTCACATTCAGCTGACCACCAGGGAAGTATTCAAGCTTCAAAACGGCCAGTCCTGCTAGGAATAATAGTTACGCGAAGGCGATGAGTTTACTGGAGAACTCAACCACCTCATCCATCAGCCTAAACTCTACTGGAGAGAAATCAGTCTTTTCTTGAAATGCGGAACACCGCGCACGCGCAAAGCACCACCGTGGGCTCACTCAGGCGGCAGCGGTCCAAAAAATATTTGAATGGGAGTTATCACGACCATGGAAGTCATTTACCACCTCCTACCCAAAATCCGGCTATGCACAGGGATAGATCAAGGAAATGAAGCGGCTCTCAGGAGACTGATGCGTAAACTCATGCACATTTGGTACACCTATCACGAGCCCGGCCGTCAGGTTTGCAAGGATCTGACCCCTGGGATTGATCGAGTAGTCTCCCCAGAGGGGGTGTCTACCCTTCAAATCCCCGAGCAGTAGGAAGGGCCTCGGCAACCGTGCCACGATGCGGACTAAATCCCTGGCCTCGAAGATGGCTGACGGTGGAATATACGCAGAAATAATAGTATACTCGTAGCTCCGTTCCAGGTACAACTGGACTGCTACTGCCTGAAATGAGGTATTTAAAGCAAAGAGAACAACGGAGAAATCATGTCGCGTGTAAATCGCGCATCTTCCTGCCCGACCCCCATCCCGTAGTGCTGGGGGTCTCAAATCCCTTATACTCCCCGGAGGGTGGGCAGAGGACAAGCACCCAGCATTGTCTCTTGCATAGAGGCGCTGAAGGCACCCTCGTCTTCAAGATATCCGGATAGGTTGGGCTCGCCATGTGACTCTTTTCTACCCTACGCCTCGAAATATTCGTCGGGCGGAGCGGCTTAGGAGGCGGAGGTCCCTCCTTTGAAGGATCCACCGTGTTTGAGCAACCCTGTCCAGCCTTGGGTGGGTGCCTCGGAACCGAAGCTACTTTGGCGCTGTCCTACTTTCGGGGTGGAGCTATAGGAAAGACGACCTCACGACCACCTTCAGGGTTAGTGCCTGCTGCGAGCCTTTGTGCCGCCACATCTACCACGGGAGCGCCAGGGTGATTAGAACCCACAGAACGGTTCCGATTACGTGCCGAAATGACTGTGCTCGTAGGCCTGGAGGTGCCAGGAGCAGATGCCTTTTTAAAATTGAGGCATATGACGTTCCGGCAAGCGCGGGCACGCCAGGACTAATTCCTTAGCCTCGAAAAAATGAGACGATCTTTACCCTGATCGACCAAGATTTCCTTCTCCAGGAGATATGCAACACATTGCTTCGAAAAGCAGGATGAGACTATCCGCAATTAACACGCTTTTTATACACGATAGTGACTTGTCGTGTACGGCCTTGGAGCAAGTTACACAGACTTTGCACGTTTACATGAGCGATTCGTATGGTTGAAACGGTGGTAGTAGCACCTATGCGGCAGTGGCACGAATGCCTTCACGCGGTAGCGATGCCACCCAGCACGCACTGACTCAGCGAGCTTGGCGCAGTCGAAGGTGACGAAGAGTTTAGGGGTGGGTCTCGAGGCCCTTCCCTGTTCTCTCATCACACTTTCGACCTTGACTGCTACATGGTCGTCCAGCTTTAAGGCGATGCATTCTAAGAAGTAGTCCACGAATTCCCTCGCAGAAACTACTCCTTTCACGAAGTTCATGGTAGAGTGCGGCGTCACACTCAACGGTGTGGCATCAAGTGTCCGAAGAGCACTAATCATGGCCGCCTCGGAGGGATCCGACGCATTCCCAAAAGGCACCAATCCGAGAACGGGTCACTTCGGCTATCTACTAATCAAGCTAGCTAATGCTCTCTTCTGATGGATAATGTTCCCCTAGGCCAACATGGTGCCATCAGTGGAGCAAGTAACCAGAGAGCGTCTGAAGCCAGCGGGCTCGAAAACGATACGTAGTCTCTCGATGCGGGTCCCCGACGTAATCTAGGCTCCTCTTAGCGCACTTGCACCTTTGGCCTTAGTCTGGACACCCTTACCAGTGGGCGCCTAGAGGCAGGACGTGTCAATATTGGCCTGATCGATTGCCGATGTGGCAGGAGAATCGACAGCCTCGGAGGCCCCGCTGAGGGAGAGTAGCCCTTAGTCTTTTTCTTCCTGTCCTTTCTCATTTGGGGAGAATGGGAAATGAACCCGCTCCTCTCCACCGGCTCAAGGAGCTCCTAGGTCGGATGGACCGGCCTCGGCAAGATCCTTCTGCGAAATTGAGAAGGTCTTGACTGTCAAAGAGGCACCAGCTGGGAAGGCAGGTTCCTCCTCTCCTTTTGAATCATCAGGTTCCCGAGCCGTCTGAGGAAAAGCTTGCACAGGAGTGGACTCAGGTTCGGTATTTGGCATCGAGCCCGGGTTCGACCCCATGTAAGATCCGATCCTGCCGTCTAGGGCTGTCACCTCTGGGACCATGTCCATTTCACGGAGTGCTCCATGTGCCCTACCCCCATCTCCAAGGCATCACGGATCCTATTTGAGGTACTTTTTGTCGTGTCGTCTCTATCCTGTGAGCCACCTTCATCGGGGGAGAGAGGGTGGCAGACACGTCAACCCCCTGAAAACTGTAGATGCAGACTGCAAGAGTATGGGGGACGGACCTGCGAGCCCTGCTATTCCTTGTCTCCCTAATGGGGCTGCCCCTATCAATCCACTCCCAACACTAGAATTCAATTTTGAGCAGCCTGCCTGTTCTCTTGGCAGTCCCCCGTGATAGTAAAAGAGGGGACGGACTGCCACTGGTAAAGAGATGGAGTCACTCGAGGGCTCCTCCAGAGGTGAGGAGAATCCACCCTACCACGAGGCTTGGAAGAGGAGTAAGCCTCCTCTCCGGTATAATACGGTTGAGGGGCCCCTGAGAAAGCAGAGGAGGGGCGGGCACCTCCTTTACAGAGGTGGAGTTCCTGGAGAGTGGCTCTAAAAATGGCAAAGGGGCTGCCCCATGGCGATGTTGAGGGGGGGCCCTCCACCAGTCGATGATATGTTTCGCGTTACCTAGTCCTCCCCGACACCTAGGGAGGGCGAGTCCGCAATTGTAGGCAGCCCCCATGCGCATTCCCACTCGTGCATTGCAATGTCACCATAATTTAGAAATAGATAAAAAAGACATGGAAACCAGATACCAAAAGCCCTCAATGACTTGGGAGACTAAGAAAAAGGTCTCCATAGAATCAGAAATTCCAGAATGCGATCATTTACACATACTCGGCCCTGGTCCAGCGTTGATGGGCTTTGCCCACCCGGCCCGCCATTCAGGCGACATTGTCCTGGAACTTTAACCATAGAGCATGGTGGCCGCGTAGCCACCTTTTATGTGTACTGGAGGAAGTTGAGCAGAGTGGACGCCCCACACAATCCATACCTAATAATTGCCCCCACCCAGCTGCCTTACGGCCCTCGCAGGAGGTAGAGACCTCACGGTATCCACAGCCACTCGACTAAGGGCCCATAAGAGGAGGAAAGAGCGCGGGGCAACCAGAACTTCTGTGGGTAAAAGAGCAAGTGTGGAAAGTGGTAGGAGGGTATGTAATAAAGAGAATTAGAGATAGGCGGGTCCACTAACTAGTAGGGTGAGAGATCACCAGTTATTATCATACCCTGGTGCTAGGTGATCCCAGGATGGCACGAAGTCCACCAAGACTACCGGACCGAACTCTGACCAGGTGGGAACAGTTCTCCTGGTACAAAGTGCGGGTAGAAAAGGTTAAGGGGATAACTGTAATAATAATTATAATAAATAATAGCATTAAATAATAATTAACACTAATAATAATAATATAATACACAATAAAAATAATGATCAGTAATTGTAATATACAATAATTATAATATATAATAATGATAAATAATAATAAACAATCATAATCATAATAATATAAAATAACAATAATCAATAAATAATAATAATAAGAATCATAAAATTATAATGCTAATAATAATAATAATAAATGGTAAAATATTGCTGAGGGGGCGACGGAAAAAGCGCACCAACAACTTTCCCAGGCCCCATCAGACCCAGTGACGGAGTTTCCCTAATTTGCACTCAGGCAGGGGGGACGTTCAGCTCCTCCAGGTACCAATTGTAACAGGGTACCCCCCCCCCCTGAGAGGGAGTAAATTGTAAGGCAAGAATCTTGGATCCCTTTATTAAACATATTTAATTAAAGATAGCCAACACGGATTCAGAAGAAGCTGCTCTTGTTAAATTAATTTGTTAAGGTAGAATATGACGGGAAAATATGGTCATAATGCCGTAGAAATTTAACTTTATTTTAAGGTATTCGATTCGGTTCTCCATAAGAGACTTGGAAAAGCTGGAAGCCCACGGGTTTAATAGGTAGTATATTGCGATTGATCGAGAACTAGTTCAAAGACCATACACAAAGAGTGGTGATAAATGGAGAATACCCTGACTGGGCCAAAGAGACTAGCGGTGTACCGCAGGGGGTCAGTTTTAGGTTGTATTATTCGTTATCTTCACAAATAACTATTCAAGATTAAGCAAGATTGCCCAGTTCGCGGACGTTACTAAACTAGGTCATACCGCGTACCCTGACTCGTGTCGAGAGAATATACAGCAAGACTTAACGAGAGATTTAGTTGGTCTGTTATATATTTGCAGGTAAATTTTAATCATAATAAGCGTAATTCACATCAGCTCTCGAAATAGAAACTTTTATTATACATATCAAAAACAAGATCACGATGTATTAATTTAGAGAGACTTCCAAATTTTCGAAACAATACGTATAAAAAGATAAAAATCAAATACAACACTCGGTTTTATTGCGAGAGATCTCGAATATAAGAGTAAAAGAATAGTAGTTCCATTGTTCAAATCAATCGTGCGTCCACAGCTGGAATAAGAAGCACAGTTTAGGGCTCCTTATCTACAATAGAATATCGGCTACACAGGAGAGTATAGCGAAAGTCGACAAAGTTCATTCCAGAGTTGCAAAACAAATCTTAAGAGACAAAGAATTAAAATTGTCCCTGGTTGTAGATAGATACCGTCGTGGCCAATAGATAGAAATCTTGAAAAGTGGGAATGGTTATTAAAATATAAACTTTGACTCACTTTTTGAACACGCTGAAAATATCCCGAGAAAAAGTTAAAAATTGAAATTAAAGCGCTGGCAGACAAATATCGTGGGAAATCTTTTCACTTATACAACCGTGTCAACTTGGAACTCTTCCAGCTAATGTTGAAAGTACGTCAATCAACGTATTAACTATAAATTGCACGAAAATCTATTTAATTATCAAAACATTCGAATAAAAAGGGTATCAACGTGAGTTGTTTTATTTTTTTTACTTTAAAGATCATCTAAAGACATCTTTATCTTACTTTCTCCACTTTCTCTAAGACCAGCCATAAAGTTGACCTTAGTCTCTTTGCTGGTCTTGATTCTATAATAACTCTACTTGCAAACTCTCTTTTGATGACCTCGTTGATTTTCGCTTCTTAGTTTTAAGTAGTAATAATTATTAGAAAGAGTACTATTCTGTTTGTAGGTTTTGAATACACCCTCCCGACTACAAGACTTGGGAGGGGGGCTCACATTCTTTTTATTGTTCATTTATTGCTTGTTGATAAAAATCAAATAGAACACTCTTTTTTAAGGCGAGAAATTTATAATATAAGAGCAAAAGAATAGTAGTTCCATTGTTCAACAATCTCGCTTCACTTCCTTTCTGTCAGGTGTCCATGAGCCTTGATAGTCCAAGATAAATAGGGGCAGCAGTTGAGATTTACCTGCACACCGGCCTTCAGTATTATTCCTTTAAAGTGGTTTGATTTTTCATCTGTTTTTTTTTTCACTATACCTCTTATTTCAATTGTTTTACCCTTATTCTTATGGGCCTATCCGCCTGAACGTGCCTTCATTGATTACGCCAATTTCCTTTCTTATTTTCAAAAAATACGCCTTCGTACGGGGTGTCAAATTTTAAAGTCAAATCCCCACCGACCAATGCGGGTTAAGGGGATTCTAGAAGCAGATTTATTACCCCATCTTCCTTAGGGGAGATGGAGAAAATAACTTTTCGCAGGAGCCCCACTGCACCCCAACAATAGATATTAGCATTACCCTGCCGCTTGTCCGTCTTTAAATGGCTTAAATTCGTCCACTTCCGACCAGTGATTCTCTGCGCTTCGACTGCTTGGACGTCTCCCGGGAGATTTACGACTTCCGATTTAAAGGAGTTTTCAGTTCACTTTAGCCTCGCACGATGCTCGGTTGAGATGGGGAGTAGCGCGTAGATAAGGGGTGGGAGGGATTCGAGATAGGTTCGTCCGTCAGGAATAGATGGAGATACGAATATGCGTGGGAGATGAAGTAGGCGTAAAAGGGAGATAAATTGATCCTCAGCTGTACAACGAGTATGCAAAAAAAACAATAACCAAGAAAGATATCAAAAATAGTTGGAGGGGATAGTTAGAAAGAATAAAAACAATAACATAAATGAATGCAAAAATAGGAAATGGGGTTATAAAGAATGGCTATGTGATTAGTGATTTAGAGTGGAATCGATTAATGCCGCCACAAAGGCTTTGTCGTTTCACCCAGTCATTAGAGATGCGATTAATTCTACTCTTTTAATAGTGGAATTCATGTGCGTACTGAATATTCATGTACATAAAACCTCCGAGATAGGGTACACATATAATTTTAACTTTATTTGTTTTGTTCGTTGATTGGTTTCGTGATGTATTTTATTTCTTAAACTATTTTTCTTTCTTTTGGAAGTTTTTTTTTATTCGTTGATTTTATCTTTTTGCATACTTCAAATGACCACGTGGAGGGGGGTGTAGGGGATAACAATGCAATTAATAAGTGGGGGGGGGGTAATATGGATTGGTATCGTTTTCCGTATTTTTTAAGGTAAGTTAAAATGATTGACTTACAAATGCACTTAAATAATAAAAAAAATACAGGATATGAGAGATAATGAAAGCAAGACTTAATAATAACGGATGTTCTCGACAGAGAATATCCATTATGGACATACACAAAGAAACAACTAAACCAAGACTCAAACGAGTTCTTGTTAGAGAAAAAAGTAAAAAAAATAAACTGCAACAAAGACTTAAAATAAGAAAACAGAATAACGCATACAACAGAAAAAGTATGCAAAAAGATAAAATCAACGAATAAAAAAAAACTTCCAAGAGAAAGAAAAATAGTTTAAGAAATAGAATAGATCACGAAACAA
This sequence comes from Ceratothoa steindachneri, assembly GCA_963969495.1. Lineage (NCBI taxonomy): Eukaryota > Metazoa > Arthropoda > Malacostraca > Isopoda > Cymothoidae > Ceratothoa > Ceratothoa steindachneri. Next base: position 18,445,487 of record OZ018338.1, on the reverse strand, counting down.
ATCAACGAACAAAACAAATAAAGTTACACACAAAACAATTCAAGCTTAAAAACTCCACCGACCAAATTTTTAATCCTATAAACATTTCACATTAATACTCTCTAACTAGACTACCGTCGTCTTCACTGACAACAAAAAAAAAAAAAAACATTTCTGTACCTACGTGGTTCCAACTCGAGATGGCGGGGGTAGCACTGATTGTAGGGGAGGGGGGGGGGAATCACTACACCGACGGGAGATTAATGCTCTTGTCTGTTCTTCAACATTGCTCACGTCTGGACAGACACCCCAGATTGCGAATGTGAGCTTAACGCGGGTCTCGGAGCCAAGCCCCCGTCCCCCTTCCCCGAAAGAGACCGCTTAAGCAAGGACCCAACCCGGATGAGATGCCGTTTTGAGCAAGGCCCCCAAACTGGGTGAAAGAGACGTTTAAACAAGGCCTCAACCCGTGGTGAAAGAGACCGTTTGATCAAAGGCACAAATGCCATAAATTTCAAGTCCTCTCAAAGAATGAATTTGCAGTCTTGGCTTTCATATTAACATCTGTAATTTTCGCTCTGACATTCTCTTTGACACGTTGGACTGAATTTCGATATCCGGGTTCGTTCACACTATAAGCAGAGCGGCGCGATCAGGTATTGGCATAAGCAGTAGAGCGTGGCGACCTGCACAAACGAATCATTCGCTATGGAGGATTTCGTGTGAGCGTCCCTATTGCTTGACAGCCAAAAACAGAAAAGGAAATACTGGGTCCATCCCATTAACGCGAGGAGAAATCGGTACGGCGAATACCACCATCTCTTCCACGAACTAAGGAGAGATGAATCGCGATTCTCCGCGTATTTACTGATGAAACCGGCAAGTTTTGATGTTCTACACACCCTTATAGAGAGAAGAATTTAGTTAATACAAGTTTTTATTCAGTATTTTGATAAAATATGAAATTTTTATTGAGAATTGAACGGAACAACGCTAGCTGCTCGCAGCTAGCGTTGTTGAGAATAAGGGAACCCAATAATACCATAGCGACCCTAAGAATTTACATGCCAATAATAGAGTCCCTAAAGGTACAGATGCGAAGAATAGTGACCCTAAATTTCGATCGTTATCAATAGCTACCATAAAAGTTCACAGTGTTACACGACGAGAATAGCAACTCACAAATAAATAAGTATATATATATATATATATATATATATATATATATATATATATATATATATATATATATATATATATATATATATATTCATGCTATTCCTTGATAAGATAATGAACTTGCAAATATAGTTCGAAAGTGCTTGGATTCATCTTTTCATTTTCCTGTGGGTTAATTTTTATATTATTACTTTCTTCACGTGCCACTTTATGAGTTTTTTCATTATATATATATATATATATATATATATATATATATATATATATATATATATATATATATATATATATATATATCATGCAAAGGACAAATCTCTATTAATCAAAGTAAAAATAAAAACACTTTACTAAGAAGAAATGTAAAATAAATAAACCAATTTAAAGTAATGAAAATAAAGGTATACTAATTTATTAAAAAGGAAATCTTTTTCTTTCCATCCGACACTGGGCCAAGGATGCATAAAATGGATTTTTATATATTTTTTTAAATATTGAATTTAATTATTACAAATCATTTATTATTGCTTAAATTTCAATAATTTAATGATTATGTATTGTTTTATCAGATAGATTGGATCCAATTTAAACTCAAAGCTGTTTATTTTTTAATAATCTATTTTCTTTTGTTTCAGACTTATAAGACATGCTCATTTGTTTTAATAAAATTATAATAAAATTAATTATAATTTATTACATACATCAATTGGAAGTTTTTAACAAATATTACGGACCATGGCTGAAGCTAATTTTGGTAAGTTATAAAAAGGTTTTAATAATTTACTAGGGTTTGATGCAATATAGGTTTAAAATTTGATTAAATTTAATAAAGAAAAATGAATTTTGGTTCACTGACTTTTTCGCTGACATTTCCTTGTCCTTAGATCATTCTCAAAACAAAATTCAATGTATCTATTTCAAATTTAATATAATTTGTTTGCCACCATTTTCCACTTAAAGTCATTTTGACCCATTATTTCCTTTTTTGTCAGGTGAAAATTCATAACAAACAGACGACTTTTTGAAGTATTTTTTAATGCTGGAATATCTTCGAATTCCAATTCTATATTAGTTGGAGTTTCCTTTTTAAAAGAAAGTTTGAAAATTACAGAAGAAAAAGATCAAGAAATTTATAAATTTGAAGAGTCAGTACATAAAATTTGCAAGAGCAAATGGTTGAATCCAGGTGTGAGAAGATATAAGAAGAAGATGGAAGAAAAGTATAAGGTATGGCTTGACAGCATTTTAAATGTCCCTGATAGTTTGTTAGATGACGAAATGGAGGTTGACGATGTAATTGAAGAAAGAAGTAGGCATGTAGGTAGACCATCACTTCCATTTGACTCTTTATGTTCACCATCCCGTAGATATAGGGTTCACAATTTAATGCAGCCTAGCTCAACCTCTAAAGAGCTTGCTTATGCAGCCCAAATGGAAATGAGGAAAGAAGGCCACCCCCGAGAGGCTAAGAAATTCAAAAGCATACTTAAATTAAATGAAACTGTACCCCGTCCCTATTCATCACAGGAAGCTTTGGCCTTTCTAATTAGAACAAACATGACTAAAGCGCCATAGAGCGTAACCACGACCTTTATCCTTCTTATAATGAAGTAAGGAAAGAAAAAGAAAGATGTTCTCCAAATGAGATAAATGTAACAGATAGAGGAGCAGAAATTCCTCTTCAGTCACTACTTGACCATACAGCAAAACGTATTTGCAAATACGTCATGAAAGATTCAATTCAACTAATTGAAAAACCTCTCACATTAATTTCAACCTACGGATTTGATGGGGCATTGGGACAAGCTCTTTACAAACAGTCCTTTTACATCACCAGGTACCTGTGATGATAGTACCATTTTCATTGCTAGCCTAGTTCCTCTAAAGCTCTGCGATGAAGAAGGCAAATTAATCTGGTCAAATCCAAGTCCAAACTCAACATTATTTTGTCATCCCATTAGTTTTTTGGGGGAAAAAGAAACTAAAGACACAACAAAGGCCTTACTTATATTATGAGCTCAATAGTCAACATAATGCCCTCGTTCCCACAAAAGAATCTATTGAGGAAAATGTAACAATTAATGTGACTCATGAATAAAAATTAACAACGATTGATGGTAAGGTTGTCAGCTGCATTTCAGATACTAATTTTCTTCAAGTTTGCATAATTTGTGGGTCTTCACCAAAACACACGAATGATTTGGATTCTGTTTATTCTCTTCCAATTAAGGAAACATCAATTCAGTGTGGACTTTCCACTCTTCACTGCTGGATTAGATGCATGGAAATGTTTTTGAAAATATCATTTAAACTTGATTTCAAATCTTGGCAAGAAAGAGGAGAAAAAAATGAAGAAGCAGGTAAATGAAAAGAAGAACTTTATTCAAACCAAATTTAAGAAGTCTTTCGGTCTCCTTATTGACCTGCCATTGCCTGGTGGAAGTGAACATCAAATGATGCTAATACAGCCAGAACCTTTTTTTGCAAAATGGGATGTATCTGCTAAAATTTTAAATATTAACCCCAATTTAATCTTCAGATTTTTAATAATATTAAGAACAATTTTATCCCATCATTTCCTCAATCATGAAGTTTTTTTCTAGCTATACTAAAGAAACAGCGGAACTTTATATTCAAGAATACTCGTGGTATCCTATGCCAAATGCAGTTCATAAACTGTTGGCTCATGGTTCTACGGTAGCAGCAAGCATGTGTTTGCCAATTGGAATTATGAGTGAATAAGCTCAAGAAAGTAGAAATAAGGATTTTAAGCAATTTCGCAAACACCATACACGTCAATCTAGTAGACTTGCCTTAAATACCGATTTGATGCACCACCTTCTTGTAACATCCGATCCTATCATAAGTTCTATGAGAGCAAAAGAGCAAATGGGGAGATGTTGATACATACCCAGAAGAAATGGTTGTTTTGTTGAATTTAGAGGATTAATAGTATATTTCTTTTTTCTATGATAATATGTAAAATATATATTTTTCTTTTAGCTTTTTCCAATTTTATGTCAACATGTGATTAAATTTGTTTCAATTTGATGTTTTTGAAATTACTCCAAGTCGAATTTTCAGTTTTTAGAAATTTATTTATTTTTTTACATATTTTTTTAATAACCGGCCCAGTGCGATCCTCATGAATTGTAGTAAATAGCCGGGTGGGGGAAAATTCGCGTTTGGATCCTCACGTATCGGTAATTTCTGCCTTATCTCTTCCAATTACTATTCAATAAGTTATATATGAACGCCTGTTCGTAGATTAACGAAGTGCAAGGGGGTGGTTGACGGTTCTGTGCTAGTAATTTGGATTTTGGGCAAGATTTCTGTCAGCTCTGTCATCACTATGTATATAATCGATTTATCTCTCACCACTTTTCGATTATTAGCAAAAAAGTGTTTCTTGGTTCAACTATTTCCATGCTAACCTTACATAACTTCAACTTAAAGACCACCAACCGTCTGAGGTTATAAATATGGACTTGAAGACTCCCAATGTCAAAAAGGGTGAACAGAATTTTGACATGTCCAGAATATCGACCCCTACAGGTGTTGGATTTCCTATTCTTGAAATGATCCAATAAAAATTTTCATTCTTTTATTTTTGGATAAATTTCGTGTTTCTGGAGACTTTTTTTTAAGTCTCTGAAAAGAAAAAAAAACCCTAGTGGTGCAGATAAAGGTTTAGTACCATATTAGTTTAGTATTCCACAAGTGGATGGGCAATTTTTTTTTTCACTGTGAAATTACAGACACAGTAAATTAAGTCTTAAAGAAACTACGGTACGATCAGTGAATATTAATCTACTTTTGAAAGAGAACAAGAGAGAGAGAGAGAGAGAGAGTGTGTGTGTGTGTGTGTGTGTGTGTGTAAGAAAGAAAGAGAGAGAGAGAGAGAGAGAGAGAGAGAGAGAATTTCATGCGACCACGGCAAATAGAAGGAGGTAACCCAGATAACGAGATTCGCGCGTTCTAATCCGCAATTTTTAGCTTTCCGCACTCATTCGTGCGTGAAAGCTGCTGTTTACATTTCGTTTGGTCGTAGTCCCCAAAAAGCGTGTTCGTTCGCCCTAGCTCGTCCATAAGTACGCGTGCCCTCAGATTATGGGGAAGGGGTAATGATAGTGTTTAATTTAGACGAGTTTAATGGCTACGCGTGACATAATAGTTGTAATGCACCATGTACTTATGTTAAACGACACTGGGTTTGGAAAGTAGTTGGATGTGCGACTCGATAATAACCTAACCCAGGTCTGTCGTCCTTAAATGACACACCACTTCGTGGTAAGGAGACCGGCTTAATACAAGTATGAGGTCATTCTTGCCGAGACTTCCGCTAAAGACGTCAAATCAGGTCAATATTCAACGAAATGAGCACTGAGAGCTTGTCGCAATTCGCTCTTTTAACCCTTTGATGCCCAAATTGGATTACATATATATATATATATATATATATATATATATATATATATATATATATATATATATATATATATATATGAGGAATTAAACCACATTCTCCGAAGACAATTTAATTCAGAACAGTTTCGGTGTATCTCACACCCTATTTCAGCTGACACTGGGTAGAAAATATAAGAGAAGTGCATATAAGCATAACACAAGATCCCCTCTTTTTTCCCCCAATCCCCTACTTGTGGCTAATCTGGGGGGGGGGTTAGGCCTAAACATATTGAAGGGCTGACATTTTACTATTTTGTTTATATGCTTTCTTATTACAGGATTAAAAGAAAATTGACCCTCAGATAGATTTAAATTAGGAACTGACGATATCAAGCTCGATTCTACGATTCTTCTCTTAACATAGTTAGCCGATTTAAATAACATTTTACTTCCAATGAAATCGATCGTATGATTCTTGTCTCTAACATGGCAAAATATTCCACTGCTTTGGCTGCCCACTCTAATATCTCTTTTGTGTTCGTACAATCACTTGTCTAGATTTCTCCCCCGTTTGCCCTATATAAACTTTATGGCAATCATTGCATGGTATTGCATATACTCCTATGTTAGGATGTTCTTTGGGTTTCCTGGCAATCATCAACTGGTTTAAGGAATTATTATATTTAAAGGCTAGATTAATACCCGCTTTTCCAAATATGTCCTTTAAACTATTTAATTTATTATTAAATGGCAATGTTATACATTTGTTGAAGTCATTAGTGCGGGAAGGCTTATTACCATAACATGTTTTCCTAGCTGCAAAATGGGCAGACGATATGAACCAATCGGGGTAATACAAATTAGAAAAAATGGCTCTGATAATGACAATTTCTTCATCTAAATAGGAAGGATGACATATTTTATATGCTCTAAGGAAAAGGTTAGAAATTACCGATTTTTTAACAGTATTATCGTGAAACGAAAAATAATGTATATAGGCATTCGAGTGGGTTGGTTTCCTAGAAACGTCAAGTTTTAATTCATGGTGATCTTTATTAATGAGGACATCTAAAAAGGGTAATCTATTATCATATTCCCATTCATATTTAAATTTGATGGAGACATAAGTGTATATATATATATATATATATATATATATATATATGTGTGTGTGTGTGTGTGTGTGTGTGGAGAGAGAGAGAGAAAGTGGTTCTCTTCGATAGGAACAAAAATTTCTTCTCTTGCGTATGACTCTAAATTCGGGATTCGAGTTCGGTTCTGAAGGTGTTCACCAAATAAGATCGAATTTAGATTTGTAAAACAATTTAATAAAATAACTTTATTTTGCACTTGACATTTGGTAAGATGAATAGGTGACCTCGATGAATTTGTCTTTTGGGGGGTGTAAGGAGTGAATGTGAACGCGGATGGAAAGACTGGTGTTCCCTGAAGTGATATGACCGACTGTAGTCTATATATTATAATGCCTTGAGTATTTATGTGTAAGAAAGTGGGTGTGAATAGTTTTGATCACAGAGAAAGAGAGAGAGAGAGAGAGAGAGAGAGAGAGAGAGAGAGTCACAAGGAATAGTAGTACCTCAAAGGACATTGCTGACCATACCGTGAAGGTACTATTTTGGGGAGGCCCTAACCTATAGCTTAAGAGAAAGCATAGCACACTAGAAGGCTCTCCCCACCCACCTCTCTCACCCGCTTTTGCGGGCACAGAAAACGGAAAAGATCTTATACGAGAAGTAGTTCCCGTAAATACTAGTCTGGAATGGGGGCAAATCAGGCTCGTAACGATGGTTACGGGTCGGATTTATGTTCAACGTGAACATCCTTCTGTAGTCCACGTTCTCGACACCCCTCAAAATCTTGAAGGTCTTTCTCTATTAGCTGGCCTCGTAATCGGCAGGGCTCCAAAGAGAAGAGCCCAAATTCTTGAAGCCTACGCAAAAAGCATTTGTGCCTAATTTAGGGAATTAGCTTGGTGGCCCTAGCCTGAACACAATCCAGTCGATCTATGTCCTTACGCAGTGTAGGGGACCAGAATTGAATGGCATATTCCAGGTGAGGTCTGCCAAGTCTCCGACCACTCATCTAACCTCTGAAGGCTGCTTTGTAGATTTTCCACTCCTTCGCGTGAGCTCACGCAGCATTCTAATTTTGTATCGTCCGCGAACTTGGATATCGAGCAAAGCAAGCCATCGCCTATATCATTTATATAATTGATGAACAAGAGTGGGAGGTAGCACGGAACCCTGAGATACCCCACTATTCACGGGTGCCCATCTCGAGGCTACCCCGTTTATTCTCTCTTTATCGCCTGCCTGACAACCAGTTCTCGATCTTGCTGGCCAACCTACCTGTAATGCCAGCCACGCGGACTTTGCACATCAACTTGCGCTGTGGCACCTTATCAAAAGCCGACTACGATCGTACTCACTCAAAATGCCGTGAAAGAATTCTAGTATATTTGTGAGACACGATCGGTTCCTGCGAAATCGGTGTTGGGAATCCAGGATCAAGTTGTTTGTTTCTAGGTGCTTTACTATTTTATCTGCTATCATGCTCTCTAACATTTTGCCCACAACGGAGGTCAAACTTATAGGCTGGTAGTTACCTGGGTTTTCGCGCTCTCCCTTCTTAAATATGGGGGTCACGTCCACCGTCCTCCAGTCCTCTGGTACTTCCCCAGTTTCCAACGATTCGTTAAAGATCACAGTAAGTTGTGGAGCAACCTGACCGCTCACTTCACGAATGACACTAGGGAGAAAGCTATCTGGGCCTGGAGACTTGTACGGGTTAAGGTTCTTAATTCTAACCTCCACTTCCCTATCGTCTAATATTATCTCGCTTAGGCTCTCTCCTTCATTGAGATACACCTTCGGCCTCAGGGTGGGACCATATTCTTTCATTGTAGAAACAGAGGTGAAATGGTCGTTAAACACGTTAGCGATAGCCAGATTCTACTCTTGCAACGGGCCAACGTCATCTCTTAGAGGGCCTATGCGCTAGCGACTGGTTTGTACCTATTTACGTGCAGGAAGAATTCCTTTGGGTTGTCTTTGCAGAGGGACGCGACCCGAGGTTCCTGATTGATTTTAGCTTGGTGTACCGGTGTTTTAACAGTTCTAATATTTTGTCTATACTGCATTAGACTCTCGTTGCTACCACTACTTCTCCATTTAGCGAAGCTCTTTTTTCTCTTGCGAATTGCCGAGGCAATGCTGCGATTGAACCATTTAGGTTGAACAGATTTTTCATTCACCTCTTGTTGGGGAACGAACCTAGACTGCTGGTTCATGGCTGAGGCATTTTCACCACTTACAGGTTCCAGTCGGCTCATCGCATCTCGTAGACCGTTGAAGTTAGCGCGGTGGTAATCGGGTTTGTAGGCTTGGGCGATATTCCACCAACTCGGCAAGTTTAGCGTACAGTTCGAGTACGCTTCCTCGGGCTGCCTTTGCGGCCTCTATACCACCACGAGTCGGCATGGGAAGCTGCCAAGATTTATGTCTACTCCTAGGATCTCGGGAGAGAGAGAGAGAGAGACGCACGCTCCTGCCTCGGCTATTTAAGAATCAATAGCTGATAGCAGATCGTCAGTCACAAATTTTTCAACAATGGAGAAGGTTGAGCACCGCGCAGTGATCAAATTTTTGACCAAGGAAGGCAAGAGTGCAAAAGAGATCCATGAACGCATGGTTGCAGTGTACACCGAAACCGCCCCTTCCTATGCAACCATTGCTCGCTGGAATAGAGAGTTCCGCCATGGTCGTGAGTCCCTTGAACATGACCTCCGCCCAGGACGCCCGTCAGACGTGACCAACGAGGACAATGTGGCTCGTTTGGAGAGGATCATTCTCGAAAATCGACGAGTGAAGGTCGAAGAAATCAAGCGAGAACTTGGAATATCACATGGAAGTGTTATCAACATCATCCACGACAATTTGGCCATGATCAAGGTCTCTGCCCGTTGGGTCCCTAGAAACCTCACGCCCCATGATCAAATTCAATGTCTCAAAGTCCACAATGCCAGAGTTGCACAAGCTGCCCTGCGCGAGTGCGGATTCGAGGAGCTCAACCCTCCCGCCTAAAGTCCAGATCTGATCCCTAGCGACTACTTTTTATTCCGCCAGCTCAAGGCTGCACTGCGTGGACGCCGGTTTGGGGACGATGAAGATGTCTAGCTCGCCGTCCAGGAGTGAATTGAACAGCAGTCGGGAGATTTCTGGTTGTCGCGATTTCGAAGCCTCAGGGACAAGTGGCGCAAGTGCATTGAAGTCGAGGGTAGTTATATTGAAAAATAATAAAACACTTTTCCTCATTCTCGTTTCCTTATATTCGAATTGCAAAACTTATTGACCACCCCTCGTATATATATATATATATATATATATATATATATATATATATATATATATATATATATCTCGCATAATTACAATTTCGTAATTGCAAATATAAATGGAACAAGAACAAGCTAACCATACTACGATACCGTATGGTGACGTTTTACGAGGCATACCGGTTTTGTCGATCCTGATGACACTTAAAAGGAGCTACAATTCGTTGCACAACACTTCTAGATCTACCTACAGTAGTTGCTATCACAGAATTTGACTTCCCTCTTGGTGAGGGAGCACAATCCTTTGTTTTTTATCACAAGACACCGGCCGTCTCTCACAAGCCGCCATGTTTACAGTTGAATTTTCCAATAATGTATGATAAGAACTAACTGTTAGCCCATCAAAAGTCTCCTAAACACAAATACCTCGGTTGGTAGTTCATTTTTTCAAGCGACCCTTAACCTTTGGCCGCTGCAATTTGGAAGATAGTTTGTTTATTTGCTCATAACTTACGAAATATTTATTCAATTCACTTGAAATCTTCACGAAAGCCAGATATTAGATATATCTAAATATGTGCATAATATATAATCTCAACGTTATGTTAAACTTCTATAATAAATATTTAAATACACTTGTTTTTACTGACCCTTATATTATGGCCGCTACTGTGTGTGTAGAAATATACTCGTATATATATATATATATATATATATATATATATATATATATATATATATCGCACCCTTAAATCAATATACATTAAGATCAAATGGCTTGAAATTATATGGTTCCTCATGTCACCATAGATAGGCCCTTGGAGGATTAAGCTCAACAAAATATCTGTTAAAAGAAATCCAGGACTAGAAACTGGAGGCTCTTAGCAGTTATTTTCAAAACAAAAAGGAGATAAATAAAGGTACATAGGCTGCATTTGTTTAAAATGCAAATATCATTCTCCCTTGTCTTCAAACAGGAAGATCAATGTGAACGAAATATGATTACTAACACTAAACAGATGTGCAGAAAGCAAAACAAACTACACGTCATTACTGCAACATTCAGGTTAGACATAATTGACGGAGAAACAATGAAGCCTACTTTGGATTCATTGCTGGGACAATGGATCAGACGAGAATAGCTCTTTACTTCGATCATCAAACGTGGCCTCTTCGATTGAAGATTAAAATATTAACAAAATGAACCAACGGGGATAGTTATAACAATTTTGAAACATGGTAAAATGTGATGTTAGGAGAATGGGAATAAGTGCAAAGTACAGAAACAGGTCGAATAACAAATTGGAATACTTGGGAAAGTAGACAAAGGAATATGAAGCAATTATTCTGAGCATGACGCCGTTTTTCAATGAATTCAGGTCCCCCTGGAGTGGTGTGTATTTATGCGAGCGTGTCGGAAATAAGGTGTAACGAAGGAACCCACCCGGGGAAATATTTGCTTTAATCTTCCACTACATTTAGTCTGACCTTTATGCCTATTTCATTATCCGGTCGGGATCCGCCTGGATAAAGGCAGGTTGGGACACACTACTATTAATCCATTTAGTCCAAGAGCCAGCAACCTTCTTTTCCAAACTGCCGAAGGAAGACCTTGTTATGAGCCGATACCCACCTTTATCCATAAGCACAAAGTAAATAATGCTGTCATTATCATCCTCATCCTCATCATCATCACTAACTCTATAATTTAAGAAGGGGACTTTTTTGAGTATTTGAATAATAATTTCATCTTAGTTTGGTTATGACTTATGTTTTTTTATCAAAGTTATTTCTAATAATTCTTTTATAATAGCAAAAAAAAAAATGGTGAAGTTCAGAAATAAAGATAAGAAGTATAGAAATTTTGTGAATTTTTAAAACCCAAAGAATTACAAATGGTGAAGTTCAGAAAATTTATTTTTATATATCTTCTTCTATAACTCTATTTTAGGAACGTGATATTTTGAAAGTGGGGAAATTTAGTTTAAATTTCCTTTTTAAAATTATTATAATTGGCGAAGTTCAGAAAATTTATAAAAATTTAACCAAGGCTGCTTTTTTTTAATTTTAAATTTTAATCTTAGTAGCGAAGCGCAAACTCCAAGTGACGAAGCCATTGCCTGGTCTTTTATATACAAAAAGGCTACATCTTTGTTGCTAAGTCATAAAATATACAACTGGGAAGAAACTCACTTGTTGCACCCGATTTGGTCAACATTTGACGATAAACTGGATGAGAAGAGATGAGGAAAGTGGGCGAAATGCCACCCGATAATCGGTGCAGTGATACACGACCCTACGGTCCGAGTGTGAGGAGACCTCAGAGGAGAGTTGCGAGGGCGATTTTTATTCATAAAGGAAAGTTGTGTAGTTCACTGAGCAACATACAGCAACGGAAATAGACTGTACGAATGCCATAGAAAATGTCAACACTAAATGGTGTGAAGGAAACACAGAAAAATATAAAGAAAAGGAGCATAGAAAAGATCAAGGTTGAGGAGTGTAGAGATGCCATAGCAAACGTCATCAAGACTAAATAGGGGGAGGGAGAATGGGGCAAGTCCGGATAAGAGCACAGTCAATGGGTATCAAGGTTCGATCCGCGGCCAGAATGGTGACCAATTTCGCACTTGTAGGGAACTCCCGCTTATCAAGTTCATCCGCATAGTTCATCACCCCCATAGTTAATCACAACATCGGTATTTATTCCCTCCTCCTTCTTTCGCACACACAACCAATCACTCTTCCGTCCAAAAACCTGCCGTTGTTTCAAATCAAAACTCTCCTGACGTGAACGGGTGACTCTCCTTTGAGCCAGGAATATTTCCTACCCTTACTGGAGGGGGGGGGGGACAAAACACAATGCTATCGCTCTGTTTGGACCTTGCCCTTTCACGAGGACCAGCACCTCAGTGCGCACGGGATTGCCAGTATTTGTTACACTAATCTTTATGCGAATTTTCTTAACCAGCCGATAGACCCCGTCAAAGGAAAGGAAGAGGTGGCGCAATTAATACCAATAATTGTAGTTGAGATGAAGTTTTTACCCACAGGTGTCTAACAGAATTAAAACTGTACATTCTATAGATGAAGGAAGTGTAAAAGTTTTGCAAAAATTGTTTCATAAACAATTTAAAAGAATAAAAAATAAATAATTGAAGACACAAAAATGGTCGCACGGAAAAGCAAGAATCGCTTATTCTCTCGGTAAAGGAGGTTAGTTAGATAGCGCCAATCCTTCTATGATACTGGGAGGATCCCCGGCCGGATAATGAAATTTTTTATTTAAGGTCAGAATGATAATCGTTGGTCGGCCCGAGGGCCCCAGGGGACGGTCCTCTTTTGGGGAGAGGTGCCAGGAAGTATTATGTTTTGACACCAAACAGCGTTCAGGTGGAAGCCTTCGTCACCTCGGGGAAGAGGGAACTGTTCTGCGTCAGAAGTACGTGAATATAGATACCCATCGGCAGGTTTCCTTGAAACAGAGAGTGTGTGTGTGTGTGTGTGTGTGTTGTGCTATGAAGGCGGGAGGGGAAAGAAAGCAGTGTTGTGATTGGCTTTGTGTGAGGTGAGAGGTGTAAGATCTACTCACCCGATAATGGGATGAGCACAGCGTGTCAACCAATCGGTAGCCAGATCTCTACGTGCGCCGACATTTGTGTCCGGCCATGCCGGGATTCGGAATTGAACCCCGTACTGCGGCGTTGGGAGGCCAACGCCGTATCCACTCGGCTAGCATGAGCTCTGGTAAAGGAGGTAAACAGAGAGTAAAATTTCCCAACTAAGTGTCAGAAATAACTTGCAAGAAGGAAACACCTATATATATATATATATATATATATATATATATATATATATATATATATATATATATATATATATATATATATATATATATATATATATATATATATATATATATATATATATATATATATATATATATATATATATATATATATATATATATATATATATATATATATATATATATATATATATATATATATATATATATATATATATATATATATATATATATATATATATATACATTATAGCAAAAGGAGATCTATGGATAAAAAAAAAAAAGATGAGGCGAGAAAGTAATGTTAAAACAACCTCGGTCTCTCAGGAAGTCTCGGCTTAAGTTCATTTTTATCGTAATCGGCTTAAGAACGCGAACAGTGCCATCAGAGAATTTGGAATTTCTTCCATAAGAATTCGTTCTGCATTTTTCCTATTGTTAGTTTTATTGCGAATGTGCATTGGGTCTCTCAAATCTATGTGATAATTTAGTTAACTTTCCTGTGTTTGGGGACGAACCAACCGTCACGATTACCTCTTACGCCATGACGAGAAAGAAAGAATTCGGAAAGCCTTCCATTCGTGTACTCTTGTCTCATTTGGTTGTTTATGCGTTAACGATTCGCTACTTACTCTATTTTATTTGATTAATTGCATTTATTTTGTTCTTGTGATCTTAATTAGTTCGCCTTTCCCAATCTAAACGCTTTGTGTGATCAATTTCCATTGCTGGAGATTGTTTCAATATGTCTTGTGCAGTGGGTAAAATTATGCATACAGACTTAGATTTAAGCAGCGTAAATATCATTTAATACTTAAACCTGTATATAATTAACCCACTCAGTGTAATTACAAAATTACAGAATTCAGTGCCTCCTCCCTCTAAGCTTTTGTATTTAGCGTGGTGGAATTTGTGTACTAGGAAAATATTAATTGCCTACTAAGCTTAATCTAATGATAATAGCTCACTCAGATAATATACGTTCCAAACATTTACATTATATTTCGACCTTGAACACAGGAGGAACAGATGTCCCGTATTTATACCATTTGTCCCGCGTCCCGAATCGACCCTTCCCGAGACGATTTTTTTTTTTACCCGTATTTTCAATATTTAGATGGAAAAAATGAGAATTTACAATATTACTTAAAGAAATACAATATACTAGTGAAATTTTGAAAAATACCTACATCTTTCCCTGAGCTGTATGATAGTGCCAAGTTGAGCAGGAAGTCCACAGATGGCTTCTTTGGATATCAAATGCAGCGTGCTCTTGCTAATCTGTGTGACAAAGGAGGAAACTTCCCCAAATGTTCACAGTTGCTTCAAAAGAGCTACTACCTACCTGGTAAACTGGGTTGACCTCTCTGCTAGTAGTCGATTTTGTGTTCAGAAATGCCTGTCCTTAAATGGTGAACTAGTTTTCAAATCTCTAATAGACTGTGTGAAAAACTGAATCTACAAGATGTGTTATCAGTTGATGGGCTTCATGATAAATTCTGCATTCTTATTTCTCTGTTGCCAAACATGGACAAGGATATGACAGTCATTGAGAAGTGGAACAAGATACTCACGGAATGCAAGGATCTTAAGAACCTCTTCACCCTGGTGTCATTTGTATTGAGCATTACCCTTTCAAAAGCTCAAGTGGAGATAGGGTTCTCTCTGATGGGCCAACGGTGGGGTAAGTGCAGGAACCGGTGCAGTGTACAGCTGATTAAATCAGAGCTACAGTGCAATTTCACACTGTCCTCTTCTGAGTTCATCACATATGCTCAAACCAAACCGCATCTCTTGAGAGCAGTTGGATCCAGTGCAAAGGATGACAAATCAAAAATAACATAGTAACAACAATGGGGGAAAATAATTTTAAAAGGATTATGGAAAGGTTTTTATCATATGTATTTTATTTTCTGCAATTTACTCAATATATTATGGCAAGTCACTTTAGTTATAATATCCTTTAAAGCTGCAAAATATGCATGATTGCAATATTGTAATGCTTTGTCACATGTAATGAACAGCTGTTTGTAACAAAATCTACAATGAACAAACCTTAAAACAAAAGAAAAGTCAATGAAGTAGGTCCTGGACAATCTGGACCCCAGCTGAGGGACTTTGCGCTGCGTGCGTAATTTCACGTAAGTTGTATGGGTGCTATATATGTATTGTTCAACTATCTTTACAATTTAGGTGTCCCTTATTTCAGTTTTCAATATCTGGTACCCTGCTCGAACATTTTCGTTGCGAACGTATTTTGCCAAAAAAATATGAATTTACACCGTTGGTTTTCGCTTTTAAAATAAAAAATTGTCAAATGGAGATAGTTCAGCTGAGACACATGACCTGAACTTTCGTTAGACTGTGAAAGAGCGGCTGTTTAATCGATACAAAACTTTATGACATCTAAACAAGATGGGAAGGTATTTGGTCTTTTATTATAAATAAGGGATTATAATAAAGGTATAGAGGTTTTAAAAAGTTAATGTACAGTTGCCCAAATTAATCGTCACATTTTTTTTTTAAATGTCTAGGACAAAAATATCGTTTATAAATCCTCTGATAGGCCTGCATGGTACCACTAGGCTTTGCAGCGGTGGCAAGTAATATTTTTCCTCACACGATAGATTGGAAAATTAATTATAGCGGTAAAAAAAATATAGCCAATTGTTAATGCAAATACTTTTGTGATATCCATGATTAAAAATTAAATAAATATATAAAGTTAAGCTAGGAAAGGGCCGATTTCGCAAATTTGGCAGCCCTGTTTTGAAACAAAACACGTCAAAAACAGAATCACTAAATTCAATTTATTTTATTGGTAAATGTTCAATCTAGTTTATTTATAACTAAATATATCCTAAACACTCCATCTCATTAAATAATATATTAAATTGTCACTGAACGAAACTCAGTGCATAGTGAGTGTAACATAACTAATTGTACCACTGTAAGCCGATCAGAATAGGAAATGGGTTTCCAAACTACGGCCCGCCGCTGCACTGTGCCACAAATGAACATTTGAAAGCAATTCTCTTGATTGGATTCAGCAATTACAAAGCAAATATTGATGATCCCTTAAAAGCTAAAGGCCAGTTTCACAAATCTCCCTAACCTTTTTTGCTGCTTTGGTAAATAAATATGTTTGTTGTCTTTATTCTTTGTGTATTTTGTGTATTGGTACATAAATATGTTGGTTGTCTTTATTTTTGTGTGTTGACTATATTGTATTGCACAAAATGGTTAGGCGGCCCGGGCTCGTCCTTCTCTGTTATCTAACCCACTGTGAAAAAGGTTTGGCGACCCCTGGGATAGGGGGAAGAGTATTATGATAAAGATTTTGGAGTTTTTATTTTTAGTGAGCAAGATTTCTAAAAAGACCTGAACAGTGGTGAACCCTTTTTAGCAATCTTGGATACTTTAATTCTACAAAAACTTGCTTTAGATGGTCCAATTCATTCTGTATAAGAAGTGATGGCTTTCACGTAAGATCGAAGGCGAACTATACGGATTTCTGGATCTTGTAATGAGGCATCCCAAGTTTGTTTTTCTACCCTAATATAACCTAACCTTACTTAACTTTATCTGCCCTAACCTAACCTAGAAAAGATTGGTTATATTGAGGTAAAAATAACTTAGGGTGCCTTATCTTTACAAGATCCCAGATACTGGATCAGTAAACGCAATCCATCTCAGTCATGACTAGCAAAATAAATAGCCTCTAATTTAAACTAGTAAAAATAAAACAGTTCTAAGATGACCAAGCAAAGATAAACCATCAATAAACTGACCAAAATTTAGAGTAAATAATAAAAAAAACCGATTAAAATGCAACTAGTGCAGGTTTGTTTATCTATCCTATCCTAACATTTTTATACTTTAATTTGATGAAATTAATTGCTGTAGAGGACCCTCAACAATGTATAATCACGCTTTCATAACAAGAACGATCCATTTTTTGAGTCTATTCACTAGATCCGAGTTTATAAGGAACTGAATTGTCAAAGGTCCAAGTTAAAGAAAATTATTTTTGACCTGTGAATTCCCCCCCCCCCTTCCCTCTTTCATTTATCTACCCTTCTTCCGTCTGTCTACCCATCTTTGTAAGTCTAATTATCACGTATCAAGGTGTATTTTACCAGTCTTGAATTTGCAGTCGGTATTTGGGACTTTTGTTAATGTTGGAAGTTGATACGACAGTTCTCGTCTCGAAGCATCCCTGGAGAAGGAATTTAACTTTTTCCAAAACTATCGAAACAAGTTGTTGCCTACTCGAAACCCCTTTCAAAACCAATAGATACGAGCCCCTAACAAGGGGGAGGGGGGTTCTATAATAACATAAATATTAAAAGGTTAATTGGACAAGTATTCTAGCTTACTTAACACTAGTATAGATAAGTAATCTCTAAGCCAGAGGTTCTCAATCGGGGCGGGGGTGGGGGAAATTGGGACCACAGATTGATAGACTCGAACTGTTGGAATATTGATATTTGTATTGCCTTCGAGCTCCTTAGGGAGGCACAAAACGCAGTAAGTATGCAGTGGTGTTATTCTAGTTTTTTGTTTATTAAATTACAATAACCTACCATTCTCTTTAACTGTGTGTTTATTGCAGTATGTTCAGTTGAGTCTGTTAAGTAAGTAATTATAAATATAAAAAACTACTTTACTTTTTATTCAAGTTTTAAAATCCATCAACATTTTCAATTGCTATTAAATTTGTAAAACTCCACTAAAAAAATAATCCATGTAAATGCCTATGTACTAATATGGGGGAAAAAAAATAAAGGATTTTCAGTATTATTTGGAAGGCACCTTTTGAGGCAGACAATCTTGGAAAGGGGGAAATGACAATCTGAAATATGCTGAAAGGGGTGCATGGGGCAAACAAAGTTGAGAACGACTGCTCTAAGCTGATCTGGTAAAGAAGTGCCATATTTTTCCCCTTTAAAGATGGCTTATCTTTACTTGATCCCAAAGGACAGCGTTGCTCTCTCCCGCACTTACTGATTCCACCCCATATGTTTTCCCTGGAAATTTAAGGCGAAATACAGACAAAAGGCATCTCCCTAATAAAGGTTGTAAGGAGACACCTGTAAAGAAAGTGAAGATAGAGGAAGTGAAAATGTAAGATAAGCATGCAAAACCTACTGCAGGCATTGGGAGGGGGGGGGGAGGGGTGCGCAACTATCATTGCATAATCCACTTTCTTAGTGTTACTATATTTTACATATTTAATTAATATCTTCAAATTAATCATTTACTGTAATAAAACAGAATCAAATCTCTTTCCTTGCAACCTTCCAGAGCAAAAGTATACATTAAACGACCTCAAAATTCACTCCGCGTCATGAATGCTTTCGGTGGTTTAGATCAGTGGTTCTCAACCTGGGGGCCATGGCGAGCTGTTAGAAATTATCCACTTCTAAATATTTTTAAAAAACTAGCATCCCTCAGTCTGTCCTGGGAGAAGAAAATTTTCCTTTTTAATTGCTTACATCGACAATAAAATTTTGTTACATAATTAATTGTACAAATAAAGAAACACATGGCCTAATGGTTAATGGCAAAATTCAACCATCAAATGGTTGTATATTTATTTTTTTGTATATTTATCGTAAAGAAAATATGTTAATTGAAAAATTGGAGTAAATAAATGTTTTTACTATATACAATTACTGACATGCTTAGTTGCATTTTGTGCCATACATTTAATACTTATTTGTTTTATGGTTAACCCTCGGATGGACTAAATATTTTATCCCAACTTGGGACTAAAAGGGTCCAAATGGACCCCACTTAATCTGTGGATAAAAGATTAATTTTATGAAAAATTTAAAATATAAAACCCCATTTTAATCTATTCGGCGCATGAAGATCTTCTCTCTTACTCCAAAGTGCGCTGGCTTTCAAAGGAAAATGTGAATCGACTGTTTGGACATCGGAGGGAGTTTAAATTGTTCCTGGCAATGCAAGTCAAAGATAATCTGTTCAATGACTTCTATGTTTTGTGGGAGCCACCTCTTGTATACTTAGCAGATATATATGAGGAGCTAAAAGGATTGAGTCTCAAGCTACAGGGCAAGGGAAGAAATGCGATTCACTTTATGGATTGTCTTTGTGCATTTCTTGCCAAGCTCTAGAATTGGCAAAGGAAAGTCGGTGCCAGCAATGTTGCCATGATTAAAGACCTTTCAACTGTTCTTGACGAGAATGAAGAAGATCGTCTGCTTCGACACATTACTTAAAACTCAAATCACGCAGGATCTGAGATCCTTGAAAGTAAACTCAAAATGTAATTCCCAGAATTCGTTGAGGAAGAAGAGAAGTTCGTGAGGAATCCAATCACTGGCGAATTCCTTGATCTCAAAAATTATTCTACCCCCCTCCCCCACTGGGGAGGAGGACCCTTCCTTTATTGTAAGAATCAAATACAAACTAGAGAACACAAAATGTAATTCAAGAATACAATACAAAGCAGAGTACAAAATAGGGGTTATAAAGTAAATAAACTTGACGGAGAGCCCAGGAAGGGCCAAAAGACGTTCCAAGGTTATCAAAAAAAGAGGGGGGGGGGGTAAACTGAAGAGTAACACTGGGGGAAAGGTAAAATAGAAGGCGGCGGAAGTTCGGGAGAGGTGGGATGCGGTGTTGAACGACCATGTCGCTCCCCGGCGATGCGTCGTCCTTATATACTCTCGAGGAGGACAGAGAATCGGCGAGGCTAAATCCAAATTAGTTCGACCGAAAGTCGAAACTTCTGGAAGAGACATCCGCAATATTCCTTGCTGACCAAATATACGCGATGTTCAGAGAGGACGTCCGAAACATCCGCGTGACGTTGGTTCTGGTGAGGTCGCTGAACCTGAAAAGGAGTTCAATGGGCACCTTGCCCCGAGCCATGTTCCATATAGCGGGCAGGTTGTCGGACAGGATCCGAGCACGAGGGAACATGAACCAAGAGATGAGTAGAGCGAGGGACTCCTTGACGAAGATGTTGCCAAGTTCAAGGCCAGCCGCGGGGATGGAGAGTGGCCAAGTTCAAGGCCAGCCGCGGGGATGGAGAGTGGCTAAGTTCAAGGTCAGCCGCGGGGATGGAGAGTGGCCAAGTTCAAGGCCAGCCGCGGGGATGGAGAGTGGCTAAGTTCAAGGTCAGCCGTGGGGATGGAGAGTGGCTAAGTTCAAGGTCAGCCGTGGGGATGGAGAGGGGCCAAGTTCAAGGCCAGCCGTGGAGATGGACAGGGCTCAAGTTCAAGGCCAGCCGTGAGGATGGAAAGTGAACCACCGGGAATGGTGATGCCCAAGCCCGAAGGGGCCGCGTCACAATACAAAAGAAGAGGCGAGGCCTTCGGACGCCTCCACCGAAACAACTTACGGTTGATAAAGGAGGACAGAGACGCGAAGTCAAGGGGATGGGGGAACAAATTTGAAGGAAGCACAACTGAATCCAGTAGAAATGAATTCTCACTATGGGGGCCAAGAAGTTAAAAAGGGACGCCATACTTAGCCACGTTTTCTTAGGGGCCTTGTTATCACTGAGGTAAGTAAGGGGACGGTTTACCTTTTCACACAATGCACTGGTAAGTGCAACTTTCCTTTCACAAAGATCTACTCTAATGCCGAGAAAAAATTCTGAATGTATTCCGGTGTTCAATGTATCAGTTATACCCAAAGGTTAGTGAGATTGCACTTCAACTTCTCTTGCCCTTTTCAACTGCCTATTCATGTGTTTCTCCACCCTTCTACAAATCAAAGATAAGAGCCGGAACCGATGGATGTGGACCCCCGAGATGAGATGTGCAATGAGTGACACAACCTCGGATTCATCAACTGAGATAAATATAAATACAGTAAACCCTCGATATAACGAACTCCAATATAATGATTTTCGGATATAACGAACTAAATTTCCTGGCCGAACTCCATCTGGTTTAACGAACCCAAGTTCGTTAAATCCGATGGTTGGTTCGGTGGTCGCGTCGTGTTCAGTCAGGCAAGCGTTACACGCCGCGCCGCGGCACATCCACTCCCTGGTTCACAAACATCGCGTGGGATAGGTTGTTGTGGCGTTCTCTTCCTCCTCCTCCTCCTCCTCCTTCCTCTCTTCACGAGTGCTATTTACTACTGCATAGAATAGCTTCGAGGACTCCTTCTGTTAAGGCCACGATTAACGAACTTGGTTCGTTATTTCCATCGGGTTTAACGAACAACCCCCCGCTCCATATAGTTCGTTATATATTTTTGATTTTGATATGAAAAATATATCAAATAAACTTTTAAGAAGTATATCACAAAAAACCTATCAAAATATAAGAAATTATGATTGTCAACGTTGCAATAAACAAGAGATTAAAGGTGTTCTCCTCACATATATAATTTTTTACCTTTTGGGGGAGGGGGCGGGGAATGAAGAGGAGCCATAAGGATGTTAAAATTTCAAGAAGGGGGAAATGGAGTGAAAAGGGTTGAGAACCACTGGTTTAAGTGAATCAAGGAAAATCGAAATAGTTCCTACTAGTACTGGCTAACAGTTTAGTACCAGTAGTGCCTACAAATATAGTGTTCCAGAACTGGGCCCAGAGTTTTCGAGAGAACTTAAAAACCTTCAGGAATAAATACGGATTTAACCAGTAAAATGGTTTACCCTAGGGCGATACCAGCTTTAACTCCTTGAATATAAAAAAAACAATCGAAAGACCATTTTAAAAGGTTAGACAGGGTGTCCGAAAAGTTACTATGCAGTGGATAAAGGCTCGTGCATCACTACAGGTTTTGAGAGACTTCTTTGCCGATCGCATAATCTCCCGCGGGATTTGTCCAGCTAAGTCTCCGGACCTCAGACCCCTGGATTTTTATCTATGGGGTAGACTGAAAGAATTCGCACAATGTGGAATAGTTGGAAACACAGTTACCCAACACAACGAACAGATCACTCCGGCCACCCTACAGAGTGTGTTCGATAATATGCAGCGACGTGTGCAGATTTGTCTTCAGGCCTTTGGTGGACATTTCCAGCATTTATTGTAGGATAAACTGGAATATTTTAAATAAATCTTCACTTTTATTACTTTACTTAAACCTTTTTTCTCATGCACACTAACTTTTCGGACACCTTGTACATATAGAGGGGCTTCGTGTAAACCTGATACATTATGGTCTTGTTTATTTTAGTTTTAAAACTGCTGATTAGATTTTTGGTCAATTTTGTAGCATTTTTATGAGCTATTTCCCAACGAAAACAAGAATCTCTTGTAATGTGTGAGGCTATGGCCCACATTCGTGGGCAAAGTAGAATCAATGCTTCCCGGTTGAACTGGTTTTTACATCGAGTGTAATTAGTTTTTGGATGTAGTCAACTATTCAGGTTGATCTTGCGGAGTTGCCATATACCAAATCGACCCATGGCTCGGATATAAAAAAATAATGGCTAATTAGTGTTAAAACACTTGAAAACACCAGCAAAAATAATTTTGTTAAAAAAAAACTACCTACACAACTGTAATTTTCTTTCTAATGGCGTTGTTTCAAAATAGCTAAATAATCTTCTTTCAACATTGCTCCATTGATTTTAAGAAGTGTTTCTGTACAATTAGCACACCATGACAAACCTCATAATATTATGCTTACTTCGTAGTGGTTTACGGATGGTGTGCAGTTTCGAAAGTGGTTCACCAACATTATGCTTAACATGTTTTCAATAATTATGGCCAAATAGTTATTTCGTTTCGTTGTTCTATAATAATTTCTTCTAAAATGTTTTATTTATTACAGTGAACGTTGAATATACCTCTTTGCAAATGTAAGCCTTACGGCAACGTGAGTTGACGAAGATACGGTTTCTTTCTAGCCTGGTCATTTTGGTGAAGTAAACTCTTCACGGTCGTCTTTGAAAAACAACTTCGGCTTGACACATTTGTTTATTTAGGGGTGTGGGTACACATCAACCTTCCTTACACTCTTATCAATGTCACTCAGTGATAAAGTGGGTTTCTTTCACTTCTTAGCACAGTTTTTACCGTTACAGTTTCCCGTCTCCACCACCCCGGCAGCAGACGAGCTTTGGAAGGACCATCGGTGAAGACGGTCGTGGGCTGAGAACCTCTGACAAGTGTACGCTATCCGGCTTCAAGGCAAGGTTGGCAAAAACCCCCAAATTTTTTAAAAAGCCCAATAAAACCCGGGTTTTATTCTGGGGTTTTCAAAAAACAAATGTACAAGCATTAGAATAACACAGAATAAGAATAGCTATATCTATTTTTATATAATATTAATAATTATTTACTTTAATAATTATATTATAGTAAGAACAGATCAGTGATTGAGAATTATGGGTACCCATGATAGCCATAACCTGTAGAAGGAGAAATGATTTATGAGTCGGTATCAGAGAAATAACCTTAATTTGATACATATTTGTTGAAATTATAAACATAAATATGCATTTTGAATAAAATAATAATAAGTAGCATTCATTTCTTGAAAAAATCTTCTTTTTTTCAAATTACACCTGAAAAAGCAAAAAAAAAACCCCCGAAAATAAAACCTGTTTTTTTTTTATTTGCCCATCCTGCTTCAAGGTGTTGCCTCCTGGTAAGACACAACGCTAGGTATCTTCCATGGATGAAACCCCTACTGGTACAGAGGGAAAGGGATGGCATCATGGAATCACCCCACTCCTTCGAAGTTAATCCCACTACAAAAGGAAGGTGTATGGCACGGTTGATAAGGAAAGATCTACAAAGTGGTGAAGTTAGAGAAAGTGAAAGTGTGAGGAAGATATATAATTTAAGATCCTCATGCAGACAATGGGTCGGGGGAAACTGCGGGTGTTGACGCCCCAGGATGGCACACAAGACTCCAGGTGTCAGCTGCAGGAGGGTTGAGACGGGCATGGAAGAGCGGAGTGGGTCTTTTATAAAATTACGCACCAGTAAAGACTAAGATCCACTCGAAACTAGTTAAAGTCGACAAAGGGTGAAAGTCAGAAGTGAAGTACAGGCAAACGGAAGAGAAGATATACATAAAGAATTCATTAAAGACTTATTTCTCTAGTTATTATATATTCTATTCTTAAACATATTTGCTGAAGTACTTTTATCCCCTTTCCTACGCAAGTTATTTCAAGTTTGTGTTATCTTATAAGAAAATAAATTTTGTGCTATCGCAAACCTTTTGCTTACTAGCTTGAAACCTTTGTTTCTAATGACTGCTCGGTTATCTAGCTCAAATATTGAGTCGATAATTTATATTCATGAACTCGTTTAGTATTTTAAAGACCAATAATTTGGCCGAGTAGATACCGATCTTACAATGAAAGTAAATTGAAATGCCTCAGCCTGTCTTCGTACGATCTATTTCTAAGTTCATGAGTTAATTTCGTCGATCGTCGTTGGACGCGTCCCAATACTGCAATGTCCTTTCGCAAATATGGAGACCAGAATTGCACTGCAATTTCCAAATGAGGCCGAAACAAGGGATTTATTTATATAGGTAAGAAATAATATCCTTTAAACCAAAATATCTGGTTCTGTAGCGAAATTCTATTAACATACAGTGACGCTACAGTGAAGTTTTCTAAAATTTAGATCACTCGTGTTTAAAACAACTAAATCCTTTTCCCTGTTGGCTGTATTTAAAATTTGAACACTCATAGTATAATCTCGGGGGGGATTAACGTTATATATATGTATTACCATACACTTACCCATAATGAATTGCATCTGCCATCTTTCGGACCATTCGACAGTTCTGGCAAAGTACTTTGCCATTTTCACTGTCACTACATTTTACCCTTAGTAATCAATTTCGTCTCATTGGCAAATTTAGAAATTTTACATAATACATTTATGTCAAGGGCGTTTATTTATTTATATTTTTTGAGGAGTTTTAACACCGATTTTCACTCATTAAGAAACTTTTATTTCTCAGGGGGGGACCTACTGATTAACGTGTGCTCCGAACCACGAACAGCTCTGGGAAATCGCCCCGAATCGGGACTCTACCCGATGACTAAACACACCCGATGTTGGTTAACTTCCCTAAAATCCCTCCTCCTGCGGAATGTCCCGCAGGAAAAATGAAAAGGTGCTTCCAAGTATTTTCGAACTTTATTCAGTTCATTTTCAAGGATAACTACAAGAGAAAATAATATAATAAGGGTATACATGAGCTAGGAAAAGATAAAGACCACTTCTAAGAAAAGAAATCACTAATGAGGAAGTAGGGAAGGGATAGGTGAATCACCAATGAGGAAGTAGGGGAGGGGTGGGTGAATTTGCCCATCTCTCTCATATATATATATATATATATATATATATATATATATATATATATATATATATATATATATATATATATATATGAGAGAGATTGGTGATTCACCCATCCCTCTCCTACTTCCTCATTGGTGATTTCTTGTCTTAGAGGCGGTCCTTTATCTTTTCCTAGCTCATGTATACCCTTATTATATTATTTTCTCTTGTAGTTATCCTTGAGAATGAACTGAATAAAGTTCGAAAATACTTGGAAGCACCGTTTCATTTTTCCTGCGGGACATTGCATTCATATATATATATATATATATATATATAAAAGGTGCTAGTGAAAGGTCCAAACAGAGCGATAGCATTGTTTTAACCCCCCCCCCCCCCCCAGTAAGCATAGGAACTATTCATGACTCAAAGGAGAGCCACCCGTATCACGTCAGGGAAGAGTGGATTTGAAACCTCAACGGCAGGTTCTTTAGACGGAAGAGCGATTGGTTGTGTGTGCGAATGAAGGAGGAGGGAATAAAGAGTAAGATAATGTGAGAGTGAGAATGGGGTAGGGGTGTAATTTCCGAGTGCGTGGTAATAACCTTGAACAAGTGGCCTTGAAAGCAGTGGAAATGATGGTGGTACAGAGTGCGACCAACGAGGTTTTAAATGGTAGGAAAAATCTAAGGCGTTAGTGAATATTAACGAGGAGTTTGAGTGTAAATTGTACAAGGAAGATGCGTTGGATTATGCTGGTGGTAAGGTTGGTGTATGGGAGTGGGACTATTGTATGGAAGGGAAGATCTCGAGTGAAAGGAGTGCAAATGAACAACTTGAGGGGGTTGTTTGGTGTTCGAAAGGTGGGTAAGGTGAGGAGCGATTTGGCAACGGGTGTCTATGGTGTGAAGAATGGTGTGAATGAATGTGTTCTGGGTGTCGTGTAGAGATGATGTAAGATTTTTTTTTAAGAGCCTATCTGACGACTAGCCTACTAGGTTAAAAGTCGCCGTAATTCACGTAAAGCCTACTAGTAGGCTAGATTACAAAAACAAGTAAATAAATAACAAAAATAAAAAAGGAACAAAGGTAAGAAAAGTTAAAAATCAAACAACAAATAATTCAAAAACAGCAAAAAGGCAACAAAGAGGAATTGCGCTCCAGCGTCAGGGGTGGCCCGCCTCCCCTTGCGCAGGAACATGCGACCTACAAGAATACGGTCAAGTGGAGGAGGCCAACCTACTCCAAAAAGTATGTGTGCACGAACCAGTCGTGAGTACAAGGGACAAACGATAGCGACCCCCGGGACAGGTAACGTGCGCTAAGATCACCCAGACTGGGACATTCAACAAGAATGCGTCGAACAGTCTGGGGGACAATGGAGTCGTCACAGAAAGGCGCAGGTGAGCGCTTTCGCGTGTGTGTCCGATTCGGAAACGACAGGAAGCAACTTGAAGCCATCGATGCATTGGGGGGAAAGGGAAGGTCCATGGGTGGACATGTAAGAAGAATGGATGGAAATAGAGTTGAAGACATGAGCGTGTCAGGGTGTAAGAAGAGTTGGAAGACCACGTAAAAGGTGGGTTGTCTGAAGGAGGTGAAAGAGCTGACCAAGATGAAAGTGGATGATAGTGTATGAAAGGTAGATTTTGCATTTAATTTATTACAGTAAATATTTTATATAACATTAAATAACAAGCGAATATAGTAACATAAAATATGGAATTCTGCATTTTAAGGGAAATTCGCTCTGAGGGGTTGTGTGGTGTGTGTGTGTGGGATGGGGGGGTACTTGCACCCTGACTGGACGAGATGTTATAGTACATAAAATCCCATCAGTATGAAGTGCCCTTTACGTGGACAAGGTGGTTAGTTTTACTGGTGTTGACGAGCTCAGACCCCACGCTGTGGGAAATTGGTAGCGGTTTAAGTCTTTTAATAACTCAACCTACGGTTTTCCAACCAATCTTTAAGCCATTTTAGTACGTTCCCCCCTATTCCGTGCCTTTTTAGCTTTATCAAGTGTCTTTTATAAATAAATCGAGCAAATTACTTAGACATAAGGGTCTGCGACGAAAGCCGCGCTGCGAGTCATTTATTAAACTATTTACCTCCAGATGCTTCACGAC
Organism: Ceratothoa steindachneri; assembly: GCA_963969495.1. Lineage (NCBI taxonomy): Eukaryota > Metazoa > Arthropoda > Malacostraca > Isopoda > Cymothoidae > Ceratothoa > Ceratothoa steindachneri. The sequence goes on along the minus strand of OZ018338.1, from coordinate 18,417,383 downwards.
CCTATCTGTATAAAAAAAAAAACAAGTTTATCAACGAACAAAGTAAGGGAAATGGGGCAAAAGTTACCAGGATCAGCTTTTGTGATTTTTTTTTTAAATGGATGTTACAGTTGCCTCTTTTGAACTCTCTACGTATTATTCCTTTCGCTACTAGTTTTTAATTTTACAAATGGGTAAATTAAGATTTCCCTTTCTAATATTTAAATGTGGATTAGAGAGATTTTATCGTGTCCAAGTTTTAATTTCTTAATATAAAAACTAACTTTATTTTCGGTTATGACAATTTATCTCGTCTTGTATCGTAAGTTATTTGTATATTCGATGGTAAGAACATTCGCAAAAGTCTCATTTAATCTTTTAATCTCACGGTTCAGATTGTTACTGAGGGTCATTCCCCTCGTCTTATTGGTTTCACAGACTTAATGGCTTACGAATTTTTACGTATGTATAAAATCGTTTGAGCTCATGTTTTGACAGCAATGCTAGTGATTTTTCGTAGTTCGTTTTAGTTGTTTTTATATCGTGTTTAACAAAACAACGATAATATAAGTATTGTTTCGAAACTCGACAATATTGCTGGATTCTAATTTTTATAAAATCAGTTACGTTCTCTTATACAGTTTTAAATCTTAATCTTTATCCATGGTATCTGATTTTACCTATTAGACGATCTAGGTTTATACCACATTATTTCATTATTTATAGTGAAAAAGGAACGCTGAAATCCATTTTACATTTCAAGGGTATCTTCAACGTTTAAGATTTCATCCTAATTTTAAAGCTTTAGGTAGGCCCAACAGAAGAAATATTCAGATTTAATCGAATTATTTTGTGATCGCTGTTTCCAAGTGTTTCACCTGAATGTATACTTCCTATAAACATCTTATCTTTACTCAAAATTAAGTCTAGGATATTATACTCACGTGTAGATTCGTCTACATTATACAAGTCAATTTCCTGCATTTTCCGTAGTTTCATTTAAACATCTACGTTTGTAAAATTTAAGCCACCGCATATAAACTTAATTTTTATCTAATTAAGGTCGAAAGCGTTTTAAAATGTCGTGCTCTTCCGTTTGCCTTGGTAGTCTATAGACTACAACGAAATTTATTTATTACTATTTATCACGAACTCGACAGCGAAAATCTCAAAAGTAATATTCACATTGTCTTTAATTATGACACCAGTTGTTTTTTATGCATATAATAACGCCTCCACTTTTTTCTGTACATCTATCCCGATTAAAAGTTTTGTAGCCAAGTAAGTTAAAATCTCCTATATATACGTCCTTGTTAAACTATCGAACCATGTCTCCCTAACTACGATCTTCCGACGCAACTATGACCTTCAAGTCATCGATCTTGTTCATAATATTGTGTGCGTTTGTGTAAACCTCATGATAAATTTGTTGTTATTGTTCAGGAAATTTGATTGAGTACATGATTATCGTGTTGTTGCGAACAGCTATTACCTATGTGCTCTGCAGTCTCTGATGTAGTTCCTGCATTCTCCGGCGCCGAGTGGAGGGGGCGGGGGCTTTCCCCCTGTACCAGAGTGTGCCTCCTTCATTCTTTGTGTTTGTTCGTTTGTTTAGTCTTTTTTTTAATGTAGCCTATTAATGGGCTACGTATACCTTTAATGGCAGACACCAAATAGGCGCCTTATGAAAAAGAATGGAATAGTGTTCGAAAGTCTATCAAAAACCAATTTAAAAATCTTCCTAGTCATCTATTCCTTGATCAGGTCGAGTCCCATCTTGAGAGGTACTAGTGGTCTTCAGTGAAGGGGATCAGAGATTATCAGCGGAAACCCTGGGGATGTTGACACCCGGCGAAAGCGAAGGAATCGCGTGTGGAAGGTACATAAACATAACCAGGTAGCAAAAAGAGGAGACTTCTTGGGGCGCTAAGAAGGTGGGAGGTAACGAGCGAGAGAATTTAATGAATACTAAAAGACTCGGTTAAATTGGGTATAGTTTAATCTTTTAATGGTTTACTAGTTGTAGTACGATATAAAAAAAATGCGTTTGCCACCCTAATTGCGAATGAAATTTGGGCGACCCTTAATTTACGACTATCGGTTCGGGGGATTTATTTATGAGATGCCTCAATAATTCACCAAACCTTCCACTTTTTAAATTAATGAGAAAAACGAGAAAGCGTGGAAATAGGAAGAGTGAAAGAAGATGTGTGAATTATTCAATTATTATTACCAATATCATTATAAGAGGAGCCTATTCCAGGGGTTTGAAAGTGATCAGCGCGCATCATTTCCCCTCTTCCGCAATAGAGATAACCCTGACACTCAAAAGTTTGGACTTGCACCCCCAATACAGGAGCAAAACTTGGCAAGGAAAAGATAAAAAGATTTACAAAAAAAGTGAATAAAAAGCAGATTAGGAATGATAAAACGGCCGCCAAGGTTAATCCAATTGACTGATATTTTAATCTTAGAAGATGGCTAAAGAGTGCCAAAATACGAGAACTTTTATAAAAAGATCCACGATTTGCTTCAGAAATATGCGACGTGCAGGTGAGTGGAAAAATGCTTTTATTTACTAAATAATATTGACTTTCCAACACTGCGCGCCAAAATAAATAGGCCAATATCATCGTGTTTGCGCGCGCTTTCGAACAAATCCCTGGATATACGCAATTGGGGCGTTCTTGAGAAATACTAAACGGAAGGCCTTAACTTAAACACTTTCCTTAAAATATAACAAATATAGACGAGGAACTATAAATATTAGTATTACTTAATCCTTAGAAACCTACATGAGTATAAGCGGGCGGGGATACGCATATGTTGTGTATTTATACACACGGAAATGGAGGCCAGTGATTGGTGATAAAAAAAATCATGACGTAAAAGAAAAATCTAAAGGGGATGGGGGGTATTGACTCTTAGCCAACGTAAAATGGGGCCTTGTGTGATAAATTTGAGTCATATCTAACGGATAAATAAAGATTTTGACACCTTAAAATATACACTTATTTAAAGTTTTGGTTAAGGTTCTTCTGTTATATACCGAGGGGCGTGCGGGTATCATCAACACATGCTCACCTATCATACACAATATCATCCACTTTATCCCATTTTCGGGCTTTCTTTCAGACACTTATGTACATAATCAATTCATCTTTTACGGGTTTTCAAACTTTCACACACCTTGCCAGTACATTAGCATCACAAGTCCATGCTCCTCATTTTTTATTACATACCCTTACCACCTCAGAAAATTATGTCACAACCTCATTTAAACCTTTCCTTCGCAGTGTAGGTATATTCCTTTCTCACACTCAACAACTCACCAAATTGTCCTTGTGTATTGTTGTCACTAGGGATATTTTCTTCCTTTTCAATACTATATGTATCATTCATTACGATAGTCACGCGCGATCAACAGCGCTCATGCACCTTTCTTTAATATTCCACTTTCTAACCCATAGCCCCTAATATTGCCTACGGCTCTGATTGCCCATTAGCATTGCCTACGGCTCTGATCGCCCCTTAGTATTGCCTACGGTTCTGATTGACCCTTAGTATTATCTACGCCTCTGAACGCCCTTTAGCATTGCTTACGGCTCTAATCGCCCCTTAGTATTGGCTAAGGCTATGATCGCCCCTTACCACTGCCTACGGCTCTGATCGCCCATTAGCATTACCTACGCGTCTGATCGCCCTTTAGCATTGTTTACGGCTCTAATCGCCCCTTAGTATTGGCTAAGGCTATGATCGCCCCTTGCCACTGCCTACGGCTCTGATCGCCCCTTAGCATTGACTTAGGCTCTGGCGCTCCGCGGTAGAAGAATGAGAATTCCTCAGCGCTGAGGAAAACGCCAAGTGAGGAGAGAGATTAAGGATGACAAGGAGCGACTCAATCTCAAAACACCCCTTGAGACTAATGGTTATGGGGTCTTTAGCTTTTCGATTGGGGGGGAGGAGTATGGTTTTCACCAGTGATCCGTACCATCTGAATCTTATCTAAGTGGGGAACATATCGGTTAACGTGTGCGCCGAGGAACAGGGCCTAAAACACAGGATACCGGTCACAAAATCGAGCGGAAATCACCATCTGACAACTAGGGTTGCTAAATAGCCGGAATTATCAAAACCGGTTTTCACAGAGCATAATTTTTGAAAACCGGATTTGACCGTAAAATTAACACAACTAGGGTTAATAAAAAATAAAACTGTATAACACATCCTTTACTGCGATATAGAAATACAGGTACAAACTAATGCATACCATATTTACACAAAATAATTACATTACCATTCAAAAACCGGTTTTTATATTTCGATTTTCGTGTTTTATGAAATATTAAAAAACCGGTTTGCAACACTACTGACAACTAAACACATTCGACGTGGTTTAATGATTCGAAATCATAAAAAAGGAAATTCTTAGAAACTTTCTTCAGGCGCAATTTCGTATATTTAGGTAGGTACAGTGATTCAAAGTAACGAACTATAATCTAATCAAGCTCTTGTGGCAATGAGTCCAGTTATAGGCGAGTAGGGCTACTCGGTTTGTATTCCTCTGCCCAATGATCTTCTGACCGTATTTGTTTCTGGGGATTTAGACTACCTTCATGGTTTACTCATTATTCTTGTTCATTCATGTGTCTATTCTTCTTCTTTCTTTTTACAGTGCAAAAATTATCTGACGAAAGGTTTTTGTAGAGCAAAGTTAAATGGCAGTAAAGTAGACAAATACCGTATTAAGGAGGTAATTAGGAAATATTATCATATCATTAAAGCAGCAATCATTAGAACTCGAATAGTTAGTTATGAGGGTTGTATATGGCGCGGTGTCTTATTAAGTTATAACCTTTGACCTCCTGCGACAGTGGTGGCCACTGAGACCGTCAAAGATTATCGAACACCCCGTGGAAAACAAGGCGAGATCAGTGACCTAAAACAATGGTGATCGAATAAGTGAAACCTACTCGCGAGTGCGTTTATTCTTCGTCCAACTACTCAGCAACCACCTTCAAACAACTTTAAGTAATCACACCAGAGACTTCAATTAAGGTTACTGCCCACTGAGTCACGAGAGAGATGGTTTCTAGCAACAACTCCACTTTCTTTGGGGACATGCGACTCACAGTCAATTCCTGAGTCGACTATGACTCTATGGCAGTGCCAGATAAAAGTAGTGACTCGAGTAGAGAAAGGTCACATTTGCTGTTGCCGACCGCTGCCCGACAAGTCTCTCGCTCAGCGCGCGCACATTCTCTCTCGTTTTACGCGGTATTCTGAGCTCTGTCACTGTTTCTATTCTGACTCTCGCTCCATCACGGGGAATACAGTCAAGGCCAAAGGTTTTGAAACTAATATATATTTTTTTAATTCGTTTTTAAATTTTACGTGATAGTAATAATTATTCTATTTAAATTATTGCAGGTTTATTAAAAAATCAGCATTTCAAAAATAATAAACTGCATTCCTTAGCTGAATCCAAAATCACGCTCGGGTCCTGTTTTTGTAGGGGGTGAGTTTGAGTCTGGAACTTTGCTATTCGATCAAATGTAATTATAATTTATTTCCTAATATTTTTTGTAAAAATAACTGTTTGAATCTTTTTCAATTCCAAAATAGTTCCTTCCAAAGCAAAGCGTGCATCCATTGTTGCTCTGCACCAAAGTGCCAAGAAATGCAAGTGGATAGTAGCTAAGGGTATTGCATCAAGGAGCTCCATCTTTACTATCATTAAAGCCCAAGCGCTTCAAATAAACATCAAAATCGCCTCCTGGTAAGGTTGCAGCTCAAGTATTGGGTTGCTTGTGCCATAATCAAACTAGCGGTTGATAAACAGAAACAATACAATTGTAAGATTAATAAACAAAATGAAGCAATATCAGTCAATAAATTATTACTAATTTGGTCTCCATCATGCCAAAACTATTTGAAGCAGTCCTAAAAAACAAGTGGTTATTGTAAATATTAACTTACGCGCATCGACTGTATTTATTAATAAAATGGGTTTGGGGTCTAAAGTTTTGTGCATTTCACCTTCAAATTAGATAGGTAGATACTAAAATATTGTAAAATGTAAGGTTTGATTAGTTCTATTATTTTTTCTTTAGGAAAAAATATGTCTCAAAACCTTTGGACCTTACTCTACTAGTAAATCCCTCAGCTTGTGTATTAAGCTGATCCTTTAGCTTAATATCGTTTTTCAATTAAATAAAACCCCAGTCAATTAACATGCAGATTCCCAATCCGGAGCAATGAATGCGAAGACAATGAATGTATTGCCGTGTGCTTTTTTCAGCAATATGTTGTTGTTCCCAAAAAAACAGTTGTCACCCATAATATTTAGACTCAAAATGGTTAATAATGTTGATCCATTACACTTCACGCTTTTAAATAAAATAGTGCTATCCTATGCATTTTTTTCTGATGATTTTAAAAATGATATCCATCTTTCTGGGAAATGTCTATTTTTTAGATATCGTTTTTTTTTATTTTCTCCCTTTTTCTAGTTAGTATTTCAGAAATCAGCAATAAAATTTGCAGATGAAAACACTACTTAAAACAATAAAAAAGTAATAAAATTCAAACCGACCCAACCTAACCTAAAATAACTATGATATTAGGTATAATTGCGTGTAATGCCTTCCAGAGGTTTCTTCGACTATTTGTTCGTTTAGAAGTGGTGAAAAACATATCTCTAAAAAGCTTGCAATATGTCATTGCTCCATCAAAACAGAACCAGTTATTTTTCTTCGATAATGGGGTAAAAAAAGTCCGATAACACCCTATTAAGTGAGCCATGGAGAATACCATGTTAAAATCGAATATTTCTATGTTTACATATAAAAAAGGGCGGTAGGTTTACATTATAACCTTCAAAATTGATAGGAAGCATGATTACACAAAAAACACCCACATAAAATCTTTCCTTGATCCGCATTCCCCCTCGACAAAAATAAAACTTGGGCCGGTATTTTTTTGAGGCTATAAACGGCCCTACCAGTTATGAACAGCTCTGAGGTTTATGGCTAATTCTAATAAAAAAAAAATTGTCCTTTGAGCAATGAATCAATATATCGAGGTCATTTGATTCAGGTTGCCCAGGTATCCTAGAGTCCGTTTAAATCTGGTAATCTAAGTTAAAATAGTCCTAATTACTACAATAAAGAACACAACGTCATTATTGTTTAAGAATTAGCAATACTCCAATTCATTTAAGGGAACAAGGGTGCAAGAGAAATCTGCTGCAGAAACAAGCTTGGTCCTTACAGAAACTTAGGTGACCTTGAGCAAATAGCATGTAATGTCAAACTCCCTTTAAAACTGCGGATCACCCTTTCTTTACCTATGGAACTCTTATCAGCGTTCTGATTATTAGCAGAGGGAATAAAAGGAGCTAACGTAGAAAGTAAAAGCAGCAAATCTACATAAATAATTTTCTGTATGTACGTATAAATACATTAAATGTATACTAATAAAGACTATCATTATGTCTGATTAGTGTATTATAAAAAATATTGCGTGAATAGGATGATTCCAAACTTACGTGTGAATATCTCTCTCCCAAATATTAAATCTCTTCCATGTCCTATCACTAAAGTCACTGATCACTGCACTGGTCTCTTGATTTCACTGATATGAATATCTGCAATCAAACACTACCTTCGACATGAAAGCAAGCGTGGCACAAACTAGGAGCTGCTGTGTGAGAAGGAAGAGTGGCAAGGGACACATCCCGAATCTTCCTCGTTGCCAAAGGCGACTAGAATTCGCGTCCTGAACTACCTACATTCATAAAGGTTCATTTTTTCATGTTTTCACCTCAGGCAGATGAGAAAAAAAGTTAGTGGAGGGTGATTTATAAATTTTCTTAATTTTTTAACAGATAATAAATTTCTTCAGGCTATTGACGTATAAAATTAAGTCAGAGAAGAAGAATATATTCATAAAGTCTTACACAAAAATTTCTTCAAATAGGCCCATACCTGTAAAAATGGGAAATAATGTTTCAAAAGTACAAACAGGAAATACTAGAAATCATATTTGGCTTAGTAAAATTTTCTTTGTTATCGTCAAAATAACTAACGCTTAGAAATTTTGTCTCGGTTAAACCAACGAAAAATATCCAAGTTTTAACACTAATTTGCAAGTTTTATAGGCTACGTCATTAAACGCGAAATTTAAAATAACATTTTGTGTTTTACATTATTAATAGAGGAGATGACACTTCTTTCACTATTTTTAGATGATATATTAATCAATAAGGAACCTTATTTTGGCATCATATAATTAGTGTGCTTAAAATTAATGATACTAATAGGTTAATAAATTTTCCCCAAGAAAGTCAGACAAACGCAGTTGAGCCATAGAGCCGGGTAAGCATTGATTGACACAGCATTAATTCTCTTGTTTTATTAATTTATATATTCAACATAAAGTTTTAAAATAGCAAGGAGGAATTTATTTTATTTGAAAATGCACCGTTTATAAAGAAAAATCCATCTTCTAAGGAAAGTACGATAATTATAAATAATTTAACGTAAGGTGCAAATTATATAAAAGTTAAATGTACGGTTGGCTGAACACATAAACATGATCCCTTGAAAGTGAGAAAAAATGTAAAATGTGAAAATGTTTCTTATATAGAGCTAACAAATCAATAAAATAAACCTATTTGAAGGTAAAGTTAAGTTTCTATCTTTAGTTTTAATAGTCACAGTGGCTCAAATATCTGCCCCATGTAGGCCTAATCTAAAATGGAGATTCTGGTAAATGTGTATCATGAACTTTAAAAGATAGGTTAATACCCACATTCTCATTTAAAATTTTAAAATGAAGTTTAATTATAAGACAAAATTATGTTAACAAAGGAATATAAAACAATTATTTTCTATTTACTGTTCTTTCAGTGAATAAGAAATCTACCTATAGTGACAGATAAAGGTATTATTCTGTTGTTGTTTTTTGAAATACAAATTGGTTCTTTTCACATTAGTTATATAGGATTTAATGTTCCATGTTAATAAGTATAGGAATTTGATTAGTTGACCTAACAATACTACCCCATCATCATCATATATATATATATATATATATATATATATATATATATATATATATATATATATATATATTGATTTTGTGTTCTTCTGTAATCTTCACTTGTTGTGTAGGTTAGTGGGATCAAGCCCCCACAAATTTTATACCCGTTCATGTATATATTTCTTGGTTAATTTTGGATTTATGTCCACCCTGAAATTTTTTGATAATTCATATATATATATATATATATATATATATATATATATATATATATATATATATATATATATATATATATATATATATATATATATATATATATATATATATATATATATATATATATATATATATATATATATATATATATATATATATATATATTGTTTTTTAATGTAGACAATGTTTTTTCCTTGGCAAAATTCCATATTGTATTATATAGCATTTTTAAAGTAATTCCCCATACCTCCCACATAATTGTGGGAGATTGCACCCCCGCACCCCTGCAATTTGTAAATAAACTCGTAATATTACTAATTCGAAAGCTTAACATTAGATTCGAATTCAAAAGGCGATTGCTAAATGTCGTTAGGCCTCTATTTTTTTCTACTGCGTTGCTTGAGTTCAGACATATAAGCCTCACCCTCGAATACTATTTAAATCAATCATATTTTCTTTAAAATTGACTAATATGAAATTCTTCATATTATATTTTAATTCATAAAAAATTCACTTCTAAAATGATATATAATACACTATGATGTGATTCCAACTCATGTGTCTCCTAAGATGGCGGCCAATCTATTTTTCGTCATAACATCATAATTAGAAATTTGCCCACATTAAGTATTTTCGTATTTTTTTTAAAAAATAGAGCTATTAATAAGAAAGCTTCCGCAAAATTCGAGAGCGGGCATAAAACCAAAATTAACCTATTTCTTTTTTAAGTCCCATGTATTATGCTATTCAGAAAGAGTTATGTAATAATATAGAATATATATAAAACAGTTTTTTTAAACGCTTGCGATCGAATGTATCTTATATGATACATTTATAAAATAAATGTAAATCTAAAAAAAATACCTTATTAAATTTAGTATTATAGCTAGCGTCCAAAAACTACAATTAATCACAATTCATATTTTTCTAATGTGTGGGAAAAAATTCGGATCTGATAGAGTTAGGTCTCGCTCCTGTATGAGATACAGTTATTTATTATCAATGTTGATTAAGATGATCATTATTAATGATCAATGCCCTTTTCTCATACTACTCAGAGGGAGGAAGTCAAGTTAGCCCCCCCCCCCTCCCAAATTTTTTTCTTGGATTCGCCACTGCAATTGTGAGCAAACGTTTGCCCTCATATTCGTTCGTCAGATGGTCACACACAATATTTTTGAGTTTGGACCATCGTTAATTGGGTTCGTGTTTTGTGTTCACAGCTTGAGTAGTTGCCATTTCTTTGCATCCCTTAATTGGCGTATCGTGAACGTTTGTGTTCCTAGGTATAAATATTCGTTGTTGCCTTTGTGCATTTTACTTCATATATTTTTTTTTAATCATAAACATTAATTTACACTCTTAATTTATATGATCATTTGATTCGGTATGGTAATTTATATTTGCATCACCATTCTCTCTATACGTTTTCAATGTTATTTCGAGTCACAGTAACCAAATTTACAAAAAGATTTCACTTCATTTTTTTTCTTCTTTGCCAATTTATTATATATTGCCCAGAGTTGGATCATATAAGAAGAATTATAAAAATAATAAAAATATGAAGAAAATGAAAATCGTAATAAAATAGTGAGTCAATTTCTATTTGAGGAGTTAGACAAAGAAAGCAAAAAGAATAAATTATATCAACTATGGAAATTTGGGGAAGTCACAGACCTCTAATTGAGAGACACATAGTAGGAGGACACACACTAAAACACTACAGTTTTTACAGTCCCAACTAGATTTGACTTCTTTTTATGATTGACAAGCTGAAGAGAATAATCTCAGCAGCTTATTTAAAACATGTATAGTAGAAATATATTGCATGACCCCCCCCCCTCCCCCCAAAAAACCCGAGATCTTTGTGGATCAATATTATTTCAACGTATAATACAACATTGTGGCGAATTGTATCAAGTTGCGAAAAGGGTTGTATAGCCCATTCTTTGTTAATTTTATGGGCTGTGCTCATAAAAGAAAACTCATTGAAAAGACGATTCTCAAACGTATCTGATCTGATCTGACCAAACACGTCACCACGTTTATAATTCCTTCCCCTTTGTTCCCTCTATTTATTGTCTCTTCATCTTTCTACTTATTTTCACGTGATAGGAGAGACTGGTTATTTCCTGCAACTATTTTATGAACCGTTTTATTCGCCATAACCCTCCCAGCAGGGAGATGGGGGGGAGGGGGTGCTTGTGTAGACTGTTACACCTAACAGCTAGAGGAATGGAGCGCCTTACTGGCCCCACTGCGCTGGTAGTCACAAACTAGATTGACACTACCCGAGCTTTATGCTGGCTAGGTATCTTCCCTTAACCATTTTTCGACATTCATTACAAGCGCCGCCTTCTTTGTCTGGCTAGAGGCAAATTATGCTGGCTAATCGTCGACCAGCTTCGATCAACTCATCCCTCGGAGACAAAGGCGGGGGATTTTTCCTTGGCTCCAGTTATGTGAGGGGGTGGGTAGCACGCCTACACTCTCCCAACCTTTACCCTTTTCTCGTCCCCCCCCCCCGCCTTTTTCCTCTTATCTAACTCGCAAGGAGATGAGCAGTGTTGCAACCATGCTGCCGCTGACATCTGGAAGTTTGCGTGCCCTACCGGCCTGCACCTATATATCTTCCACCTATTCCCACTCCCTCTAACACCGCTGGGAAATGTCCTCGTTGGTATTTGATTTTAAATTCGAAGCAAAAAAAAATGGAGCTATTTTTTGAACGGAGGCTTCAAATTTGCCCTTCCGACCCCAACCTTCAGAGTTGATCTGCTTCCATTACTTTTCATCTCTGATTCTCTTCACTACCTTTTTTCCCCCTCTCCAATGCGCTTTTCCCCCTCCTTGTTTAATCGGCCCTTTTAGTCTTTCCAGCGGCTCTTAGATAGCCCGGAGTAAAGGTGATAGATGGCATTAAGCAGCTTATATAAAACGATTAGTTAAAAAGGACCGCAAGGTACCACATCGCACTCTATCAACAATCTTTGTCACTTCTATTTCAGTGGCAATTAAATGGACTTGTCACTTCAAGAGCTGATTGGTAATTTTGCCACAGTTCCATTTATGAGTTTTCCTGGGGCTCAAAAGATGGTTCCAATATGGGAGCTTGGAATCTCACGCGTGTTGCTTACTTGGATTAGATTCTACCACGAGCTACCAGCACCACCTTCTCTATCTTCACTTTCACACCGGGTTTAAGTTCTATTTTTGTAGCCAATATTTGATCGATTTTTTCATGGGCGGAGGCAGATTTTGCAGGCTAGTCGTCGACCAGCTTTCATCGACTCAACCCTCGGAGCCAGGGGCGGTGGATCCCCCCTTTGGCTCCAGTCATGAGAAGGGGGGGGTTGAATGTACCCTTCTAGCCCCATACTGTGGCTCAATGGTTACCTTTTAAATGCTTCCCCTCGCGCGAGCCTTCCTTAATTCCGGAAGTGGGTAGGCTGGGAGAGCTGTAGGCAGTCCAGGTCCGTAAACGAGCTATGGGCCTACCTCACATTTTCACTTCCACTAATTTAATACTTTCCTTACAAACTTTCTGTTAAGTTCCTGGTGTTTTTTTGTTGTTTTTTTTTAAAAAAGAATAAGAAAAAATATTTGATTTAATTCCTACCCTTCACATTTTGTTTTGATTTGCCATTTATTCCCCCCTCCCCCCCTTATCTCCACGCAACCACACATATCTGCCCGCGGAGAAAAAAAAATGAACGAAATGGCTTAATGGAGGCTTGCTGCTTGTTCCTGCTGATTCTGCCATGTTTAAAATTACAATCAGATAAAATAGCTTGGAATATTTTATCTTCACCATCCAGGGTGATTTACCTCCTCCCAGCACGCAAGTGGTATAGCATGGGCAACTATGTTGCAGCTAACATCACACAAATAGCCAATTACAACATTGCACACTCTTCGTTTCAAGGAATCCTGCCGATGAGTATCTATATCCACATACCTCTGAGGCGAAACTAGTCCCTCTGCCCCCAGGGCGACGAAGTCTTCACCTGATCGCTTATTGGTGCCAAAACAAAATACTTTCTGACACTTCTCCCCAAAGAGGACCGGCTCATGTGCCCTCGGGCTTACCAGCAATTGTCATACTGACCTTTATGTCTATTTCATTATCCGGTCGAGATCCGCCTACTCCTACTACACTTCTCTGTGATAGTTGTGAAATAACTGTTCTTGCGTTCTCCAGTGACTATTATGGTCGTTTCGAAGCTATAATTGATTTTTGTCAAAAGCACGACCTAATCCGGGAAGAACGTCTGTCAACGGTGCGCGAGTAAGGCTGAATTAGATTTAACGAGAAGGATATTGAGATGTCACTTAATTTGAGGATTCGAAGACAACAAAAAATGTAATTAGTCGAAATCTTTTTTTTAACGCTTAAAAATAAACATGCTTAAATAACCTAATCCCCTAACCTTATATATAGTAGGTAAATTAGCATCATCAGTTTGGATCTATTTCTTAAATCGGTGGAATCAAACATTTTTTTCACAAGGCTTATGACGTCTTAGCAGCGGCAAATAATAGATTTATCTATTAGTAAATACTATTTTTAAGTGGTATTAACTCGAAAACTAGTGCTTTGCGCGTCGAAAAATAGCAAAAGACTATTCAGATAGGCTAGTAGAATAGAGTGAATGCATTAAATAAAAAAAAGTTGGAGTTGTTATCTGCAAACGGGTAGCTCTTTCACACAGACGCGTAGCTCTTTTTCTATCGCACACATGTGTAGCTCTATCTCTCTCTCTCTCTCTCATACACATGTAACTATTTCTCTTTCTCAGACACCCGTAGCTCTTTCTCTCACTCATACACGCATAGCTCTCTTTCTCTCTCGCACACACGCATAGCGCTCTTTCTCTCTCATACAGAAGCTTAGCTCTCTTCTTCCCATACACGCGTATCTCTCTCACAGACGAGTATTTCTTTTCTCTCTCTCTCTCTCTCTCTCTCTCTCTCTCTCTCTCTCTCTCTTTATCAAGTGCGTAGTTCAATTTCTCTCTCTCACACACACGCATAGTTCTCTTTCATCCCCATAGACGCATATCTCTCCTTCTCTCTCACATATCCATAGCTCTCTCTCTTTCTCACTCACACACGCGTAGCTCTCTTTCTCTCTCACACGCGTGGCTCTCATTCTCTCTCACACGCGTAACTCTCTTTCTCATGCGAGGCTCTCTTTCTCTCTCTAAATACGCGTAGCTCTTTCTCACTCACATAACACATAGCTCTCTTTCTCAGAAACACGGTTATATCTCTTTATCTCTCACACAGACGGTTAGATCTCTTCATCTCTCACACATACATGTAGTTCTCTTTCTCACACACGCGTAGCTCTATTTCTCTCCCTCACATACGCATAGTTCCCTTTCTCTCACACACATACGCATAGCTCTCTTTCTCACACAAGTGTAGCTCTATTTTTCTTTCATCTTCGCGTAGCTCTCTATCTCTCTTAGATACGCGTAGCTCTCTTTCTCTCACTCACTCGTAGATCTCTTTTTTTCTCATACACGCTTAAATATATTTTGCTCTCTTCTACATACGTAGCTCTCTTTCTCTCTCAAATACGCGTAGCTCTCTTTTACACAACACACACGCCTCGCTCTCTTTCTCTCTCTTATACTCACGTGTAGCTCTTTTTCTCTACCACTCAGACGCGTAACCCTTTTCTTTCTCACACACACGACTATTTCTCTTTCTTTCTCAAAACACGCGTAGCTCTCTTTCTCTCTCACACACTATTAGTTCTATTTCTCTTTCTAAATATGCGAGTGTTTCATGAAACTACATTTAATGCTTGGGCAGTGAGAACCCATTCAGAGGTCTCCATTGGGAAGTTTGCATTTACCTAATGTGACTCAGATATACGAACTCAAATCTGCGCTACACAAGCCGGAAGTCAAACCTCTAACTCTTGATCTCCCCCCGTGCGGAGCTGGCAAAGGCCCTGTAAAACCTTAACCCTAGAACGCTAACCATATGTAGGAGGTACCCAGAACAACGACGTCATTGTCAGTTTTTCTTAATGTTAAGTCAAAGTTCAAGTGCCTTCCTGTAAATCTATTCCATTAAAGCTTTACATTTATTTTATTTCTTTTTAAATTGGGTATGATATACCCAGGGTTAGTAGTGGTGTGTAGTGAATTGATGGTTAGTGTTCCAGGGTAAAGGAACTCCATAAACATGACCAGAGAGAAACCCCCACACTTTGCTCCCTCGATGGAGGGAGAATTGAGACAAAGGAAACAAAGGAAACCAAAAAGGTGTATAATAACAAGGATTGTAGCCTCCGCAAATCCTATTTTAGCCACAATACTCCCCCTTCCTCTTAAAAAAAAATTAAAAACAAAGAAAGTTAAACTTCTTTGTTTCTTTTCATTAAGTTAACAATGGTGTTATTGTTCTTTGTGTTAGATTGTTTCCTTGTTTGAGAATTAAATTGGCACTCACACAATTAGTTATAAACGCTCAATCGGGAAAGGCATGAAGAAATGTCCAGGTGGAAAAATCAGTTGCGTAGAAAGCAAGAAACAAATAAACAAAAATAACCGGCAATGAAAGAACAGAAAGAGCTATTATTAAGGCAAAAGCCAGCATGGTAAAATATGGGATCGATGATTTAATGTGAAGGTGGCGCGTAGGAGGCTGTGGTGACAGGGGAAATAAGATCTGCGGTACATAATGGAGTGTGGAGTGCTGCGATGGGATAAGCACATGGTTAATAGACTCGAAACGTTGAAGGGTGACTCCGAAAAGGGCGTGGTATGAGGGCAAGGAAGAGGCCCTGTAGAGGAAAGTAAAAGTACTTGAGCGACCTACATGGCAAAGGGGCTGGCAAATAGATCGAAGTAATACTTGTAGTCCGCAAACTCAAAACGACATCGTTGCCGAATGTGGGTAAGTTTAGGAGAGTTACGCACCCTCCAAGTTCACATAGCCATAAATACTACTTTGAAGAGTCCGCAGGCTATATACCTTTCACTACTTTTCACATCCTTGTAATTAACCTGTTTTTTGTTGTTGTTGTTTTTTTTGCTTTCTTTAGTTTTTTGTGTGATCTCTATTTCCTTTTTTGCAGACCTAATGGCTATTGTCGACGAAAAATCGCTATAGTAATTATTAATAAGCACCAAATTACATCAGGAGTGCCAAAAGAACAGGACCACGGCCCTTCAAAAAATCCCTGTGACACGTACCAGCCTGAGACAAAATGGAAGATCCTGAGAGCGAGTTTAAAAACGATGGTCTATCATTGAAAGAACTACTCAGCCAAGGAGTTGATGATCCACTGGGACTAGAGTCTTTCTGTTGCGAGCTCACTTCCGGACGAAACTTAAACTCTTCAGGATATCAAGACCTTAACAGCTCAACTCCCATACCGGAAAAGCACTTAGTCCTTCAGAGTGACACTGAAATAGTCATAGATGATGATGGGGATTCGATGCACTCCTTGTTGTGCTTAGAACTTGGGAATTTCGAAACTGGCGGTGACGAGTGGCGCGGAAAAGAGAGACCCACTCTTGACCAAGGAGATAACGCTAGCATGGATCAAATGAAACTTGATCTCGATCTCGATGTCTCTACGATTGTAGATGAAGTTCTCAAGGAGGAGGACAAGTCATACATCTTCGAGGATGATTCAGAAAAATGGCGTGCAAATCTTGAGATTTCTTCGATTGCTGGTCAAGAGATATACCAAGGGTGGGTAAATGACCCACAATTGGATGGTGCTGTTTTGAACGGGGATCCAACCACTGTGAGGGAGCTTTCCCTACAAATGAACACCGATGTTCACTCTCCTTCGTTCTTTGCTAAGCAGTATTCCTACAGACAAGAAGAAAAAACAATTACTTCAACAACGATTCGATCGGTAGTTATTTCTGAACCTTGCGTTTCAACGCAAACTAGATTTGCACATAGAACATGTGTCAATTCAGACATAGAATTTAACCCTCAAACGAGTGGGGTGGAGAAAATAGTCCAAGCACCTCCAAATGGTGACGCTAACACAGAGCAAATGGCTAAGAAGGTCGTCCAAACCTGGTTTAAAAGACCAGCGAGACCTACGCTTGTTACGTCTTTAGCTAACGCCGACATCAACAGGGACATAGGACAAATGAGCCAAACAAACACTCCTGAAGAGACTGAAAAACACATTTTCCTGAGTGCTTCTCAGATTCTCGTGACGAACTTATTCCCCACGGCCATACTGGTTCCCCAGCCAATTAGAAGAGTCAAGGTGAGAGCCTGGTTACCAAAGTTTTGCTATATTAGATTTTTTTTTTTAACGATTGGTTTGTTTTTTTTTATCTTGGGGTTGACCATTTGCGTTGCCTCTCGACAATTTTCTTAATCTTAAAGCAAAATAGAGCTCAAGACCATGTCAAATTACAATAGTCCTTCGCCAATTCACCACTGAACATGAATCTCCACACCCTCTCTCATCACCGGCACATTCCCTTCATACACTCACGTATTATTTATATTAACATGTCTCCCTACCCGATAATTATTTTACACCTCTTCTCTACCTTACAACTTACCATCACACAAATAAAGTGGTGGCACTTCATCAAGCTAACACAGAACGCACTCACTCATACATTTCTCACAAACAAGTAAGCGCGTGTTTTGCACTACCCCCTTATCGACCTAACAGTTCGTAGCAGAAGTAGTAGACATCAGTTCGGGGAGACCGGTGCGGTGTTTGTGTGTTTAGTTTTGGGTGGTGAACGTACTGAAAACTTGACAGATCAAGCATTTTGTGACGTGGGAGGGATCTTTTCAGAGTCGAGATATGTACGATTGAGACTAGGAGAATGGATTTCATGCTGTTATGTTTCCGTGGATTGTTTTCCGGGTAATGGTGGTCGGGTTGCGGGATGGTGGGCTTCAATGGAGTAACTAAATAATTTATGTTCTTGTAGTTTTGTGCATATTTTGCTGATAATGATAAGAGTCTTACATGTAACGGCATGAGTGGCTAGAGTTACGATGGAGGTCAAAATGGTGTTTGAAGAACATCACATTTGTTTCAGATTATAAGTGATCAAATGAATAATTGTAGGTCCATCTTGTGCCAAGACAGAGTTATTTGTTTTATATCTTCTGTAGTGTGCTGAAGTGAGTGGACACGAGATAGGGATCCCATGCTTTAGAGAGAGACACACGCGAGGGGCTGAGATACTGCTTGTAAGTGTGGAGGATGGTTTACTTGGATTGCCGGAATGTGATTCTTGTATACTCGGATTGTGTTCATCTTCACATTAGCTTTGTCTGTTGTTTCTTGTGTTCTCGGAAATTTACTCCTGTATCTAATGTGCCACCAAGCGCTACGTATTCTATTAAAGCGTTTGAAGTATATTATATGATGATGTGGCGGTGTTTGTTGTACTCCAATTTCGGGGTTCCCAAGAAGGTAACAGGAGATTTTGAAGGTGAGACGGCCATTAGGTTTTGTTGCAGACAACGTTTGAGTTTTGGGATGTAGAATTGTAGATCGTTAGCTGATTGGGTGTGCTTTGAGTGTTGGTTGATGACAATAATTTCAATAGCATAGCTGTAGAGTGTGATGTTGGGATTCCGAGAGTGGGAGGACATGAAGGAAAAAGTTAAAAAATATGTGGAAGAGAACGTTTCCCTGCGGGATACTTTTATGTATGTGATGTGTTCGTAATAGCTTGCCGACGTATAATACTTGCACTTGTCGGCCCGTAAGACAGTTGGCAAGTCATTTGTAGTTGGAGTCAAGTCGGGTGTTTAGTACTTTGGTCAGTCTTCGACTGACCTTCGAACAGGTAGCACGTGTTTTATAGAGCTCTCAGTCTGTTGATCTATTTTTCAGATTTTTCTATAGTTTGTTTGTTTTTTGTTTTTTTTTCTCACCACAATCAGCGAAAGCTAAGTTGCTCTTCTTTTTTTATTTCTTATTGCTACTTAAATTCTTTCTTTGTTTGAATAAGTGATGGAGTTTGGGGATGAAAGTGAGCATGAGTGTCGGAATGTATGCATTGGTTGTGGTGTATTAGGTGAGGGGTATACATGTGTTGTATGTGGGCTGCGTGAATGCATTGTAGATTTAGAGGGGATGAGAAGGCAGGATTTAGACAGGATATGTAGGCTGGAGGGGTTAGTTGCTGAGCTCAGGAGGGAACTTAGTGTTAGGCCTAGAGCTGGGAATAGGTTAGGTGGTGAGGTAGGCCAGTTAGATGTTTCAGGTGAAGGTAGAGGGCCAGTGGAGGAGGTAGGATGTGATAGTTCTAGTGATAGTGAAGTTAGCCCCCTTAGATTAGTTAGAAATAGGCCTAGTGAGGATGGGGGACAGTGGAGAGTGGTTAGGAAACATGAAGCTAGGGAGGCTTCTCCTGTTCTTTGTGAGAATAGGGTTGCCTCTGTTGAGGTGGTTAGCCAGGGGGAGAATAGGTGTGTGAGTCAGAGGGACACAGATCCTATTAGCTTGACTAATAGATTCAGTGCCCTAAGAGAGGAAGTAACTGGAAGTGATATGACTGATGGGGGTGGGGGTGGAGTTCGAGTGACTGGTAGTTTGAATGAGAATAGGAGTGGGGATGGAGTTAGGTCTGTGGGGGTTAGGAATAGGAGTCTGACTGAAGTGCTTGTGATGGGTGATTCGCGAGTTAGATATTTAGATAGGAAGTTGAATGCAAGTAGATTGAATGGTTTGAGGGTGTGTTTGCCGGGTGCTGGAGTGAGAGATCTGTCTGATAGGTATGAGGAACTGGTGTCTGGCTGTGCAAGGGATGCGGTTGTGATTACACATGTAGGAGTGAATGATGTGAAGAAAGTGGGTGCATGTGAGTTACGTGAGAGGTACAAGAGGTTGATTGAAAAGGTGAAAGAAAGTAGAATGAAAGGTGTTGTGACAGGTGTGCTTCCAAGAATGGATGTTGGGGTAGAATGGATGTCTCGTGCAATTGGGCTGAATGATTATGTGAGGAGGATGTGTGAGATGGAAGGTGTCATGTTTGTGGATGTGTGGGATAGGTTTGTTGGAATGAAAGAAATGTATGCGATGGATGGACTGCATTTGAGTAGGAGGGGGGTAGATGTGTTGTGGGAGGAGTATGATCGTGTTATTAGGTCTTTGCGGGCGGGAAACTAGATACTAATAGTGGTCAGGGAATTATGAGAGGACATTATAGTACTGAAAGTAGAATGGACTTGGCAGATAACAGAAATAGGTTCCAAGGCGATAGAGGTGAGGTCATTCAAGTTTCAAGAGGTGCTTCAGGGATAGGGGGGTTAAATTGTTTCTATACAAATGCTCGTAGTCTTAGAAACAAGAAGGATGAGCTATTTAGTTATATTAGCAATGAGGATATAGATATATTATGCGTTACTGAATCATGGGTTAATGAAATAGAATTTAGTGACACTATAAGTGAATTTGATTTTCAGGGCTATAATATGTACATTAGTCAAAGGACAGGTAGGATTGGTGGAGGAATAATTATCTATATAAAAAACAACATTGTTTCAAGTTTAAATACTTCAATAAAGCAGGATGGAGTTGAGTCACTTTGGATAGATATTAGGTTCAGTAAAAATAGAATGGTGCATTTGGGAGCTTTTTACAGGCCACCTGGGCAGACTGATGATATAGATGAACTAATGATAAGGGAAATAAGTAAGGGATGTGAAACAGATGCAGTTATTATTGGGGACTTCAACTTAAACTCTGTGGACTGGGAAAATATGATAGGTAGGGATAGAACAAGTGGCAGGTTCATAGAATGCTTTGAGGATAATTTTTTGAATCAATTTGTTAACGATTCAACGAGGGGGGACAATATATTAGATTTAGTACTTTCTAACAGTGATCATTTAGTTCAAGAATTGACTGTTGGGGAAGCATTGGGAAATAGTGACCATCAGATAGTTCGTTTTAACTTGGGAATTGAGAAGGGTAAAATAACTGAGAATGCTGAAAAAGTTCCAAATTTTCATAAGGGAGATTATGTAAAACTTCGAAGCTTGCTAAATTTGGTAGACTGGGATATAGAATTCAGAGGTAAAAATGCTTATGGGATGTGGGATACTTTCAAGCATATAATAAATGTAGTCCAAGAACAATGTATCCCAATGAAGGCCATTAGGAACAAAAGTAGGAAACCATTATGGTGGAATCAGGAGATAGCTAGAAAAATTTCAGAGAAGAAAAGGGCATATAAAAAATTACAGGTAGAAAATAATATTCAAAATTTAAGTGATTATAGAATGGCTAGGAATGAGTTAAATAAGATTATAAAGAAGAACAAAAGGGTGTCAGAAATTAAATTAGCTCAGGATAGCAACAAAGATCCTAGAAAGTTCTTTAGTTACTATAAATTTAATAACAAGTGTGGCAGAGTTAAAATAGGACCTATCAAATATGAAGGGTTTGTGAGAGAAACTGATGAGGAAATAGTTGAGGTACTAAATGGTCATTTTGCATCAGTATTTACAAAAGAGAAACTAAATAGTCCTATGTATAGTACTCATAGGTCAGGAAAAGAGGTGTTTACTAACATTTGTGTGGATCGGAGGATGATAAAAGGACTAATAGGTGATTTAGATACTACCAAGGCCTCCGGCCCTGATAATATTCATTCTAGGATACTTAAAGAAGGGGTAGAAAGTATCTCAATAGCTCTGGACAAGTTATATACTAGGTCATTGGAATATGGAGAAATACCCGATGATTGGAAGAGAGCGAATGTAGTCCCCATTTTCAAGAAGGGTAGTAAAGAGGATCCAAATAACTTTAGACCGGTTAGCCTAACTCCTGTAGTCTGTAAAATTCTTGAGAAAATAGTTAAAAAAGGGATTTGCCAACATCTAGAGAGGGAGGGGTTAATCAGCGATGCTCAGCATGGGTTTAGATCAGGTAGATCATGTTTGACTAACTTACTAGACTTTCTGGAGTTTGTAACAGATCAAGTAGATAAGGGAGAGAATGTAGATATAATTTACTTAGATTTTAGTAAAGCATTTGATAAGGTACCACACAGGAGACTAGTTCATAAATTAAAAATGATTGGGATATGTGGGGGTGTTTCAAATTGGATAGCTGAGTGGCTGAAAGACAGGAAGCAAAGGGTAGTGCTAAATGGTGTAAAGTCAGAGTGGAGGGATGTTATCAGTGGGGTTCCTCAGGGATCAGTTCTCGGTCCATTATTATTTGTCATCTATATAAACGATCTTGGGGAGGCAGTTAATAATAAAGTGTCAATTTTTGCGGATGATACCAAATTAGCAGCTGTAGTTAAAGATATTGATGATAATTTTAAAGTGCAGGGGGACTTAAATAAATTGTTATCCTGGGCACATAAGTGGCAAATGACTTTCAACCTTGATAAGTGCAAAGTTATTAACATGGGAAAAGATAATAGAGAATTTAACTATGAAATGGATGGGCATTGGCTGAGCTCAGTAGAGGATGAGAAAGATCTAGGAGTAGTAATAGATAAGTCATTAAGGTTTTCTAAGCAGTGTATTGAAGCAAGAAATAGGGCAAATAGAGTGCTGGGTTTTATTAAGAGAAATGTCAGTTACAAAAGTAAGGAGGTTATTCTTAAACTCTATAACTCTTATGTTAGGTCACATCTAGAGTACTGTATACAGGCATGGTCCCCACATTTTAGACACGATATTAACCTTCTTGAGTCAGTGCAACGGAGGGCAACAAAGATTATTCCTTCCCTGAGGCACCTTGAATATGAAGATAGACTGAGGGTATTAAATATGTTCTCGTTCGAAAGGAGGTGTGTGAGAGGGGATATGATTGAGCTGTTTAAAATTTTTTCCGGGATAGATAAATTGGATGTTAGCAAGTTTTTTGAGTTAGATGATGGAAATCGGACTAGAGGTCACCACTTGAAAATTAAAAAGCAAGGGTGTAGGTTGGATTTAAGAAAATATTTTTTCACCAATAGAGTGGTAGACTTCTGGAACAAATTGCCGCAGAGGGTAGTAGGTAGTCCAAATCTAAATGTATTTAAGAGTAGGTTGGATGAGTTTATGGGAAGGGAAGGTTGTGATGGTTCCTAAGTTTTGTATATATTAATATTGTTTGTATATATCTATAGCTGCATGATTTAGTTCTTGACAAGCCTTGATTGGTGATACCCTTGTTTCTGGATGCAATCCTCTGGATGTAGTCTTCCTGGGAGTTTGGGTGCCTTGAAAAAGAGGCCGCTTGACTCGGATGACCTATGATGAGCCCTTGTGGCTTTTGTCATCCGTTATATTATATTGTGGGGGACTTTGATTTTGTCTTCCCCTGGTGATGGTGCTTTTTGTGGGTGGGTTTTGACGGAGGCGGATGACCTTTGATAGGCCCTTGTGGCTTTTGTCATCCGTGTAATTATGTTATGTTATGTTATGTTACCATGTCGAAGGCTTATGTCTATTGCTGACATTAATGCCCTGCCTGCAGAGGTGGGCAGTATTTAAATACTTTTGTATTTAAATACATTTATGTATTTAAAATTGTATTTGTGAATACATTTGAAATCATGTATTTAAATACTTTTTGCAAATACTTTACTGATAATAGGTTTATAGAGCTGGTAAGAACGTGCAATGCATGTTTTAGCTTGTCGCAACTTGTATGACACAAAGGGTTAAATGCATGAGCCGGTGAGGGAAGATTGCTTACATCGGTTCAAAATCCAGTTAACAGATGGTCACAGTTGTGTTCGGTTGTATAGTGAGAGCGCTCAGCGTTATTTCAACTGCTGCATGGCAACTTCAGCTTCTTCGAAAGAGTGTGAAATGGAGAGATTAGACAATAATAAAGACGAGGAAGATAAAGAATCATGTAATTATAGTCATCCTTTACTTGATGGTAACTTTTTAGAGTGAAATTTTCAGACGGAAATAAAGTGAAGTGTGTATGTACATCATGCAATGGCGAAATCTCCTCGACGAGCAATGCTACTTCCAATCTACGCATTTATTTGAAGGTAAGAATTTATTAAAGCTAATTATATGATACTTAATTGAATTGACAAGTTTTGTTATTTCTTATTTTTAAAAAATGGCAAAATTGCTAGTAGCTAACGATAATGTTAAGTAGCGTATGTTTACCATGCACGAACCTACCTGCTTTCTTTTGCAACACCTTTATTTATAGTATATGCTGATTGAATTTAACATGAATTATGGCAACGTGAAACAAATCTCCTTCAATTATCTGATCATGTACATTTATCAACAGAGAAAGCATCATGCTTTGGTGCAAAAAGCGGATAATTACGTGACAGCTCAAAGAAAAGATTAAAAAAGAAAATGTTCAGTATTAGACGAGGGTCCTTCAAGCAGCGGTGTTAAAGTAAAGACATTACAGGAGTGTTTTGCGATGAATACTAAGAAGGCCAAACAATCTGTTGTTGATAAGCTGATTGCAGATTTTATCATACAAGGTGTGCATCCCCTATCAACCATGGAGCAACCAGCTTTTGTGAGATTAATTAAAGGTGAGTTCTGAGTTACAAATGTTGTTTACAATTATAGTGTTAGTAATTCTAGTTAAGCTCTTATAAAGACCGAATACTAAAGCGTTCGGATAACGTAGTTTATATAACGAAATTAAATATAGGAAGACATATACAAGCAACAGAGGTTAATATATTGCAATAATTTCATGAGAATATACCTACATATATTCTTAAAGCCTGTTATCATTTAGTTGAAGATATTATTGAATAAAAAATGTTCATGGATAATTAGTACAATTATTGATCAATTATATGTAGTTATTAGATGAATTCCTATAAAGATGTATTTTGTTATAGTAGCAATACCTGTATATCATTATATCAAAACTAGCATGCCCGCCCGTAAAAACTGTAGGAAATAAAGCTTGATAATGTATATATTCTTAACAATACTGAAAGTCAATTTTTTACTATGTAATTCTTAATATTAAGGACTAATAATATATTTAGGAATTAATGTACTAGTCCTATATAGCTAGAGGATATTCATATAGCTACATTTTATATATAAAATTTTATATGCATACCATATATTCTAATTTCACTGTGAAAATCAATTTCATTCACAATAATCACACATTCCACTACCGCAGATCCAAATTCTTCAGTTGACGTCATTTCAAGGCGGACGCTAGCCCCAAATCTTATAGAACAAGAGAAAATGACAAGAGCTCTAGTGAAGAATAAACTTGACACCACCTCTTACTTTTGTCTTACTGCAGATATTTGGTCAACTCGTCACCGTAGATTTTTGGGCGTTACAGTTCATTGGGTATGTTAAGATTTTGCTCTTTACGAAATATGAAATTGAAAATGTCTTTACAGTTAGGGAGTTATCAGCTCTTGGCTAAAAGCAGACCTATTTGTTGGTGGAATTTATCCTGATTATATTAATATGTAAAATTTATTGAAACATTTATGAGACAAACAGTGGACTGTTATTATTTTTCAGCTTGAGGAAACTGCTCTTGTCCGCCACAGTGGAGTATTGGCATGCTGTTGCTTCAAAGGAGAACATAACTACATCAAAATTGCTGAACATATGGAGAATATCATAAATGAATACGATATCCCCTGCAGAAAATCACGAGCACCGTCACTGATAACGGCTCTAATTTTTTTAGAGCGTTTAAGGAGTTTGCAGTCACTGCTGCAGATGTGTCCACAGATCCAGAAGATTGAATCCAGGTAGGTGAAGAAGATCAGGGTGAGCACGAGCTGGAGGATAGTTTCTTAATGAGAAGTACCTTCGATCAGGAAGAAGATCTTTTGTCTGACCCATGCAGCTTCAGCCTACCAAAGCATGTGCGCTGTGTTTCACACACACTCAGTTTCGTCCTCACAACTAATGCAAAATAGGCACTGAAAATATCTTCGTTTGCAAATATCAATCATGCTGTGATGGAGAAATGTTCAGCATTATGGAACAAAGGCGGTCGTCCAAAATAGGCAGAGATTATCAAAACTGTTATCAACTGCTCATTAAAGGTGCCTTGTATTACAAGCTGGAACTCTCTGTTTGATGCATTGTCATTACTTTTAAATCACAAGGACACATCAACTCATGATGTCCTTTGAACTTCCAGTGTTCAGAAGTCACAAAATTGAATTTCTCGGAGAGTATGTCTCAGTTTTGGTTCCTATTGCAGTGGCAATTGATCGCCTACGGGCAGAACAAAACTTTTTTTTATGGAGAATTGCTCCTTACCTTGCTCACTGTGGAAAAAAAGCTGAAGAGCCTCAGTAACTGTCGACGAACGACACTGTGGTGTCACGCTCTATACAGAGTCGGGCCCAGGGGTATTCAACAAGGCCGGCAAGTCCAGGCTAAGGGCTTGTGCCCAATTTATATTCGAGTGCGTTAATCCAAAGTTGGCCAATAAAAGGGGAGAATCAAGATTGCCGTTTCAGCTTAGGAGTTATTGAAAGAAAAATCTCTTACAAAAATAACCTTTAATATACAAGTAAATAATAGAATTATTATTTGTCACGAAAACTAAGCAAACTAAAATAATAATAAATAAGTGACCAGTTGTTAATACAGGCGGGCAAGGAATAAATGGGAATAGCCCGGGAATTGTAACAATCACTTGAAAGACCGTTATTAAACGCGGGTTGAGATAATATTAATTAAATTCGGGGAATTACGGGGGTTTTCGGGGAGTGAATTAAATGGAGGAAAAATCACGGGAGTGGGATTTCGGTTTTACCTCAGCGGCGGTGAATTCGATGAAGCCTCGGGGGGACTTCGTTGAGCGGAAGATAAGCGTAGATCAGATTCCAAGTTGTCCTCCAAATAGGAATCACGAAGGGGGAGGAGAGAGAGTCCGCTCCAGGAACTGGTGTCGGCTCGGCGACCAGATGGGAATCTGCACGGAAGGACTTCTCGGACTTCCTTGCTCTTGTCTCACGGTTGAGGTTAAGGTACACGGACCTTGTAGAGTGGAGGGAATGAACGGAGAGTTGATCCCGCTTAGCCCCCTCTGAATTGGAAATAACGAAGGAGAGTAATCCGTCTTTGACCAGAGAGATTACGAAGGTAAGATCCGCGAAAGGAATCACAGGCGTCGACACGGCGACTCAACACGGAACGTGACAGACGGACTTCGGAAGAACTCTAGCTGACAATGAATGGAGTCGCTCGCATAAATATGGCGAGTTTATGCAAGGGACGGGGTTAGGGAGAGAGGCGTAAGACACCTGGCGTCCCATAGGAGACTTGGAATGTAGCCGTGTAAACAGCTCCAATTCACTGGCGCCTCACAGCGGCTGGGGGTGGGGAGTGATAGATCTTGTTTTTGACTTTCCACTGGGGGATAATAACCGAGCACAATGGAGGGGGTCGGGTTGCCCGACAGGATTTTGAGCTGATTAAACGTTCTGGGGGCCATAAACTAAGGTGATATGGCTAGACTATGTCTGGGAATGCTTGCACCTTTGATCTCTCTAGGGGGAACCTCCACAGTCACATTCTGTGAAATTTTGCCAACTTCTTCTAAGTGCAGTCACTAAGGGCCTTTGGAAAGCGTTACCAATCTTATTTGACCTTGGCAAATGAAGCCAGTGTTATAAATGCCATTATTGCCACAACAAGCCATATATTCTTCAAGCTACCAGGACTCTGTTAAAAATATTATGATTCAAGTGATTGAGAATTTAGCAGAGGGACCCGAAGCTGAATCATCCAGTGATATATCGGACAGTGACGATTATTTGGGATTTACCAAGCCCACTCAAACACGATCAACCGCATATTTAGAATTGTTCAGTTACCTTCAGGATTCAAATAAAACACTTCAAAGTTTCGATAGATATCCAAACACAAAAAAAATTATTCATTAAACACAACACCAATCTTCCGTCGTCAGTTCCTGTGGAATCCTTATCTCCAAAACGGAGTTCTTTATCTGATCAAACATTTCAGCAACTGATATTACTTAAACTTAATGATGATATAAATAGCTAACTGAAATTACATTCTATGGAACTTTCTATTTTTTGTAGTGCCTAAAGTAGTACCTAAGTCCAATTGTCATCAAATCCTACATTAGTAATTATAATATACAATTTCATTTTAATGGATATTTTTTGTTGTGATACCAATGGTCCTTATCGATTGTCATTATATATCATGTATTTGAAATGTATTTAAAAATATCTAAATATATTTAATGTATTTAGTATTTAAATACTAAATACATTTTAAAAATGTATTTAGTATCTAAATATATTTTTCTCATATATTTAATATTTAGTATTTAAATACTTTAAATGTATTTAGTGCCCACCTCTGCCTGTGGGATGGTGTGAGTTCGGGGATATTAATGAACACAATAATTGAAGAGTGCAATGGAAGGAATGCCTGTTGATTATGGACTTTCTATAATTTTTTAGGGACTGAAGAATATGGATATAAGACGGTCTGATGCACCATCAGTGTGTCGTTTACTTGGTTTACTAATGGGTATTGTGAGGAAGGTTTTTCCAGGCATTTGGAATAGTTTTATGAGAAATATAATGGTTGGAGATTTGTATGATGGCATTAATGACTCTTGGAAATTTAGTTTTATGTGAATCTTTGCTACGTTGCCAAAGTCAGATGGCTGGGAAGATTTTGCCTTCAGTATAACCTCAAGTACTAGTTCTCTAGTGAAATGTGAGGACATGTCTGTGGTTTATTGCGAGTTCCAGCGTTTGTTTGTGGCTATGTAAATATGTCAGACGTTTTGGTACTTGTGTATGAGCGGTGTTTTATCAAGGTGTTTATCTGTTTGGCGAAGTTGACGCTGTTTGCGGTCGAATAGATGGCTAAGTGCGTGTCTTGTTCCACGAGATGGCATATATTCTGATTGTTTTCCAGAAATTTTAGCTGTTTTGAGTTCAGTCTTTCTTAATTTAATACGAAAATGAACGAGAGTTTTTTCCGCTGAAAGTTTGGTAGGAAATGAAAATGTGTCGGAGATTTATAACCGCAGATTCTCCTACAGGCATTGGGATCGCGAAGAAACGCATTTGTGTGCGTTTGGGTTTAGGCACGCAATCCTTCAGGTGTCAGATGCAATATGGTTTTCATGCGAAACCTTGCACCCCTTTGCCGGGGAGTTCAGAGTATCCAGGAAGTCTTTCGAATGTAGTTTTTGTTGTTGGATAAGTCCTTGAGCGATGGTTGTAATCTTAAGTGTTCATTGGTGTTCTTGACTGTCTTCGTATGTTGTCTTGATTTTTATGAAGTGTCTGATTTCAGTGAAGAAGTTTGGGTTAGTGAGTGTTAAATTTTCCCATCGGGGGTGTATCTGTTGGTTGCTGCTGAGAGTATGTTTAAAAACTATGTGTAGGCTTTATGTTTATAGGTGAAGTAAACACTGATTCACATTCATAGCGTGTGTAATCGCTACCTATGTTATAAGAAGATATAAATGAAATGTCCTGAGTGAGAAGTTTCCTTTTGAGGAGTGTAGTCGATTTAATTTTTTCACTTGTTCTCTTTGTCCTCTCATCTCTGCATGACGGCCCCTAATAGGAATCTCAAAGTGGTGGGTTCATCGTATTGTGGCGTTCCTAAGTGCTTCATAGAAGTCTCGTTACTTCTTTTTCTTTGTGGGTTTGTAGTTACAGAGGGGTTAATTACCTTTAGTGAAGACTTACTCGATATCTTAGTAGTTTGATTAATCTCTCTGGCATTCGTATATCTTCTGTTATGAAAGAGTTGTAGAGTGGTCAGTTAAGTCCAAGGGAAAATGACACACAACCATTCCCATCTGGATGCAATCTTGCTGTGGGACCACCCGATTTCGATGTATCCCTCATGAGGTTGTTGCAATAGAACTTCCACTTCCTAGCTGTTGTATAGACCGCTATCTCAGGGGGTGTGGTCTAAATTTACCACAGCATGCAACAGCCTCCCTCTACTCTGAACTGGTCCCCTAGGATAGTTTTACGGAAGGCGCGGCTCCACTTAATTGTGGTAGTGTTGGTGGAGACTACACTAAGACTGTAGAGCCAAAGTTTTCTCCCTTAATCTCCCAAGCGGTCAGAGGGAGCAGAAATGTCATCTGCTCCTGGGAGCTATTAACAACAACAACAAAATTTTCCCGCATAACTACAATCAGCTCCTGCTGCCCTTGTGCATGTTGCACCTCATTTTTATTTTATGCGAATTTCATTATTCTGTAGGGAAGATCTCGTCCAGGATTATATAAAAAGAGACATATGGAGTAACTATGGAAGGTACTGTATCACAGTATATAAGAGCTCTTACGCCTCGACTCTGAGTGTCGTTTCTTCCTTTATAGCGGAGAAGGTGACCCTTTTAAAGGGGACCGATTCCTCTCCTTTCCTTTTAACTTCAAAAGGCCTATCTATGTACCATTCCGTCCTGTTAAGTAGTTCTTATTGTTTGTGAAGCTTAGTGCAATTTGAAAGTGTTCGAATGTTGGACAGAGCCAGTGTTGACAACTGTCGACACCCAATTCCGTAAACCGGGGATTCTTACTGCCTCCCTCACACTTATCCTGATTGCTTGCTACCGTGGACAGGACAACGTAAAAGTTTACAATGCATTCATATAAATACATATAAATAGGTTAAATCTGCAAAATGTCTCATTAATAACTAATCCTCATTTGCTCCCGAAAATCTGTAGTGCCAGATTATAAGGCGAAAAAAGATTGACAATGAAGCCTCACTGATGAATGTTATATAGATCATATGAAGGCTTGTAATGAACACGCACATAATTATGCGCATGCAAGTAATCCAAAATGTATAACATTTTGTCATTAAAAAAATATAATATATAAAACATTTTGTCAGAGAGATGGTAATATGCATCGTCTAGTCATGCAAACAATATAATGTACTATTCTTATAAAGGGCTACAGGCAGAAAAGTTTTCGCACGAATACGCGCTCACACATACACACTCACATGTATATACACTTACACACCTCTCGGATCACCAAGGTTTTGGGAAACGCCACAGCTGTTCCAACAAACGTCAAATCAGGTGCAGTCATTGACACTAAGCTGAAGATATGAAAGATGCGGACTTTATTTACTGACAGGGAGCTGCGAAAGGCAAAATTTTATTCTCGAAATTTAAGATAAAGATTCTCTCTATCCCCGTGTGCACACAAATAAACATCTTGTAGAGTAAGCTCCGCCCAAATCGTGTCATTGGTCAATAGCGGGCCACGCCCACGGGTTTTGATACATTATTTACAGCTCTAGGTAGAGAGTAGAGGCAGTAGGGCAGTAGAGTCAAGAGTCAAAGAGAGAAAAGATAGTCAGTGGGGGAGACAGCCCGGTAGTCAGAAGGATAGTCAGAATAGGCTTATACATTAGTAGGCGTACCTCCGATACACAACACAAGTTGAATCAAATTCTTTCTGCCTAAGACTACCGAGTCCTCCGCCCAATAAAGTCTTTTGAATCAGCCTTTCGAGAATACTTTTCCTAGGAATAATCCAACCGGTCCTCTTACCTAGTCTACTTCACTAAAACCGAGCAAGAGGATTATCTCCCCCACAATTGGAGTCAGCCCAAGGTCAGCGCCTGGTATCCGAATATCTCAATAGTGCTAGGTCAAAGTCAAGCAACATTGGGGAAGATTACTACTTGGATGGGACACGGCCGTGTGTACCTCCATTGGTAATACTGGTAATCGACCAGTTATAGGTCAACTGCCAGCCTATAGTCAGCGACAGCAACGTGCCACCACTTACTAACCTATAGACCCGGTACCATAACGAGGGACCAAGTCGACCTGCCATAACTTGCCATATATCTAGAATATTCTAAACTAAATGCGAGATTTCTTTCGTCATCGTGTAAGGCTACTGAGTCATTCCTTACAAGAGAGTCGAACCGCCAACATTTTCATCAGGGAAAAAACGGACAAATGAGTCAAAATCTTCCTGAAAGCATTGTGGCATTTCAGAAGAATGGTCTTGGCTACAGAAAAAAAATCTCTGTACAGCTTAAAGAACTTCTAATAACAGTTGGTACCATAATACTCAACTGGAAGTCTAGTAATTCAATTCATCCTTTGGATCTTTCAGGCGCCCTAGGATGTTAACAGGACGTGGAGCTCGAAAATTTGCTAGAACAGTATGTGATAAACCACAGACTACTCTTAGAGAGCTGCTGGAAGATCTAGTAACAAGTGGAGTTGAAGTTATCAAGGATACAACGAGTAGAACGCTGCATCGTTATAATCTCTTCTCTCGTACTCCAAGAAAACCAACTGTACATTTCGCTTGGCGTTTGCAAATGAACATTTAAATAAACCGGCAACGTTCTGGGAACCAATCCTTTGGTCAGATGAAACGAAAATAAAACTTTTTGGTCGAAATTCAATCATCAGTGTTTGGAGAAAAGAGTGTGAAGCTTACGCGGCAAAGAATACGATCCCTACAAGCAAATTCGGCGGTGGATCAATGATGGTATGGGGGTATTATTTGCTCACCAGGGTTTGGAAGAATGGAGATAGTTAAAGGAAGAATGAACTGCGAAATGTACAGGGGAATTTTGGAAAGAAATTTGATATCTAGCGTTGGTTCTATGAACTTTAAACCAGGATGGACATTTGAACAAGGCAATCACCCCAACCATACAGTAAAACAAACTAAGAATTGGCTGCATACAGGTAGAATTAATGTTTTGGAATAGCCAAGTCAATTTCCTGATCTGAACCCCATCGAAAATGAATGTGTAGAGGGAATTGAAACTCATGGTTCAGAAAAGACATCCGCATAACTTATAAGATTTAAAGAAAATAATTTGCAGGAATGGAACAAAATTAGCCCGAGTACGAGTAGAAAGATCGTAGGATACTACTTAAAGCACCCAAAAGCTGTAATTAACAACAACGGTTATGTAGGCAAGTACTAACCATGTTTATATGAATGTGTTGTAAACTTTTGTGTTGTCAAATTTCACTATTGCCCTTATAAACTTTTCTCCTGGTGACCATTTTCATTTTTCGATCGTTACATTAATGTATTTAGTACACAAAGTTAAACGTGTGTTTTAAATTTCCTTAACTAAAAGTATGGAAACTTGCATTTCAAACAACTTGTTTCGCTAAACTTTTGAAGTTTTGCGGCCCACTGTGTAAATATATATATATATATATATATATATATATATATATATATATATATATATATATATATATATATATATATATATATATATATATATATATATATATATATATTTTTAGGATAAATAAGCAGGCTGCATTTAGGAAGTTCATTGTTGTATTTTAACTTCTTGGTACCGACGTTTCGGGTAGGAACCAATTTTCAAGGATAAATTAATTATATGGGAAATGGGAAGCAGCAGAGGTGACAATATTCAAATTATAAAAATGTAGGGCTTTTAACTATTAAGGAATGAAAAATATGTTTTTATTTTTCCAATATAAATTCGGGTGACTTCGTTGTAAAAAAGGGAGATAATGAAAATATTGGAACAATATGGGTTCTTTTTCGTGGGAGTGGTTTGGGCGTGTGTGATTCGTGGGTGTTTATAGTTGTAGTAAAAGTGGAAGTGAGTTTGTGTCCGAGTTTAAAGTGTTTTTTTTTTAAATCTAATATAAAGAGATTCAAGTGTACGAAGTTGGCTTTCAGTGTTGGCTGTATCTTTAATTGAAAAAATATCTAAATTGGGTTTATTGTGTGGATGTCTGTTTTAGTACTGTATATCAGAACAATTGTTAAATCCAATGACACCAAATATGTTAATAAAACCACTGGTTGAGGAACGTAGTATGTATTTATTATCTCGAGATCATAAATACTACGCTCCTCAACAGTGGTTTTATTAATATATATATATATATATATATATATCTATATTGTGTCTGTGTGTGTGCTTATATGCGTGTGCGGGTGAGTTGTGAGTTGTTAATTATCGTTTTCAAACACACACTTGCTTATCTTCATGATTCATCACTAACTCCCCGAGACATGCTCAATTAACAATCGCTTTAGATGTTTAGTAAACACAGCTCAGAGGGAGCCTACTAATCACGGTAGGCCCCAAACTTCTTAAAATTCTACAAAACAATGTAATTTATCTTGTTTTGTTTTTTTATTAACGAATTCTGGGTATTTTGATCAATAGATTGCTAGAACAGAGATTTCCGCGAAGTGTGATCTCTCTTTTAACCAAACAGGTTGTGCCAACACAAGCAGCGTTAAGAAAGATGGTTCCGAACGACGACTTGGAGGACAATAATACCCGGGACAGCACTATTGGTGAGTTGTGAAGAAGGGTGGATACAATTACCAGTCTTTTAATCCTAAATTATTTGCGTAGAAACAGAAGAATGTTAATTTGATTAGTGAGAATAAAAGGAGGAATTTTACAACTTAACGAAAGCAGGTTTAGTGGCCGGGAAGGATATAAAGGAAGAACAAAGAGAAAGGATGAAATAGAAGGGATGAAATGATACCAAGGATTCAAATGACTGGCGTGCCACACCTCATCAAACTAAGTTTTGGTGGGTCTGAAAAAGACGAGTTAAGGTAAAGGAGGCATTGAACAAGGTCTGCTGACCAAAAAGTCACGTACCCTCACTCAATCTGATTTATGTCCTTACGACTATGATAACTTTCAATAATTCCACGAGTAACCTTGAGAGGACCTTGGCAATTCTAACATTCGAAAGAGAATGTAAACACCTTGAGGGTTTCAAATTTCGTTGGAATCAGCCTAATAGTTATGATGTTATTGCCAAAATAACTAATTCCCTGGCTAACCTTGGGTGACTTTGGCAATTATATTATTTGAAAGGGAATGTAAAACAATATAAGGGTTTTAAATCTCTTTAGAATCAGCCGAATAGTTATGATGTAATTGCCAAAAAGGACTAATTGCCGGGAGAGCTTTAGAAGGACCTTAACAATTATATCATTCGAAAGAAAATGTAAAACAACATAAGGGTTTTGAATTTCGTTCGAATCGGCCGAAAAGTTATAACTTTATTGCCAAAACAAAATAATTTCCGGGTTTACCTTGGGGTGACTTTGGCAATTATATCATTCGAAATATAATGCAAAACAACCTAAAGGTTTCAAATTTCGGTAGAATCTGCCGAATAGTTATGATGTTATTGCCAAAACAATATAATTCCCGGGCTAACACGGGAGGACTTTGCCAATTGTATCATTCGAAAGAGAATGTAAAACAACATAAGGGTTTCAAATTTCGTTAGAAGTGGCTGAATTGTTACGTTATTAAAAAAAAAGAAGCAAAACGAGGAGAGACCGACATAGTGAGATGTAGAGTCGCTCGCGACTAAAAAGTCACAACTTTCTAAAGGTTTTTTAAAAAGCAGAACTAAATTATATTAAAATATATATATATTTTTAATTAAAATGGCGGGTCTTAACTTTATGTCACAGCTCATTTATGGAATTGGAAAAGAAAAAAAATGGTCACACCCTAATTGCATAGTCTAGAATAGTATAGCATAGCACATTATAGCATAGTATAACATGGCATAGTATATTATAGCATAACATAGTATAGTATAGCATAGCATAGAAAACATAGTATAGTAAAGTATAATATAGTATAGCATATGTAGTATAGTATCTCTTAGCATAGTATAGCCTAGTATTGTCTAGAATAGTATAACATATCGCATAGCCTAGTATAGTCTCGAATAGTAGCTTGGAAAAACCTAGCTTACCGTAGGATAGCCTACCATAGTATTACCTCAACTAGCATAATAAAGCCTAGCATAGTATAGGCTAGCCTAGATTGCCTAACATAATAAAACCTGCCTAGCCTAGCATAGCATAGTATAACAGTAGATTATGTCATAGCATAGCCTACCATAGTATCGCCTAGCCTAGCATCGGATAGCCTAGTCTAGCCAAGCCTAGCTTAGTATAACCAAGTCTAGCCTATGATTCCCTATAATATTAGAAGTTACCATACCATACTCTAGCGTAGCTAGCATAATATAGCCTAGCCTTACATAGTATAGTTTAGCCTGGCATAGTATGACTTAGCCTAGACTAATCTA
Source organism: Ceratothoa steindachneri (assembly GCA_963969495.1). Lineage (NCBI taxonomy): Eukaryota > Metazoa > Arthropoda > Malacostraca > Isopoda > Cymothoidae > Ceratothoa > Ceratothoa steindachneri. The sequence goes on along the minus strand of OZ018338.1, from coordinate 18,381,080 downwards.
GCCTAGCCTAGCAGATAATATATAGCATGGCCTATCTTAGCCTAGAAACCATAGTAAAGCCTAGCCTAGCAAAAACTAGCCTAACATAGCCTAGTACAGCCTAGCATATATAGGATCCTAGTCTAGTATATTATATCCTATTCTAGCCTAGTTAACATATTCTAGCCTAGACTAGCATAGCCTAGTATAGTATATCATAGCCTACTTTACCTTACCCTACACTAGTTAGTATAATACATTATATCATAGTATTGCCTAGCCTAGTCTAGACTATTAGATCTTAGCCTAGGGTTGCATAGCATGCATAACATAGCTTAGCTTACTCGAGCAAAGCCTCGCTTATCTTATCCTGGTATAGCGATGACTAGCTTAGTGCAGCATAGCTTAGTATATCATAGCCTAACCTAGCATACCATATCGTAGCCTAGCCTAATATAGCCTTTCATGCCCTGCCTAGACTAGTATAGCCTTTCATGCCCTGCCTAGCCTAGTATAGCCTTTCATCCCTGCCTAAACTAGTATAGCTTAGCCTAGCATAGCATAACCTAGCCTAGCATTAACTAACTATCCTAGACATGTATAGCCTATACTATACTATTATACCCTAGTCAAGCATAACTTATTATTGTCTATCCTAACATATGTACTATATTTTATCCTATCATAGCATATTATAGCCTAAATCAGCATAGTATATTTTACCCTTGTTCATTATATCTTAGCATAGCTTAGCATAGTATAGCCTAGCCTATAATATTCTAGCATAGCATAGCCTATTCTGAGCTTGCCCAGCAGAGTATAGCATATTATAGCCTAGTCTAGTCTAGCAGAGTATCTGCCGAAAAGCTATGATGTTTTTGCCAAAACAAAATAATTACCGGCCTAACCTCGGGAGGACTTTGGCAAAGAGAATGTTAAACAACATAGGGGTTTCAAATTTCGTTAGAATCGGCCGAATAGTTACAATATTATTACAAAACCAAAACAAAGAAGGCATAACGGGAACCAACCGACCGTATGACCCAATAGTGAGATGTAGAGTCGCTCGCGACCTGACTCGCACGCGACTAAAAATATCTACGATAATGAGAGTAGTCCTAATCTATTCTTACCAACCTCAAAATATCAATCGCCGGCAACTAGATTCTATGATTATCGCTCTGATCCACATTATTAAAATAAACTTATTGGAAATGTATCTATCAACAAAAGCAAAGACATTTCGACTCGTAGTATTCAATCTGAGGATGACACCGACAAAAATAAATAAAAAGAAAGAATATGTTTATGTACAATTATGCATGAAATGCTATGTCCAACAAAATTCACACAAGAAAAAATAAGATGCTCGGAATGAAGTGCCACGGGTCCTTTATGGAGAAACTGCAAGTGATGATTAAAAAAAAGTTTAAATAAATAGACACTATACATAATCCTGTTACGTTCCTTAGCGTCTCCCGTAGAAAGTTTGTAAGGAGAGATTTGTAAAGTGGCGAAGATAGAGGAAGTGGAATTGTGTGGAGGACATGACCACAAGCTATCGTGCAGGCATTGGGGTAAGAAGGGCACACAGCCCTCTAGATGTCAGTGCAAGTCACAGTGCGGTATGACCTGTGCTGCACGACTACCTTCAACGTCTATTTCACATTTAGCGTGTTCAGAGCTTAAATGCTAACGATTATCCGCGACGTGTTCAATTCGCCACGTGGTTTTTACAACAAGGACAAGAACCCAATTCTGCATCAAAAGTTCTTTTCACGAATGAAGCAACATTCACACGAGAGAGAATATTCAACACACATAATCTGCATTTGTGGTCCCACATCAATCCACATGGTACACGGGGAAGCAGTCACCAAGATAGATTCTCCGTAAATGTGTGGGCGGGCATTATTAACAACTATCTCATCGGCCCCTACATCCTGCCAGAAAGACTCACTGGACGCAATTATTGGGTGTTTTTTGATGAAGTACTACCCGGGTTGCTAGAAGATGTTCTTCTGGCGATTCGCAGAAGAATGTGGTTCTAACAAGATGGTGCACCAGCACACTTCTCGATTGCTGTTAGGAAGTTATTGGATGATCGGTATCCATACCGCTGGATTGGTCGTGGCGGACCAATCTCTTGGCCACCCAGGTCTCCTGACATGACACCCATAGACTTCTACCTTTGGAGACACCTAAAGAGTTTAGTGTACAAAACACCAGTTCCATCCGAAGAAGAACTTATCGGCAGGATTATTGATGCCTGTTCAAGGATTGCTGAAACTCCTGGTGTCTTCGCACGAGTTCAGCAATCATTCCGCCGGTGCCTCCACGCATGCATCGCAGCAGATGGGCGGAATTCCCAACAACTATTGTGACTACTAACCTAACTTCAAACTCTGTATTCCTACAAAGTAAACTTATTCTGAATTTATTTTTTTATTTACCAGACGACACGCTCTCACTTATAAGTCTTATTAACTTTTAAACTAAACATTTTTGGATACCCCTCCATAGAGTAAATTATGCTTATTTAACCTGGAGGAACGTTAGGTTAAAGTTTTTTCAAAGAATTCTGAAACACCCTTTATATATGGTTCACATCACATACATATTCACATATTCTGCAGAAAAAAATATAAAGGTGTGTAATTACCCGTTTGTTCGTTTAATGTGACAAACTTTAGCCAATTATTATTCAAATTAAACGGTGATTTTTCATACATACCAATCTCCTTAGTAAAAGTGATGAGCTTAGCAATATTACGGCTGACACGACTCCCGTCTGGCCCTTTCCTAGTCTCTCCTCCTTCCACTAACAAACCATTTCGCCTTGTTTGTTTTTTTTCCAAACTCTACAAATCCCTCTCTTCAAAGTGTGGGGAGGGGGGTCGATGGGATTAGGCTGCTCTACTTGGGTTCGGACTTTTGCTAATTACTAGAAGACAAGTGGTCTGATTGGGATTGGTTCGGGCTTGATCCCCCCTCTCCATCAACATCTCCGGAATATTGGTGGCTATCAAACCATTCCCCTCCTTTGCCCTCCCCCATTTTTTGTAGCTGCCAAAAACGGGGGGAATTTCCTAGTTGGCGTTCGGTCCGCGGGACTGAGCCAAAACCAAGAGGGCACGAAGATGAGGTTAAGGTCAATAGGTTTATCCTGCACGGCCTCCTGGGTTACTGTAAGGTGCCATTGTGATTCAGCAAGGTTCAGCAAGATCTACAAAGACAATTACTGAATTATTCTCGCTACAAGTTCTCCCAAGTCAGATGATAGACCAATCTTTCAGAAGATTCTATCTGATAAAACCAGAAACCCCCCAAAGTATCTTAATGAAGACGTGCATGGTTAAACAGAGCCAACTAGGAAGAACTGAGGCATTTGCTGGCTGACGATGGCCTTAGCTGCGTCTGCTCCCAGGAAACCATGTTAGGAATACATCATCTCCGAAAGCTACCGAGTTACAGCGCCAATCGACAACAGCATATCCGGTGGCTGACCAATCAACAACCACCAGGAACGTTAATGACTATTAAATGGTCGGCGAGGCCCTGCATAGGGATGGGCCGTGATTAGTTGTCCACGAGGTTCACGCTCGTCGATGTGGAGAGCTCCCAGTTTCGCGGCTGATATCGGGCAATTACATCCACTCTGAAACCGAACCGAAATCAGCACCAATCTTCAACACCGAGTGTTATGTTTTGAAGCCCGCAGTGAAGTGGGAATTAAAAACCCACCTTTCAGATGGATATACGATCTTCCCTGACTCCTGCAGCAGCCTCCAATAATTAGAATGGATGACGGACATCTATCCAATCCTGATAGAAATAAGAAGTTACCTATATAGAGCAGCTTGAGATGGAAGGAAAATCTAAAGCTGAGTTCCAGCATACGTAAGGGCATCAGGAATGAGAGGGCCAATGGAGCCGCAAGATCCCCGCCCTTGGGTCATTCAAGACCGCGGACATGCCAATACTCTGCACCGCAGGGGTTTACCCTATGCAGCCTGTTACACTTGGTACCTGGACGAGCTGCATATCCTCCCAGCCTGAGTGCCAATTAGGGAAGCCCTGATGTCACTGGGTTGTCATCAACTCTCTGATGGGGCCTGGGAAAGTTGTTGGTGCGCTTTCCCCTCGCCCCCTATTAGCATTGCTTTACCTTTTATTATTATTATTATTATTGTTATTATGATTCTTCTGATTATTATGTATTCTTATTCTTCATTAGTATTATTTATTTTTATTTAGTATTATTTTAATATTATGATTATTATAGATTATAATTATTGTGTATTACTATTACTGGGCATTATTTTTATTGAGTATAATTATTATTATTTTTAATAATATTTATTATTAGGAGTACTAAATATTATTATTATTAGTATGAGTTACTATTAATATTTAATAGTATCCTTGTATTTTATTATCATTACGGCTATCCCCTCAAACTTTTCTGCCTGCACTTTGTACCAGGAAGAGTGTTCCCCCCCACCTGGACAGAGTTCGGTCCGGTAGCTAATGTGCCTTTGTGGTTTGTGAACTGCATGTCATCCTGGAATCACCTAGCACTAGGGAAAGGAATGATAATAATAAGTCATCGCCCACCCTACTCGTTAGTGGACCCGCCTATCTCTTTATTACATACCCTCCTACTCACTTCCACACTTGCTCGTCTATCCAGAGAGGTTCTGGTTGCCTGGCGCACTTTCGTCCTCTTATGAGCCTTAGTCGAGTTGAAGTGTATACCGGGAGGTCCCTGCTTGCTGCGAGGACCAAGGGGCCATTGGCTAAGGTAAATATTACGCCACGGGGTGTGTTGAGCCGTCGACTCTGTTCACCTTCCTCCAGTACACATATAAGATGGCGACACCGGAACCATCCTCGATGGTTAAAGTTCCAGGTCAATTTCGCCTAAATGGCGAGCCGGGTGGGCAAAGCCCATCAACGCTGAACCGGGATCGATAGTAAATGATCAAATTTTGGAACTTCTGATCCTATGGACACTCGTCTCTTAATCTCCCAAGTCACTAGGGGTCATTGTATCTACTTTCCATGTCTTTTTGTATTTTACTCTAAACTAAGGGTACAATAGAAGGCAATACGGGGAATGAGAATGGTCATCCGACTCCAAACGTGGACTTGCCAATTCTAGGTAACACGAGACACCCCTTCGAACGGTGGAGGGGCTTCCCACTCAGCATCGCCATCCAGCAAATGGGCTTTCACTTTGCCATCTTCGAAGCCGCTCTCCGGAAACCCCACATCTGAAAAGAGCTGGTCCACCCTGTGCTTTCCCAATGGCGCCCCAACCTCCTTGGACCAGAGAGGAGGCTTATTCTTGTCCTAGTCCTACGGGTGTGGTGGAGCCCCCCTCACCCCTTTTCTGGAGGCACCACCGAGCGACTCCATCTCCAAACCAGCGCCAGTCCATCCTCAACTATGACAAGGGACTGTGAAAAGAGGAGGCAGGCGACCCAACATTGACCGCTCCCGGTGGGAGTGGCTCAATAGGGCCAACCCCGTAAGAGAGGAAAAGGATAGAAGGCTCTTGGTCCGTGCCTCACTACAGTCCTGTATTTACAGTTTTCAGGGCGTCGGTGTGCCTACCCCCTTCTCTTCCTCGATCGAAGTCGGTTCGCAAGCTAAAATGGACACGACAAAAAGTACCTCGAATGGGATCCGTGATGCCTCGGAGGACGGGGAGGGGGCACATGGAGCGCCCCCACCCCTGAGATGGACAAGGTCCCGGAGATGATCCAGACCCAGATGCAAAGATATTCCATCTGGTCGAAACCAGGATCAGTGCCAACCACCAAACTTGATTCCGCCGCTGTGCAAGCTTCTCCGACTCGAGGACTGACAGGGAGAGGAGGGACCTACTTCCCCGGCTCGTGCACCTTTGACAGCTAGGACCTTCTCTATCTCGGAGAAAGATCTTATTGAGACCGGTCGATCCGGTCTAGGCGCTCCTCCCTGCGGTGGACAGAAGCGGGTTCATCCCCCACCCTCCTCTCCTAAAAAGAGAAACGGCAGGAAGAAAAAGACAGAGAGGCCTAACGGTTCCTCTCCCTCTGCGGGGGCTTCTGGGACGGACTGGTTTGCTGCCAATTCGGCAGGCGACCAGGCTGAGATTGGTACGTCCTACCCCGAAGCGCTGTCAGGTGAGGGGGCTCAGACAGGGACCAAAGTAGCAAGTGCGCTGAGCGGAACCTAGATTTCGTCGTGGCTCCTCATTGAGAGAGCACCTGGCGTTTTAGAGCCCACTGGCTTCAAACGCTTTCTGGTTATTCGGTCCACTCATGGCAGCATGTTGGCAAAGGGCAACATGATCCATCAGGAAAGAGTTTTAGTTATCTTGATTGGTAGAAGGCTGAAGCTTACCCGTTTCTCGGACCGGCGCCTTCTGGTGAATGTGTCGGATCCCTCCGAGGCGGCGATAAATCGTGCCCTTCGGATGCTTGATGACACGCCGATGAGTGTGAGACCGCACTCTACTATGAACGCGAAAAGAGTAGGTTACGCAAGGAAACTCGTGGACTGCACCATGAATGACATCACTTTAGAGCAAGGCGACCACGAAGCGGTCAAGGTCGAACGTGTGATGAAAAAACAGGGACGGGCCTCAAGACCACACCCCTACACTCTTCGTCACGTTTGCCTGTGAGAGGCTCCCTGAGTCGGAGCATGCCGATACGTATCGCTAACGCGTGAAGGCATTCGTGCGATGCCGTGGAGGGGCTAATAATGCTACCACTTCGACATGGCTCCTGAACACATGCAAAGTCAAATATTCCCAAATTATGTGTAAGTTTCTCCAAGGCCACACACGATAAGTACAAATTCTGTATGGCCAAGTGTGTCAATTGCGGAGAGCCTCATCCAGCTTTTTCGAAGCAATGTGGTGCGTATCTCTTTCAGAAGGAAATAATGGCCCTTCAGGCTACGGATTGTCTCTCATTCCACGAGGCTTAGGATTTGGTCCTGGCGCTGCCTGGGACGTCTTATCCCTCAATATTAAAAAAAAACACCCTCTACTGCTGGCCCCTCCAGGCCTACGAGTAAGGTCGAAGGTCGTTTCAGCGCTCATTCATGACCCTTATGCGCGTTCTACCCACTCCAGGTGCTTCCTTTAAGAGCTGGCGGCATAAAGGGTTCACACCAATCCTCGGCGAATACCAACGTGACGGTTTTCCATAACGCAAAACGGCCGTGCGCCTCCACCGAGTCGTTAGACTCACAGGAAGCAACACCCGTGAAAGTGGTCGTGAAGCAGTCTTCCAGGGTTCCAAAGGCTGCCTTCAGAAAGGAGGACAGCAGCAAAAGAGTTTCGGCTCCTACGACCATACCTAGTGCTAGGCAGGGTGGCTAGAACTCGGTGGATCCTCCAAAGGATGGACCGCCGCCACTGACTCGCATAAGGAGCATAAACTCCCAGGATATTTCATCAAAGGCGACAGCGCCTTCAGTACATTGTTCGGCCAACATCGCCCAGAGTTCTGGCTGCGGGAAGCGTACGACTATTCCCGTGAGGGTATTTTCTTTGAAGAGCACTCCCGCATCTCCTGCGAGCTAGGCCTGGAGGGCATATTACTTTAATGGAATTGCCGCGGACTACGGGCCAACTGGAAGGAGCTGCGGAGGTTTGTCTCCTCCCGTTTTCACTTAGCTATCTTTTTGCAGGAGACCATATTGGGCATGTGCCCCTTGACCACCCTCCCAATAAATAAGGGTTTAGCGACCACTACCCCGGGATGGGGGCTGGGCAGGAGGATGCACCATTTACACCCGTGAAGACAGACACGGGCACTGCGTCTGTCTTCACGGCCGAGCTGGAGGCAATGCACCTCTTGGTACGGGAGATAACGCGTCGTGTCCGGTTTGGAAACCCAATTGTGATCTATAGCGACACATAAAGTGCACTGGCGATCTTCGCGCACGTTGCCTGTCCCGGTACCGGGACGAGCAGAGTCGCTATCGCTTGCCCCTTGTACTCGGGACGGGTTTGTGTACTTTATTTAACTCTTTGTTGTAGGTCGCATATTCCTGCGCTAAGGGGAGGCAGGCCTACCCATGAGCTCACTTCATTATTGTTTCTCTTGTTTTTATTTGGTTTGTTGTTTTTAACTTGTTTCTTAGCCTTTGTTCCTGTTTTTTTTCATCACTACTGGTCTATAGAGATGCCTGCCCCTGAGGCCTAGGAATGGTTCCGGGGGCCTGCCTCGCACTCCCCACCCCCACCACTCACCGAATATCTTCAAGCTTGAGTCAATCGTCCTCATCCTCATTGCTCTCGTCTTTTCTCGGGCAAGGATTTTTTCAGACATCTCATCTACTTGGAATAGTCTCCGAGGCAAAATTCCCTATTCCATTCTCGGGCTCCTCTCTGACCCATCCATCGTGGGCATCAAAGAGTCGTTCAAAGAGAGTCAATAACATCGCTTATGTCCGCTCCAACGGAAATAGAGCGGGCATAGTGTCCCGGACATACGAACATCGCCTCATTTATTCTTTCCCCGGTAGCTTGGGCGTCGCGAACATTGAGGGGTATATAAGCATCCGCAGCTCCTGGAACCAGTATGGAAGTTTTCGCCTTATCCCTTCCTTCCCGCCCTTCCGTGTCCTCCTTCGGAACACCATTAACGAAGCCATTAGAAGACTTTTTTGTGTTATTTTATTTTTTTTAGTCTAGTTTATTATTAGGCTGTAGCTTGCTTACGGCGAATTTTGCTCTAGTAAGCAGTCGCCAGATGTGCTATTAAAATTAAAAAACCAACAAACTACTTACCACGGGTGCCTTCTCGGTAGAGCTTGCGGCACAAATGGTTCACACCCACCTTTGGCTAAAATCAAAGCTACTCTCTTCCCCAGGGTGACCGTTTCCCGTAAGGCGAAAAAGCTACACGCCTCAACCGAGTTGTTAAACTCACTGGAGGCAACACCCGTGAAGGTGAACAGCACCAAAAAAGCTTAGGCTCCTACGCCCCCACCTAAGGCTGGAATGAGTGGTTCGGAGAAGGTGGATCCGCGGAAGGAGGGATTCAGGCCTTGGAAGCCATCCCGCCCGCCGAAGTTTCCGAGTAGATGTGAGGAAAAGACTCGCATAGGGAATCCAACCTCTCCCGATATGCCCTCGAAGGCATAAAGCCTTCAGCGCCTTGTTCGCCAAGCAACGGCAGAGTTCGGCCTCCGGGAAGCATACGGCCATCCCGTGGGGGTCTTTTCTTTGAAGATGGCCTCCGCATCTCCTCTAAGCTAGGCATGGGGGAGGGGGTATTCCTTCAATTGAATTGATGCGCAATCCATGCCAACTGGGAGGAGCTGCGTAGGCTCGTATGCTCCCGTTTCCAGTTAGGTATCTATTTGCAGAAGACCATTCTAAGCGCCTGTCCCCTGCCAACCCTCCCTGGGTATAAGTTATGGGACCGGGCAGGATTTATGTATACCCGGCATGATGTTTCCATTTTCCTCTTTGCTTTAAATCTCCTCTCAGCATTATCAGTACAGCTTCACCTGGATAAAAGGTATACTGTTATTTATGCGTACATTCTACGATCAGCCCACTTCGACGCCGTGGACTTTCTCGGCATCGTAGCACGGTGGCCGAAGCCCTTTTTACTGCTCGGGGATTTGAATGGTAGAGACCACTGCCAACGATCAACAACGATCTAAGAGAGGAAATTGTGTATGAGTAAAAGTAAAGAGAGGAAAATGTGTTCATAGAGTGAGGGGGTTTGTACCAGGTTGTCTGGTAACCTCATTCTTTTTGCCTTTTTTCTTCATTATGTCTCTACATTGATTCTCAGAAACTGAGTCAAGCTTTCAAGCCTTTGTATTCGCTGAAAATTATTTTTGGTGAATTCAGCGAGGTTTTCGCTGCACAATTTTTATTGTTTTCTTTTTTTTGTTTTGTTTTTTGTCCACTACGGATCTTTTTATTTTTAATCTTTTGTCCACTTCGGATCTTTTTACTATAATTATTTTAAATTTTATACTTATTAATTAATTGTCTACTACGGATCTTCTTATGATTGTTTTTATGTATTATTTTATTTATTTTTCGTCATTATCATCATTGCTATCTATAAATCGGGTAAATTGCCTGCCGCGTCTGCACCTGACTACTTTTAAAGGTTTGTTTGAAACGAAGATTCGGTAATTCTTCATCTTCGAGTTTTATTTGTCGGGTCACTTCTTCTGGTAGATAATGGTTAATCTTTTGCCAAATATCTTTTGCGCGTTTGTGCAGAGTCATATTTATTGGTTCAATGTCTACAATTTCGTGAAGTATAGTCGATGGGATCCGGTTTTGAAGTTTAACGTTAGTCATAAATCCTGTGGCCTTATTCTATACCGCTTGAGCTTTCCTCATCACTGTCTCGCTAGAGACATGAAGGGAAATAGCGGGATACAGCAGTAATGGTCTCACTAGTAACATATAGAGTTTCCTTTTGTTTCTCGGTGATAGCATTCGGAAACCAAACAGTGATTCTAGCGTCCTCTTGGCTGCATTAATCTTTTCTTTAAAGTGCACAACATACGCGTATGATGTTAATTTGAGGCCAAGTACTCTGCCATTTCTGGAGTATGGGTAGAGTTCGCCTTGTATTTAAACATCTGCACTTTTACTTCGCCCCATAGGTATCATTCCAACTTGTTGATGGTTGTTTTTATTTTGTTCTCTCTCTCGTATCTATTGATGTTCTCAAATTCTTCTCTTTGCCTATTTGCTATACGAGGAGCGGTCAATAAGTTTTGCGAATCGGTAGGGCAAAACAGAGGAAGGGGGATGGCTGTTTGTGAGGGTGTTAGGACAAGTTATGACAAGTCAGGACCTGCAGCCGCACGCTCCTGCCTCGTCTATTTTAGAAGCAGTAGCTGATCGCAGATCGTCAGTCACAAATTTTTCAACAATGGAGAAGGTTGAGCACCGCGCAGTGATCAAATTTTTGACCAAGGAAGGCAAGAATTGCAAAGAGATCCATGAACGCATGGTTGCAGTGTACACCGACACCCCACCTTCCTATGCAACAATTGCTTGCTGGAATAGGGAGTTCCGCCATGGTCGTGAGTCCCTTGAAGATGACCCCCGTCTAGGACGCCCGTCAGACGTGACCAACGAGAACAATGTGGCCCGTGTGGAGAGGATGATCCTCGAAAATCACATGGAAGTGTTATCAACATCATCCACGACAATTTGGCCATGATCAAGGTCTCTGCCCGTTGGATCCCTAGAAACCTCACGAAACCTCATGCCCCATGATCGACTTCAACGTCGTCAAAGTTCGGAGGAGCTGCTGCTCCTGTAAAACCAAGACCCGGTGAGATTCGAGTCACGCATAGTGACAGGTGATGAAACGTGTGTCCATCACTGAGATCCCGAGACCAAGCTCGAAAGCATGGCCTGGAAGCACAGCGGCTCTTTAACCCCCATCAAGTTCCGGACCCAACCTTCAGCCGGGAAGACCATGGCCACCATCTTCTGGGATTCTGAAGGAGTGTTGATGGTGGACTATGCGCCTCGTGGAAGGACCATCACAGGCCAATATTACGCTGAGGAACTGGCTGGGTTAAAGAAGTGAATCCGTCAGAAGGGGCGCGGCAAGTTGACACGCAGTGTCCTGCTTCTCCACGACAATGCCCCTGTCCACAAGGCCAAGGCCAGAGTTGCACAAGCTGCCCTGCGCGAGTGCGGATTCGAGGAGCTCAACCATCTCCCCTACAGTCCAGATCTGGCCCCTAGCGACTACTTTTTATTCCGCCAGCTCAAGGCTGCACTGCGTGGACGCCGGTTTGGGGACAATGAAGATGTCCAGCTCGCCGTCCAGGAGTGGATTGAACAGCAGTCGGGAGATTTGTGGTTGTCGGGAATTCGAAGCCTCAGGGACAAGTGGCGCAAGTGCATTGAAGTCGAGGGTAGTTATATTGAAAAATAATAAAACACTTTTCCTCATATCTCGTTTCCTTATATCCGAATTGCAAAACTTATTGACCGCCCCTCGTATCTCTGGGGTTGCGATAGTTGCTGGTGACGACCTGTGTTATGTCGTCTCCCACTTGTATATATTGTGCTGATTCTTGATTAGGCTGGGGCAAGTCGCCCGTGTAAATTACATACAGGGTAGGACTGAGGTATCTTCCTTGTGGCACCCCTGTTTTCAGTTCGAATGGCTCTCCTTCATTATCATTGATTTTTAAGATTGCCTGGCAGCCATTCAGGTAGTCGCAAAGTATACGTGCTATATTTTTTTTCATTCCGAGATCATTTATTTTTAATACAAGTGCCGGAAGCCATACCCTGTCAAACGATGACGACACGTCGCGAAGCACCAGGTCTACGTTGTGGTCTTTGGCCTTGGCGATAGCAATTCGTTCAGTAATCAATACGAGTGCTGTTTAAGTGCCAAGTTTTCTTATGAACCCATGTTGTTGATTATTATATAGATCTGTGGCATCCAGGTACTACTGCCCAAGAACCGCTTCTTTTTCATGTCTTGATATATCCCCGTGCTCCCTGGATGCACAGACTGATTTGGGGTGGCAGGTGATCGATAACCTCGATGGTAGTGATCACTTTCTTATTTAAATATCATTTTCTGGACTGCTGCCATCTGAAAGACTCCTCCCTTCCTCCTTCGCAAGGGTGGTGCTTGGCAGGACTGCGTTAGTCCGAATTTCAGGAAATGACTGATTTATCTGTCTCAGTCTAGTAGCTTAATTCGGTGGATGAGGCCGTTAAGTTCTTCTCCGGCAACTTTATTGCCATGGGCCTAACTACTATTCCTAGAACTTTGGCCGTTTTGCACGCCGACCGCTTTTTTGGTGGTCAGCTGAGTGCGAGACAGCCATTAAAGCGAAGCGTTATGCCTACATGCGCAGTAAGCGCCGTCCGAACGATTTCACTGTCAGCGAATTTCGAAACATGCCACACTCCCATCGCCCTTACTGGCGGGAATACTTGTTTTCACTTAACGGGAAGACCCTCTATAATAGTGATGTGAAAGCGAGTCAAAAAGGTTCAAGGCATGTTCTCGCAGGGCCGCCCCAACTTTCTCCAGGATATTGGGACAGCAGCTCAGACCGCGAGTCCTTGGCGGAGTCCTTCACGACTGCTTTGTCCACATTCTCTAGCTGGGATGCTGCTCCAAAATGATTCAATGCACGTCGTGATGTCGCTGAAGGCCGACGACTGGACTTTACCTCCAGAGGCGGAAAACCTTTCAACGAAAGGCTTACATTGAGTGAGTTGCGTTCTGATTTCGTTTCGTGCGCAGACACCGCCTGTATTCTATGTTCGACACCTAAATGAGCGGAGCATGACTTTTCTGTTAGATTTGTTCAATAGGATAGGGACAGAGGGTATCCTCCCAGACTCCTGGCAAATAGCTACTGAACTCGCTTCTTGTAAACCGGGAAGAGATCACTCTACCCCGCCCAGCACCCACCTAATCTCTCTAACCTTCCCTCTCTGCAAGTTGATGAAGAAATTGGTAAATGTTAGACTAGCATTTTTCCTGGACAGCGCAGGCCACCAGTCTTCTACAGAGTGCGGCTTCCGCAAGTTCCACTCCACGTCAAATGCTCTGCTCCGACAGGAAAATGTCGTCTGAGAGTCCTTTCTTCGTAGACAGCATTACGCCATAGTGTTGTTCGATCTGAACTAGTCATATGATACTCCATGGCGATACGGTGACTGAGACTTTCCAAACGATGAGTTAAAGGGACAGCTCCCAATATTTATTACTTAGTTTTAGGAAGGTCTTAGATATTTCGCGTAAGTTTCGGGGGATCCCTCTCCAGCCCAATTGGGCAGGAAGAGGGTGGCCCGCTAGCAAGTGCCATCAGTGTCACACTCTTTGCACTGAGCATCAACGGTATTACCATTGTGCTGGTGGAAGATGTTCTCGCTACGCTCTACGTGGACGACCTTTCGATCTTTTTTGGTACGGCCAAGATGCCAAATCTATAGCGTCGACTCCAACAGGCATTGAACCTCATCTCTCACTATACCCATGCGCACAGGTTTCAGTTTTCTTTAGCCATGACTGAGCTGGTACAATTCTGCTCTCATCCCCGGCGCCATGCAAATCGGACTTGTTTTTAAACGGGGTTCGCCTGGAAGTGGTGGATTTGCACTCTTTCCTTGGTCTTTTTGTGACCGACTCCTCACCATTGGAGGCTCATATTCGCAGCCTTATGGTTTCTTGTACCCGCGCCATGGACATTCTTCGTTCCGTGACATACAGCACTTGGTGTTCTGATCGGATGTCTGCTTTACTTTTCCGCTGCAAAGTGTTTAGCCCGGAAGCTGTACTGGTCAACCACGCCGGTTTCCGCCTAGCGACTGGTGCCTTCTGAACGTCCGCCATTGATAGCTTACTTCTCGATGCTGGAGAGATGTCAATCGTTCTGCGCAGTGTACAATGCATTATGCGTTTGCATGCTCGAGCCTGGCGACTTCCTCAGTCACCGACGGCTGTCACTGTATCCGTTACCGATCTAAAGGCTGCCTAGTCAGCCGAGGGTCGCTAGCCATACTCTAAGCCTTTTGAGTTTAGGGCTAGGAAGAACTCCTCGAGAGCTTGGTGTAGCTGTCAGACCGGTGGTACCTCGCGTTCTGCTCAGGACAGCTAAATAGAAGGTACCACCTTTGACTATTTGTCGCTACTCCTCTGCTCCCAAAACTTCAGAACGCCGGGAATATTGCGTTCGATCTTTATAGAATACAATTCGTGTCATGCTAGAACAGGGAAATTTTTCACGGATGGCTATTAGTCGCATGAAGGAGTCGTTTTCCACGCTGTATCTCCTCGGTTTTGGTCAGCGGGACTCTGCCAGGCGCTGTCTATCTTAACGGCTGAGCTGGTTGCAATACATAGCTGGCTACAGGAGATAACACTTCGTGCCCAATCGGAAATCGGATTTTTATGTTGTCCGACTGGCAAAGCGCCCTAAGTGCTCTCGAGGATTAGCCTTCAGTTTTCTTTCGGAGTCTTTTTGTCAGTTATTTCTTTGATGACGCTATCTCATATGTTTCCTTGCTGTTCTTCTAAAAAATCCTCATCTCTTAGTTCATTCTATTTAGCGCCATTTTCATTCTCTCGATCTGGGACCTAGGACTGTGCTGCACTTCATTCTTGGGATATTTCTGCCCTCCGCCCCAACGAGAATTGTTTTAATCACTCGTTTTCTTCATACAATTCATCCAGGTTTTCTTCTGCAAGATCGCCCGGGACAAAGTTTGTAAGTTCTTCCTTGTATTTGGCACAGTCTGCTCTGTTGTATCTCTTTCTCTCTGGTATTGGCACTTATATATGTTTCAGATTGATACTCGGTAGTATTGCAACATGGTTACTACATGGTAGCCATTCTGCCTGCACCTTGTATTCCGGTCTCCCATAAATATTATTGGGAGTCCTGTGCTGTAGATTGTCCTGATATTGTGCATAGGGATGTAGTTTCGTCTTATGGGTTGATATGTTGTTGCTACTACTACTAATGATAATTGTGTTTCTACATTGACGGCCAAATAGGCCTCGTCCAAGCCATTGATCATTTTGTAGTCTATGCCTCTTTTCATTGCTATGGCCTCTCCGTCGAGTAAGTCACAGGTTGGATTGGAATTCATAATGGTACAGTTGAATATCTTCATTGACCTTCTCTCTGTGTTTAATCCATATCAGGATATTAATATGATTTCTGGATAATTTTCCTTAAAGTTGTTGTGTAGAGTGAGGCCCTAAAGTTCATTTGGCGGGGATTCAGGCGTTCTTATTCGTCTGGTGAGTGTTTTGCTTAAAAGTGTCTTGTCCACTTCCAAACTTAGGGCTTCAGAATTCGTCGAATGCGTTGCAGTTAAGGGTCACGCAGTCTCCGGTTTGGGGTTTGTTCTTCGGAAGCAAAAGGTTCGCCTCGACAATCACAGAGTCTGTGAATTCCAAAAGGAGGAATGACAGAAAGCGCCATCCATCCAAGGCATGAGAGGATCTCTCTCTTTCTCTCTGTCCACGCACACACACACACCCACATATATATATATATATATATATATATATATATATATATATATATATATATATATATATATATATATATATATATATATATATAATTGAAAATCACATGACACGTAGTATATAGATGTATTTAAAGGCCCAAAGAAATGGAAAAATTGGTAACACAACAGGGAATAACGCTAAGGAGAATATTACGTGAACTAATGAAAGCTTAAGAAGGGGTTGAGGATGGTAGCTCTGGCGATGAGCGTCGTGGTCATATAAGCGATGAGCGCTTGATGACACAGGTTCAAATCCAACTTCTTTATTTATTTTTATACAACGGTTATATAGTTGCCCTATCTTTCCGTTTTCTACATCTCCCATTTTCCTTCTTAAGCTTTCATTGGTTCACGTAATATTCTCCTTAGCGTTATTCCCTGTTGTGTTACCAATTTTTCCATTTCTTTGGGCCTTTAAATATATATATATATATATATATATATATATATATATATATATATATATATATATATATATATATATATATATATATATATATATATATATATATATATATATATATATATATATATATATATATATATATATATATATATATATATATATATATATATATATATATATATATCGTGGTAGGAGGCCATGTTGTATGCAAGATTTGTTAAAATCTACAGCGATGGCTGCTTGGTTAAGCTTACGCACAGCTTTTTAACCTTTTCAAAGACTTTCTTTTCGGAAAGCGAAAGGTGGGAAAAATGCTGGAAAGTGGTATATCTTTATTAGCCAAGATGTCTTCCAACCTTTTCAAAGGTCATCTTCTGGGCAAACAATGAAAAGATTTACAAAAATGGGTTTTATATATTCATTATCTAACAATGAATATGTTTTAGGACCAATCAGAAGTGCCAAAGTTATAAAGCTAGAATAATGTTTAGATCAAAAAAGAAAAATAATTCGATCTTGACATAAGAATATTTGTTTTAGCCAAACAAATTTGAGAAATTTTAAGGATTAAACAATGTTTAGATCGGTGAAATAAAAGCGTATACAAAAACAAAGGGGGTCCTTTCAATGACCGGCGGTGTTTTGTGATAAGATGATAAATGGTTATTGCATTGATAGTTTTCCATGGTTAAAATCACTTACAAGTGCCTTTAAATGGCTAAATGATGCTTCTGCCACTAGATGGCGACACCCAGCGCCAAATCCGATGGCAGCTTTGAAATATCCAGGGCGAATAACCCTATGTCCCATGGTCATATGGGTTATTTCATGGCTCTAAATGAGTACAATTGAACTTTACTCCTTTTGAAAAAAAAACGACGCCTTGACCTGGCCTTCGCCGCAAGTAATTAAATGATCAGCAAAGGAGGCAAGGTAAACAGAGGTCGAACTATGATATAATGCGACCGGCATTGAGACCTCGCGTGGTGGGCAAACTGGTTTTCTGGCTGGAGCTGGATGCTAATTTGTGGGTTTCTTTTGCATATAGTGACGGCCTTGTCCATGCTCAGTCGTCGTCGATCACTCTCCCGCAGAATGATGGTAGTATTTCTATTTAATATTTATCTGGTGAGGGTCGCCCGATGCTTTGCAGTGTGACGTTTGATGACTCCGTTTTGGAGATGCGCTGTTAGTCGCCGAGACAGGGTTGTTGTTGTCATCCCACTTTATGAGGGATTGCAATGCTCACAGTCAAATTCTCAAGCCTCCACTTCAGAATCAGAGAGGGAAGAATGGGTAGAAGAAGCAGGGACAAGTAAAGTAAAGAATAGTAAGAAATGAGACTTAAGAGATTTTAAGAAGGAAATAGTAGCTAGAAAGTGGAAACCGAGGGCGATAGGACGAACACGGATTTACCATCGCATGAAGAGGCAGACGTACGCATTTACACAACTATGGGAAACAAATTCCCCAAAGATCTGAATGTGATATCTATCGTAGACGGGTTAGTAAATGGTAGATTTAAATGGAACCACCGATCAGACTATCCGACGGATGTAGTCCAAAGATCTATACTGATTGGGAACCTACAAGTAACAGAGGATGGATGTCACTTCCTGAGGACAGAGAATTTTGGAAAGTTAAGGAACGGACAAAGGAAGAAGTTTAGAGCGTGAATAAATAAAGAATTATGGATAAAATAGTTAATAAACTAAAGATCGTCGAAGTGAACATCAATTGATTAAAGGATAACTAAAACCATTTCTGGTTGTTCTAGATATATATATATATATATATATATATATATATATATATATATATATATATATATATATTATATTATATTATAGTAAATATGATTTTAATTTCCTTTAATAAACGAAATTAATTTCTTGACAACCCTATTCTTTGTTAACAATGGAAAGCGGCACAGCGTTATTCTTCGCTTTTATTTAATCCTCGGAGAATTACTCTCAAAATGACCAATAAACCAGCCTATTTGAAATTAAGAATATCTTCCGAAATTTGTGCCCAAGATATATCCAGCTTAAACAACAAGAAAATAATAAGGTCTTTATCGGAACAGGATCAGTAGCGAATTAGGCGTTCGAGGCTATCGCAAAGTTGTCATTTTCTCTGACTGCGTTAGGAATCTGGGTGTTGTTTTTGATGAGCATCTCTCCTTTAAGCCTCATATCCGCAATTTCAGCAAATCCTCTCTATGTTTCCTTCGTAACTTCTCTCGCATTCGCTCTCACTTTGATCGCCAAAGTCTTGAGACTGCTGTTCATGCCTTCATCACCTCACGCCTTGACTACTGTAACTCTCTGCCTGTGAATCTGCCATCCTCCTCTCTCCGCCCCCTTCAACTTGTACAGAACTATGCCGCCCGGCTTCTCCTCCGTCGCCCTCGCTTCTCTCCCTCGAAACCGTTGATGCATGAACTGCACTGGCTCCCTGTCAGATCCCGTACTCACTTCAAGATACTTCTCTTCACATTTAAGGCCCTAAACAACAAGGCCCCGTCTTACCTCTCTTTTGCCCTCTCGCCACGCGATGTCCCTCGGGCCCTTCGGTCATCACATGCACCTATTTTGAATATTCCTCGTTCATCCCTCTGCTCAATAGGGGACTGTTCCTTCTCAATCTGCGCCCCTAAGTTGTGGAATGCTCTTCCTGCTGAAATCAGGTCTTCTCCTTCTCTTACCACATTTAAGCGTCTCCTGAAAACGTATCTTTTCAGTATTGCCTTCTCCCCCTCTTGAATTTCCATTCTCATCTCAGCACAACGTGCGCTCTGGGAAGGCCTCAGGCCTTGAAGAGCGCATTACAAAAGACTTATTATTATTAAGGTTAGGTTAGATTAGGTTAGGTTAGGTTAAGGTTAAGTTTAAGCTAGGTCAGGTTAGGTTATGACAGCGACTTTGCAAAATTGAACATTTCTGAGACAAGTTTTCGACAGTTCTTAGCTCCAAAACGTAATGTAACGTAACGTAACGTAACGTAACGTAACGTAACGTAACCTACAAGCTGTACTCACACTACGAGCCTCGACCGCCATAGCCTTAACTTCGCGATAGCCTCGAACGCCTAATTCACTCGTAGTCCTGTTCCGAAAAAGACCCAAATAATATTAGTTGTAATAGTGGTGGAAAATTTCGTCGATACGAAACATTCCATCATGAAATTATCGGGGGGGGGGGGGGGAAATGGGGGTGCTCTAAATGCATGCCTCTGAAGACGATAGTCCCCCGAAATAACTGATTTTGTGATAGAACTGTAAGTTTCTAACGCCCTCCATTTATAAAATCATTTGCATCGAGGATTGTTTTGACAATGGAGTTTTATTTGTTTAAAAAAAAGGGACATCATCTCCTTTCATTAAGTTATGATTTTTGTTCAATGACCCATTGTGAGACAATACTTTCAACTACGGGGCAACATTATATACCCTCTGTGTACACTACATTAAAAATCTCCAGTTTCCCTTCCGATGGAATCACCTTCGAAACAAATTTAATTCATGAAACTATATTTTTGCAGCAAAAATATGGAAAAATTATAAAATCTACAATCATTAATGCGAGTCATCTCGAACAGCTGTCATTCTGCAAATAAACTTTTTCAACGCGCCAAAATGTCATCTAAATATCACGGAACACAAAGTGGCATTCTATCTCACCTTTATTATTCGCATATATTCTTCGTTATGCAATGTTGACGGAAGCAAATTACCGAAAAAAATTGATAATGACGCAGTGTCTATCGGTTATTTTTGTGAAGTGAGAGATAGAAGTTTGCATAGAAATATACAAGCAGATATCCCCCGCAATGTTAAATCGGATATTCCTACCATGACTACCAACACTAATTGTATGGATTGCCTTATTGAGCTATCATTTGGAATCCTTGCTCTGTTTTAGTTTCAAAGTCCCTTTTCTCCAGCCTTTAAACTCCAGTATCCTGCATCGTGCACTCATTCACATCCATTTTTTTAACATTTTTTCTTGTTGCGCTCTACCTCTTAAATAAGCAGTAGATTTTTTTCTTCAAGAATTTATTCGGCTTTGATGAAATATGTGATTTAATAACCTTTTGCGATTTAATAACCAAACTCTTCATATCAGAATAATTTTTGTCTTTTAGGTGTTGTTCTAACTCCTCAAATTAATGGTAATCACATGGTCCAAGGGCCAGTGAATATGGAGGTTGAGTAAGAACCTCACAACCAAAGCTTTTAGGGAGGGGGGGGGGGAGGTATACGTGCTACGTGTGGGAGGAGGACATATTTTCGGTTGACCAGTGAAAGACGCTTTTGTTCAAGAGCTTTATTTAAAAGTTGCAATAGTTAAACATTTAAAGGTTGCAATTGTTGAGCATTTAAAGGCTGCAATTGTTGAACATTTAAAGGCTACAATTGTTGAGCATTTAAAGGCTGCAATTGTTGAACATTTAAAGGTTGCAATTGCTGAACATTTAAAGGTTGTAATTGTTGAACATTTAAAGGTTGTAATTGTTGAACATTTAAATGTTGTAATTGTTGAACATTTAAAGGTTGTAATTGTTGAACATTTAAACGTTGTAATTGTTGAACATTTAAAGTTTGTAATTGTTGAACATTTAAACGTTGCAATTGTTGAACATTTAAACGTTGCAATTGTTGAACATTTAAAGGCTGCAATTGTTGAACATTTAAAGGTTGTAATTGTTGAACATTTAAACATTGCAATTATTGAACATTTAAAGGTTACAATTGTTGAACATTTAAAGGCTGCGATTGTTGAGTATTTAAATATTGCAATTGTTGAACATTAAAAGGTTATAATTGTTGAACATTTAAAGGCTGCAATTGTTGAGCATTTAAACGTTGCAATTATTGAACATTTAAACGTTGTAATTGTTGAACATTTAAAGGCTGCAATTGTTGAGCTTTTAAACGTTGCAATTATTGAACATTTAAACGTTGCAATTGTTGAGCATTTAAACGTTGCAATTGTTGAACATTTAAACGTTGTAATTGTTGAACATTTAAACGTTGCAATTGATGAACATTTAAACGTTGCAATTGTTGAACATTTAAAGGCTGCAATTGTTGAACATTTAAAGGTTGCAATTATTGAACATTTAAAGGCTGCAATTGTTGAACATTTAAATATTGCAATTTTGTGAACATTTAAAGGCTGCAATTGTTGAACATTTAAAGGTTGCAGTTGTTGAACAGTTAGGTCAGGTTAGAGATGCAGTAGTGTTTACACGTCGTGACTGTTGTCTTCCAGACAGTTCATGTGGCACCCAAACACTATTTTTGTTGATTTAAAAAGGTATATGCATTACTATACAGCTTTAACAAGGCATAAACCTTAGTACAGTTATCTTGAAACAGCTTTTGCAGGAAATTTGGAACACTTTAAATAACTCTAAAACGTACTTGGGAGCTTCTAAAAATGACATTAATTTCTTGACTACCTGATAACTATTTTAACGAAATGGCGAAACATTAATGGCTCCTTTATGCCCAAAATTACCCAACCAAACACCAGTTAAGCATACTATTGCGTTTGTCCAGTTTGGTCAGTAGTTTGGGAGAATGTGCAGACAAATACATCTCTCTCCTTAAAAGACCTTAGTCATATTCGTTAGTAAAGTTTCGTTTAATTGAAGAAACCTAATAAATTATTAATACTTAAACTTTAATTGCCCGGAATTGACCTCGTCCTCTATATTTCTCAATATATGTACTTACCTCGTCCATGTCTCACTACATCTTTGGGATGGAGCTCTAGATGATGTCGTGCTTTATAACTCAACCTCCACTCGATAGAACTAGGCCTAGTATTAGGCCCTAGTATGAGTAAAGCGACTTTTGACCTAGTACGCAGTCGCCTGATGGGCTCCTTAAAATTAAAAAAAAATCGATAAAACTAGTTTCCTTGCTTGACTGCTAGAATCTCCTCAGAGTTTCGTTCAATCTCACGAGGAGTTTAACTCTGCAAAGGCATCCAAAACGTTGCCTATGTACGTTTAGTGGAGGAATATCGCTTTCCAATTTCTGTAAGATCCGTGTGATTATTATTTAGGTCAGTAGCTCGGTCTAACACTCCAATTGACACAGTTTGAGGTGACTTGTGCTATTTGAGCACTTCGGTAATATCATTTAAGCACGCACGCTGGACAAACATCGGTAGGCAATCCTACTTTAGGTTAGGTTAGAGGACCTTCTGCCTTTGTAACCGAAGGAGAATGTGTTTTGTAGAGTTTCACGTCTTCCAGATACCTTTCACTAACTTCACCAATTTCTTACTTTGGGGGGCTCTTACCATTTATTTTTGAAATAAATAAATTAAATCTTTTTAACTGATACACTCCTCTCCTTCCTGACAGATTGTGTCGACTGCGGGAAACGTCTTCCGTGGCCATGTCTGGCGCATACCCTTGGACTTGTTCTGGATACACCGGTAGGTGGGCATCTCCGGCTAACGCTATATGTATATATACCGGGTGTCCCCCAAAATGTATGCTCACTTTAAATAATTGTAATTGTAAATTTTGAAAATGAAATGTAATTTAATAAACACCTACTTTACAATTATTTAAAGTGTGTATACATTTTGGGGGGACACCCTATATATATATATATATATATATATATATATATATATATATATATATATATATATATATATATATATATATATATATATATGCAGATTTTGTTAAAGACCATAGTATATTTCGCCTTTATTAATTTTCTTTGGAAACTTTTCCCTTATTATCTTTTATAGTTCACTTGTAGTTGGTAAACAACTTCTCCTACGTTCATCTCTTTTTTTAATTGAGTTGTGTTTGATAAAAAAACAATTACAAGATGAACTAAAAAAGATAATAGGAAAAATAGAAAGTTTCCAAAGAAAATTAATAAAGGCGAAATATACTATGGTCTTTAACAAAATCGCATACAAGAAGGTCTGCTACCCATTTTAATGTATTTGCATTATTGATCCAGCGTGACTCCCTCGTCTTCGAACTGAGAGAAGGCTCTCAATGACACCTGATCAGCCAAAGAAAACTGATTTCCAAGATATCATTTTATGCTCGTCTCGTTTACCTTCATATAAAACTGTTATTATTAATATATAATAGCGCTATCTTAGCTAAATACAGAGAGGGAGAGAGAAAAAGAGAGAGAAAGGCGAATAGCGGAAGGAATCCAGTGTTGTGTTGACACAGTGCCTAACGAGAAAATAATCCCTCGCCTCGGCTATGTCGCCACATTTGAGCCCGTTCAAATTAGCTCAAAGGGTCACAAGAATAGAAAGCTTTGGGTAGTTAAATCTAGTCTTCCAGTTCAAGGAGGATAGGATCTCCTGCTGGACCTGAAACAGAGCAGTTGTCTAATAATGCCATTACCTTAACCGCACCAATTTGCCTTTGGATATTTTTTTTCAGCTTTCGAGTGTTTTGGCTAAGTCAACGCTGTTAATATATTAATAATAACAGTTTTATGTGACAATAAGAAAGGCGACATAAAGGGGTAACTTTGAAACCAGTGTTTTGGGACTGGCGGATGAGCTATTTTATTTATGTAATCTTCCAATTCGAGGAAGATAGGATCTCCCGATGGACCTGAAGCAGAGAACTTGTCTAATAATGCCATTTCCTTAACCGCACCAATTTGTCTTGGATATTTTTCAATCTTTCGAGTGTTTTGGCTAAGTCAACGCTCTTAATATATTAATAATAATATTTTTCTGTGACGGTAAGAAAGGCGGCATAAAGGGGTAACTATGAAACCAGTTTTTTTGGACGGGCGGATGAGCTATCCTATAAATGTAGTCTTCCTGTTCGAGGAGGATAGGACTTCCCGCTGGACCTGAAGCAGAGCAGTTGTCTAATAATGCCATTACCTTAACCGCATATATATATATATATATATATATATATATATATATATATATATATATATATATATATATATATATATATATATATATTTATATATATATTAGGTTGAGGAATAAGTTCTTGCGTTTTTTTTAATGTTGGTTGATTTAAGTTTTGTTGACATGATTTGTGCACATATTAAGAAACAATGATAAATAATGAGAGCAAAATTTGCAAAGGTTAAGCTACGTCTTTTAACAGCGTAGACTATTAGGCTTTTGCTTAGGCTACGTCTTAAAGTTGAGTAATAAGTCATTGCGGTTTATTTAAAAGTTGTGTTAATTTAATTTTGGTTCTGTGCCCTCAAAATGAAATGTCAAGTTGAAAGAAAGGCGCATTTTCGACACTTGTTGTTATTCATTTTCAATCGAGACGGGAACAATGCAAACGCAGCCAAAGCTCGTCGCGATATTTGTGCTGTGTACGGAGAAAATGCTTTATCAGAAAGGATAGCTCAATGATCGTTTTTACGCTTCAAAAACGGTCATTTTAATTTTAATGACGAAGAACGTTCTGGTCGCCCCATTAAGTTGGATGAAGGTCGATTGAACGTCCTTCTTCATGAAAATCTTCGTCAATCGACTAGAGGATTGGCTGTACAATTGGCGTGTGATCAGAAAACTGTAGTGAATAACCTTCATTCGATGGGGAAAGTTAAAAAACTCGGTGCATGGGTTCCGTACGCTGTGAGCGAAAGCAACAAACTTCAACGCTCCACGATTGCCGCAGGTTTGCTTGCTCGTCACAAGGCTACTCGTGGATATAAGGACAGATTTCTTCACCGCATCATCACTGGCGACGAAAAGTGGTGTGTTTATGTCAACATGAACCATCGAAAACAATGGCTTAGCCCCAATAAAAAAACACTTCCGCGATTAAAGCAAGGACTTCATCCACGAAAGACGATGCTGTGTGTGTGGTGGGATTGTGAAGGCATCATTCTTTATGAGCTCCTTGCGAACAACGAGATTGTCAATGCAGAACTCTACGTTCAACAAATGTATCGACTCGCCGAAGCTATTCGTGAAAAGCGACCTCATCGACGTTATGGAGTCCTTCTGCAACACGACAATGCTCGTCCTCACATTGCCAATATGACAAAAGACGCCAACCAAATGCTTAATTAGGAAATCCTGCCGCATCCTCCATATTCGCCAGACTTAGCTCCATCGGATTTCCATCTGTTTCGATCGCTCTCCAACAATTTGCGCGGCGTTTCGTTCAATACTGATGTGGAATTGAGAACCTGGATAGACGAATTATTCGAGTCAAAATCCAGAGATTTTGATTGAAGAGGCATCGAAAAACTAGTTGAACGTTGGGAAGAAGTCGTAAATAACAACAGAGAAAACATTATTGATTAAATTGTATATTAGTATCAATTAAAAATAAAGTTTTTCTAAAATTGTTAATGGTAATGAATAAATTTGATAAAACCGCAAGAACTTATTCCTCAACCCATTATATATATATATATATATATATATATATATATATATATATATACTGGTAATTGATTTGTTCCTTGGGAATCTGATATGTAGCAGGAATATGAAGACCCAGGTGATTATACTAATCATTTATTGGCCGGACGTTTCGGACCTTTACTAGGGCCATCTTCAGCGACTATATCGTCTAATGAGAAGGGGAAGGAACATTAATTGATAACAGTAAAAAGAATGCAATAAAAAAAAGCGGAAGAAGGCAAGTTAAAATAATAAAATTGACAATAATTAAAATTAAAGTAAAAACACTAATAATATATAGAATTAAATAGTATTACCGAGTGGTATTTAAAAAAATAATAGAAAGTGAAATTATAACAAACTGACTTGATTATCACATATTAAAAGTTACTGAAGTAAACAAAATATAACCTATTATATTAAATTGTAAAAACACACACAAAAAAGAAAAAAACCCGAAAACAAATTCAACTGCAGGATCGCGAAGCACTTGGGTTTGTCTCATAGGACTGGTGTTCCCATTTCTAAACCTGAAGCCTCTTCCATCAGGCAACATTCAGAGTATCACCATCATCTTCTTAATTCTAATTCATTTACTATATTATCTTCAGCCTTAACTTCTCTCGATTTGAAAATCTTAGAGTCACTATATATCATTCAAATTTATCCAAACCTAAATAATTACGCCTCCTCAATTAAATTATTCACAATATAACCAACCAACACTTCAATAGATTAACTAGCCAACCGACCAACCGAATAAATTTCGTCAGTAGTTTTATATGTTTAGTTAGTTGATTTCTCAACTCCCACGTTAAAGGTCAGTCCCTTTGTTCATTCTGATTTGTTTTCAGTTTTTTTTCTTTTTTTGTGTGTTTTTACAATTTAATATAATAGGTTATATTTTGTTTACTTCAGTAACTTTTAATAAGTGATAATCAAGTCAGTTTGTTATAATTTCACTTTCTATTATTTTTTTTAAATACCACTGGGTAATACTATTTAATTCTATATATTATTAGTGTTTTTACTTTAATTTTAATTATTGTCAATTTTATTATTTTAACTTGCCTTCTTCCGCTTTTTTTTTATTGCATTCTTTTTACTGTTATCAATTAATGTTCCTTCCCCTTCTCATTAGACGATATAGTCGCTGAAGATGGTCCTAGTAAACGTCCGAAACATCCGGCCAATAAATGATTAGTATAATCACCTGGGTCTTCATATTCCTGCTATATATATATATATATATATATATATATATATATATATATATATATATATATATATATATATATATATATATATATATATGAATGCAATGTCCCTCAGGAAAAAATGAAATGGTGTTTCCAAGTACTTTCGAACTTTATTAAGTTCCTTATCAAGGATAACTACAAGAAATAATATTATATTAGAGGTATATATACGAAAGAAAAGTATAAAATACCGCCTCATAAACAAGAAATCACCAATGAGGAAGACGGAAGGATGAAGATAAAGATTCACATTAAGAATTACAAGAAGCAGGTGGTAAGGTCAAACTGAGAAGACGGAGAGGATAACAGATTAAAAGAAATGGAGATAGCCTAACAAGGGAGATTTAAGACAAGAGGGGCGAAAAGTGGGGAAAATACAATGTACATAACACATCAGTGACAATTAAAAAATAAAAATAAAATTGGGACCACATAACTAAAGATTGTATATAAAAACTAAGAACGAAAGTCAGAACTAATTTCTTTAAGTATTAGTCTTTTAATTATAGCATCTATTCTATATAAGCCAAGGGAAAGGTAAAAATTCTCACATTGGCTTATAAGAGCACATTCAATGATATTCCTTT
Organism: Ceratothoa steindachneri; assembly: GCA_963969495.1. Classification (NCBI taxonomy): domain Eukaryota; kingdom Metazoa; phylum Arthropoda; class Malacostraca; order Isopoda; family Cymothoidae; genus Ceratothoa; species Ceratothoa steindachneri. Next base: position 18,353,376 of record OZ018338.1, on the reverse strand, counting down.
TTATAGGGTCATTGGAACGATTAATAAATTTTACCGAGTTCCAGTTAATTAGATGGTCCTTATCTGCCATATGGACAAAGAAAGCACTGTTATCTTTCCCTCTACGGACATTATATTTATGTTGATTATTGCGGACAGAAAGTTGTTTACCTGTTTGTCCATAATATTTACTTAGGCAACCAGAACACTCAACTGAATAAACTCCTCCTTCCCCAAACTATTACAATTATTACGTACTAATAAATTCTTAATGGTCGTCTCATATTTAAAAGCAACAGAAATGTTAAAGTTATTAAAAAAAACGGGGAAGATCACTAAAACAAAGAGAAAAAGGTAGAACTAAATTGTTATTACTATTAAAAGGGAGAGTAGGGACAGTTTGATAAAATGTCTTTTTAGCAGAAGAAAGACAGTTTTGAAGAAACGGGTAAGGGTAACAAAGCTTATGGCCAATTTCAAAGATATTGGAAAATTCCAAATCCATATTTTCTGGCTCACAACTCGTAATGCCCGTAGAAACATAGAAGAAAAAACAGAACGTTTAACTTTAGGGCTGTGAGAAGAGTAAAAATGAATATAAGAATTTTGTATTAGTAGGCTTACGAAAGATAGAGTATTTAAAACCTGCATGAGTGAGTTCTATGAATAAAAAGATCAAGAAAGGGAAGGGTTCTATTATTTTTCAACTCGTGGGTAAATTTATTTGAAGGGATGAGACAATTGAGTCTGGTAAGAAAAAACATTAACATCTTTGGAATTAGGCCACAAGCAAATGACATCATCAATATACCTGTACCAAACGGATAGTAGGGAGAAGTTTTGTTTCAAAAAACTCCATATATAAGTTAGAAAGGACAGGTGAAAGACAATTACCCATGGCTAATCCGAATTTTTGGAGGAAATATTTTCTTTCGAACGAAAACTTACAGTTTTTGGTACAAAGGGAAATGAGGTTCAAGAAAGTAGTAACGGGTACCGGCAAATCATAATTTTGCAAATGATCATTAAGGAAATTGAAAAGGTCTTCAACGGGTACTTTGGTAAATAATGAACAAACATCAAAACTAACAAGAGTAAAATCATTAGAATAATGAATAGCATTAAGTTTAGAAATAAGGTCGTAACTATTAGTGACATGAGAATGAGAAATGGAACCAACTAGTGGAGTAAGAAATGAAGTAAGCCATATAGACAGGTAATAAGAAACAGACCCAACAGAACTTATAATAGGGTGAAATGGGAAATTTGGTTTGTGAGTTTTTACTAAGCCGTACAAATAAGGGAGGGTAGCGTTACTAGACTTGAATTTTGAAATTAAATCAGGAAAGTTTTTAAGTAATCGCCCTACATTTTTATGGAAGTCACTGTTAACTTAAAGAGTGGGGTCTTTTAATACAGAAGAGTCGATAAAGCTTGACGAAAACGAAGGGATAATTGATAGTTTGGGGGAGGAGTTTATTCAGTTGAGAGTTCTGGTTGCCTAAGTAAATATTATGGACAAACAGGTAAACAACTTTCTGTCCGCAATAATCAACATAAATATAATGTCCGTAGAGGGGAAGATAACAGTGCTTTCTTTGTCCATATGGCAGGTAAGACCATTTAATTAAATGGAACTCGGTAAAATTTATTAATCGTTCCAATGACCCTATAAAAAGGAATATCATTGAATGTGCTTTTATAAGCCAATGTGATAATTTTTACCTTTCCCTTGGCTTATATAGAATAGATGCTATAATTAAAAGATTAATACTTAAATAAATTAGTTCTGACTTTTGTTCTTAGTTTTTATATACAATCTTTAGTTATGTGGTCCCAATTTTATTTTTATTTTTTAATTGTCACTGATGTGTTATGTACATTGTATTTTCCCCACTTTTCACCCCTCGTGTCTTATAATCTCCCTCTTTAGGCTATCTCCATTTCTTTTAATCTGTTATCCTCTCCGTCTTCTCAGTTTGACCTTACCACCTGCTTCTTGTAATTCTTAATGTGAATCTTTACCTTCATCCTTCCGTCTTCCTCATTGGTGATTTCTTGTTTATGAGGCGGTCTTTCATACTGTTCTTTCGTATATATACCTCTAATATAATACTATTTCTTTTAGTTATCCTTGATAAGGAACTTAATAAAGTTCGAAAGTACTTGGAAACACCATTTCATTTTTTCCTGCGTGGGACATTGCATTCATTTGCTACCCTCACGTGATACTTTGTGAATTTTTCATTTCATATATATATATATATATATATATATATATATATATATATATATATATATATATATATATATATATATATATATATATATATATATATATATATATATATGGAAGTCGATTTTACGAAATTTGAAACTGGAAGTTCTCATATTAATTATATATTATTCCCCGCAAGAGGGGAGGGGGGGGGGACGCGTTACAGAGGTAATGGCCTTGGTACAATTGAAACCTGGATTAGCGGCATACCCTCCCGCCCCTAGTGCCCGAGGAAAAATTGGTGTTCTCTCTTGGGTTCTCTTTTGCACCTCTTTTAAATCTCCCACTATCTTTTCCGCGCCTGCTTAGACCCAACAAAGAGTGAAAGAGAGTGTTACAACTTTTTAAAATAATGATCTATTATTATTATTATTTGGCCAATATTAGCTACCTAAATACACCTTTTATCCTTTAATAGTTCATTTCCATGCTAGGGGTTGTCGCTTATAGGGAGACCTGGCACTGGAGGAGCGACACCACCTCAGGGCCCAAGTGCTCCCGGTAGTACGAAATTAGATTGACACTAACTAGGCTTTTTCTTTATAGATATCTTCAGTTGATCATTTTATCCCCACATTTCTTTCCAAGACCATTCTCGCCTTTCGTCCCCTCATCACTGTTCGGAGCCGAGGGGGGTGGAGGTGTATTTCATCTTTAGCATGCCTGCTTCTCCCTTCCCCCCTGATTTTCACCTCTGCCCCATCTTTTTTATTACTATCCCCCGCAAGGATGCGTTTAGCGTGGGAATAATAGGTTAGCTGACATCTGGAAGGTTGCGTAACGCACCAGATGCGCCCCTCCCCCCTGCCTCATTTCCTACAATACACTGTATATCTTTTTCACACATTTTCACGGTTTCCATTCTCACCTCTGTACAGATTTCCCCTTTACAAATTTCTGCAGGTGTCTCGTTGGTTTTCGCTTTAAAATTTTGAGAGAGAAAAAAATCTATATTTTATTTTTAGAGAGTTTTCAGAATCGTTACTAACTGTTACCAATAAGCCATGTTGTGATACTGAACCAGCCATTCTTTCATACCCCAGGGATCGCTAGAAACAATCTCAAGATCATAGCATTACCTGGAGGTTATATTGATAAGCCTTCTATGCGTCACTCTTCCGTTTTTGGATGAAAAGAATATCGTTTCGTTCTACTCTACCACTGGTGGGCACCCGCTAGTTTTTTGTTAGTCCGCTAACTGCAAATCCACTAATATTTCAAATTTTCCGCTAAAGCAATTCCGCAATTTTTTGTTAGTCCGCTAACTACAAATCTACTAATTTTTCAAAAATTTCCTCTACCACTTTTCCGCATTTGTTTTGTTAGTCCACTAACTGAAAATCCGCTAATTGTTCAAAATTTACGCTAATGCTATTCCGCATTTTTTTTGGGGCTGCTAATAGCGGATTGGCGGCCTTAAATTGCGGAATGTCCACCTTTGTACGCGACGATTTAGTGTAGACAGGCAAAGGTCGTCGAAGCTGGAAGGAGAATACTATGCTTTTGGGAACCACCTAGGAACAATGGTAATCATTGGAAATCGATTGAATGTGGAACATTTCAAGGTGATTTTAGGACAATGGAAGCTTCAAGTGAGCTCGGGGAATTTTCTGGTTTCAACAAAACAATGGCGGTAATTCCGAATTTAGAATGTTTTTTTTTAAGAATTTATTTTCTCGAGTAGCTCAATCTTTGTTTCAAACTTTAAGGACCCAAAAGAGAAACTCAGGAAATGTTGTGAAGCAAATATTCCCCTACGAATGGACTTCTCCTGAATGGTACAAGAAACTACCCTCCATGTTTGTAAGCCCCTTTTAGGGATATGCAAAGAAATATTAAATGGTATTTTGTTAGATGTATGAATACGTAGTTCAACTCTTATTTTAGGTTCTCTCTAACAACTTAACTGCGATTAGGACCAAAATTTAGAACAGTTTCTTGAGTTCGCGAACGCGTTCTAAACGCGTCCTTTTATTGACCCTTCTTGTTCTTTCTTGGTTATTTTTTTGAGTTGGGGATTTAACAACCGAGAGTTAATGAAATTTGGGGTATAGTTGTCATTCCTCATTGTTTTTTCTATTGTGTATGATATAGTTATTTATCAGGGGTTATTTTGCTTTGATCTTTCCTCCGTTGGTCATAGCTAGTTATTTCCTTTGTTTTTTCCTTCGCGCAAGGATAATCGAGGATCGTACATATGAACCAGGCTCAGATTTTTATGGACGAACCTTTTGTTTATGGGGTCGAGTGCACCTTCCTAACATTTAAGGACGATTAAGTTTGATCTAACATTACAATAATTTTCTATATGTTTTATTGATCTGTCTGCTCTTCCCCTCTTTCTCTCCTATGTCTGTAATGAACCCCTTTAATTCTCGCCTCTCGGCAAACTTTGATAAACTGTCCCCGGGGTCTCTTAGCGTACTTTTTGGTCTTCATCACTTTAAGTGTTACATTTGGACACAGAACTAACTACCTACCTTGGCGATCCCTCTTCCCTTTTTCTCTATCTGTCTATTCTTTGCCAGCTGAAGATGTAGGATGCTTTTATCCATAGGGAGACCCAAGAGAAGATTTTCCAACACATGGCAAATGAGAAAAAAAATGATCTGAACGCGAATAACCTTTATCGCCCTCAAAAACAATGTGAACCAGGGAATAATAGAATTACTTGTATGAAAGTATATACAATTAATTCCCCTTAATTCTCAAGTATTTACATATAATACACTAAATGGGAAATGAGTCTTCAGATGAACAATATTTACACAATACACTAAATGGGTAATGAATGGGTAAGTGAACATTATTTATAGACCTTCGCACTCAAAGAGCAATAAAGTTTTTTATAATTTACCCAGACCTTTATAGGTGAATGAATTTAGATGAAGCTCGACGGCCACCAACGAAAACGAAGTTTCCAGCGACAAAGCGCATATAATTTCAAATAGATAATTGTAAAAGACTGGAAAAGCTCCGCACAACTTCACCTCTCGACACGTTAAAATCTAAAGAATTAGGTTGGCGAACCTTACCGCAAAAGGAGAATAGTTAAAATACAAGTATGTAAAGTAATTGATATGAAAATATTTAGCGAAACAAAAACATGAGAATTAATGTATGTTGGAGGGTTTATTTTCCGATAGAGGTGCACCATTTTTCTGATTCCTCAAAATATCCATGTGACACCTGGCTCTAGTGAACTAGATGATTTTGCCACTCAGCCCCTAAATACTGATCGTGTCAAAGTGGGTGGGCAGGTGAATGAATCAATCTCACTAGTCCTTGGGTAACCTACCGAATCCAGTTTTAGGGGGGAAGGGAGGTAACAGCAAATGGGTGATTGAAATATCTGGAACAAGTTTGTCCTAGAGACAAATTTTGAAGAGCGTCTTAAGATATCTGGAACGAAGATGAAGATGCGACTTTCTTCATAGCTGGTGACAGGAATAAAAACTCCCCATAAAAGATGCAGCTCAAATTGGAAAGGAAGACGAACATGAGATTTAGAGGCTACTCTTTCAGGATAAAATAAGGTTATATTCTGGTGACTGTGTGACTCTTAACTAAATTAAATTTAAAGAATTAATATGCGGAAAATTTAAAGGAGGGAACGATCTATATAAGCGGTCTCCCAGGCAAATATCAAAAGATAGCTGAAAATTTGATAATAGAGAATAATGAAAACGGAATGAGATGTAAGCTCAGCATTTTGCATATCCATACAGATGGCTTGATGAAAAAACCCAAAACAAACCCTGGTAAAAACCTTTAGAGAAAACGATCCAGTGATAACACTAATAAATCCAGAAAGAAGAACCCTGAAACTATCCAGTTACCCCACCTTAAATGCTAACTCAACGAGTTTGTCTCTAGACACAGCGGCCCAAGCTATAAGAAGGAGCCTCGAATACATAGGGATTATCATTGACTAGGTCTATTTGGCCGTAAAAATTAATTATTAGCAGTGATCATAGCCACAAGTTATCAAGCGCCAAGACGGAATTATATTTCAATACACAATCTTATCACGATCTTCGACACAAGTCTCCCAACAATGGTTATGGGGGAGGGGGATGAATGCTAGCAGCAGAGAGAAAATCCACCAAAGACGGAACAAAATTGGGGAAAACTTCGACAAGTTTTGCGAAAGAACCATTTTCAAGAGGATAATGGCAGACTTCCCATCATATCTCATTGGCAGTGCGGCTACAATACCAAACAACGCCCTCCGTCGTCATTACAAGCCCTATAACATTTACTTTTAGCTCTTCACCATTGCATGTAGTGACCATGAGGGAACTCCTAGTTTGCCTTAATCAGAACCCGATTCAAGTGCCAGTACCAAAGAGGAAGAACTACACTAGAGTAAACTGGGACAGGCACAAAGAAGGAATACTGCAATTATTTCAAACGATCTATCGGATGCAAACCTGGAGGAATTAGATGAAGGAAACGAACGTTTGTAAAAAGCTTTCATCACGGCAGATGATAAAAACGTTCCGAAAATGAGATGTCGCATACTCCTCCATCCCAATTAATAGATGAGATGAGGGAGAAGAATAACAGATAAGTGACACACGATTAAATTTTAAATGTAGAGAGATATGGGACGATAAACAGAAAGAAAGGTGAAATGAGGTATCTAATAAAAAAACTACATGAGCATCTATGTATATAGATATAGAAAGAACTAAAAAAAAATTGAGGTTTATAAATTCATGAAAGGGAGGCCTTCATAAAGAAAAATTACAATAACAAATGAAAAGGGCAAAATTCTCAAGATGAAAAGACCATCGAAGTATCCAAGCAAACCAACGAGCCACCTCATCAGTTAAACGCCTCTATCGATTTGGAGATTTATGCATAAAATCTTTGAATTTTTCGAATAGAACACTAAAATCTTTTTGAATAAAGTAAATTGAACATCGAAAACTAAAAGGGATACCACAAAAGAAGACACCGCAATGTCACGGCGTCATCATCGAGAAAAGCGCTAAAGCCAACTAAGAGAATAAGTACATCGAGCATGTGATGAGAGATGGTAAAAAAAGGTCTCTGATAAAATTTGTACCAAGACATGCAGTATAAAAAGTTAAATTTCAAAATTAACAACAATCTGAAGAGAATTCTCTTGTATTATCTCACAAATAGAAAAACTCATGTTATCATTAAAAAATACCAAAGGCATAAGTTTGAACTATAAGCTGGACTTCTCTAGTGTGGCTGCCTTAGCCCTCACGGTGTACCCCATCTAAACAACGGACCTTCCATCACCAAGAATGCCTGACTGCATCAAGGACAACGAAGCGTTTCAGACAGGTATGGCAGCCACCGAAATCAGTAACAAAGTGATTACGAAAAGGACTGGAAAATAAAACATCACAAACCCTAAAACCATACGTAACACACAACAATAAAAAAAAACAATGAAAGAAACGCATGAATGCTACAATATATGTACACATTTATGAATGAGTACAAGCTGACAGAGATTAGAAGGTTATTTCGTCATCTATTAAAGAAGGCGTACGAAAACTTAAAATAACAATTATATGAATTAGAATTGATAAAGAGGTATGAGTGATTCGGATTCTACGTTAATAAGTAGGCCCAAAGATGGAAGTATTCCATTCGATTCCTCTATCCTCTAACAGAAGGTAAACTTATATCAATTTATTATTTCGATCTATCTTTCATTCTTCCACCTACTCCTCGATTTTAAAAATAGAAAATCACTCAAAATCTCAGTTTGATGCCGAAATCTAAATTCTAATAAATTTTGAAATTTGACTTCCTAGTTGATAACGTCTTTTAAATCCTTAGGAAAGACCAATATTTTGATCACGAGGTTTGTTGCGGTTACTTCCTTAAAACTAAAGTCGAAAACCAACGAGAGTATTGCCAGAAAGTTTGTAAATAGGGATCTGTAAAGACAATGAAGATTGAGGAAGTGAACATGTGCGGAAGATATATAGGAGCAGGGCAACGGAGCTAAGAGGGCACGCAATTCCCCAGATGTCAGCTGTAGTATGATTGACCGTGATACAACTAACACCCCATTGCGAGAAAGTACATAATTTCAAGGTATGACCAAAAATTAATGTCCCACCTCATTTCCAAATCGTGAATCGAAGCCAAAATATTAGCGCCAAATTTTGACCCTTGATTCAAACTCAAATCCCAGAGGCTTAATTAAAGCCGTATTTTTCCAAGTCCCAAATTAAGAAGAGCCCAATATGAATAATGTCCCTCCTCCCCCGCCTCTCTTTTCCATGGTCTTGTAAAGGTCATTCGTAATGGGAGCCTCAAGGATAGAGCAAAATACACGCTCCCGTGGCCCTTGGAGCTCAAGCAGTCCAAGGTGCGCGGCGCTGGCATAGGTGTGTGGTCGAGCGCCCATCTTCCGCGTGGCCTCATCTTCGGGCCCTACGAAGGAATCATCGTTACTACCGCCCCGTCGCCCCACAGCGTCGCCTATTCCTGGGTGGTACGTATTTTTTCTTTGGAAAGTGAGGGGGGGGGGCTAGAATAATATTCAGAAGCCTGACCTTTCATATAGAAGACGAGAGAGGCTGGTAACAGTGGACGTTTTATTGCTTAACACTAACTTCCTCGCCATTTGTTATGATATCTTCCATCTATTGGTGTTTTAGTATAGACACCCCCGGAAGGAAATAGAACATTCTCCGTTTTCTGTGACAGCAGAGGCTAAAGTAAAAAATGTGATTCGAACTATTCGTTACTTTTCCGAACGTGGCGTTGGGTGTGTTACAAGCTGTGAGGAGAGGGGGAGGGGCGGGGGGTGTTAGTGTCGTACAAATGCGCTAATGCTTCCTTTCTGATGTTTATTTGTGTGTACCGTGTTGAAATGATCTACCGATGTGCTGGAGAATGAATCGCTTTCCCATATGCGTTTTTGAGTCCTCGTGACTCCCTCAAATGTTCGTGCATTTCCTAATAATAGGTTCATGCTCACACAGACGCATATTTTTTATATTAAATTTAAACTAGAAACAAACCACTTTGCCCGCCTCCCCCTAACGACGCAGGGGGTACCTAGTGTAACCTGTTGCAGTTGGTGCCCGGAGCAGTTGCGCGTCCTCCTGGCCTGAGGGCAAATTAGGGAAGCCCTTCCTCTGGGTTGACTCGAACTCTCTGATGGGGTCTGGGGAAGTTGTTGGTGTGTGCTTCCTCCTCGACTCCACTCACCACTACTTTACATTTTTAGTATCATTATTAGTTATTATTAGAATGATTATTGTTATTATTGTTTATTATTATGATTATTGTTTTTAATATTATAATATTTATTATTATTTATCATTATTTATTAGTATGTATTATAATCATTGTATATTAATTATTATCACGTTTATCTACTCAACCTTTTCTACTCGCATGTTGTACCAGGAGGAGTGTTTCCACCTGTACAGTTTTGTTCGGTAGCCATGGTGGCTTGATGGACTGCATGCCATCCTGGGATCACCTAGCACCAGGGTATGATAATAACTAGTGATCTCTCACCCTACTCGTTCGTGGACCCGCCTATCCCTACTTCTCTCTATAATATATCCTCCTACCCATTTCCACACTTGCTCTTCTATCCCCGGAAGTTCTGGTTGCCCGGCGTCCTTTCCTTCTCTTATGAGCCTTAGTCAAGTGGCAGTAGATACCGCGAGGGCCGAGAGCCAGCTGGCTAAAGCACCTATTAGGCACGGGGGGTGTTGGGGCGTCCACTCTGATCACCTTCCTCCAGTACACATCTAAGGCGGCTACGCTGGCACCGTCCTCTATGGTTGAAGTTTGAGGAAATTTCTCCTGAATGGCAGGTCGGGTTGGCAAAGCCCATCAACGCTGAACTGGGACCGAGCATGTGTAAATGATCACATTTTGGAATTTCTCTTAACCTCCCATGTCAGTAGGGGGTCATAGTATCTACTTTCCCTGTCTTTTTTTATTTTTCTACAAATATGGTGAAAATAGAAGACAATAGTGGGATTACGCATGGATATCTACCTCCAAGTGCAGCCTCACCCTCTATAGGTGTCTGGGAGGACGAGGTAACACGAGAAACCCCTTCGATTGGTGGAGGGGCTACCTTCTCACCATGCGGCAAAGAGGCTGTCCCTTTCTCATCTTTAGAGCCACTCTCGGGCAGCTCGACCTCTGAAAAAAGACGTGACCCCCCTTTTACTTATTCAGAGGCCCCTCCAACCCTCTTCTAGTGGAGAGGAGGCTTACTATTATCCTAGGACTATGGGTTAGCGGGTGTTTTCCTCTCACCCCCTTCTGTGATGTCGTTCATGGACGACTCCATCTTTCTATCAAAGGCAGTCCCACCTTTTCTCTCAAAGATTACTACCAAGAGAGTAGGCAGGTGGCCCCAAATCGACCCCTCCTGGTGTGAGCGGCTCGATAGGACCAACCCCCTTAGGAGGGCAAGGGAGAGAGGGCCCGTTGGCACGTGCCTCCTAACGTCCTGTATTGTAAGCCTGCAGGGGTTGAAAATCACTGTGAGGAGACGCCTCTGTCTGTTCGTGATTTGTCGAACCTTCCCTCGGCTAATGCCCTTTTGAAGGCCAAGACGATCTCCATCTCGAAGAAGGCGCTTGCTGAGACCGGTCCGTCCTCCCTCTGGGATTCTTCCGGCGGTGGAGAGAAACGGGGTCATTTCACACCCTCCTCTCTTCAAAAAAGAAAGGAGAGGAAGAATAGGACTAAAAGGACTAAGGGTGCCTCTCCCTCTGCCATGGCCTTGGGGACAGACGGGTCCTTTGCCGCTTCGGCAAGCGACCAGGCCAATATCGGCACGTCCGCCCGTAGGCACCCAAGGGGGCGGGGGGTGGGTGGGTGGGCAGACTAAGGCAAAGTTAGCTAGTGGGATGAGCAAAGCCGTGATTACGTTGTGGCCCCTCATTGAGAGACTATCTGGCAGTTTAGAGCCCGCTGGCTTCAAACGCTTTCTTGTTCTTTGCTCCACTGAGGGCAGCGATTTGGCCAAGGGCAACATTATCAATTACTGGAGTGTGAGGGAATGCCCTCGATGGACGCCTGTGAGATGAAGTCTCATCGGAAATACCCCTCTCTTCTTTCAAGACCGCGTGCGCCCAGCGTGAGAATTTTAGAAAAATCGGGAAAGAATCCGTCCACATCACGAGGCAAGTTTAACCGTCTTGTTATCATGAAATTTGTTTGCTTAGACTGACGCCACGAATCCCCTAGAGACTGCCAGGCCCTCATGCGTTTATCGAATTAGCCACCTGGGTATTTAACCCGAAGCTCACCATCTCTCGAGGTGATTGAAAGCCCGCCATCCAGTATGTTCAGACTGTCGTCTTGTTTCCCGTGAACCCCTGTAACCCTTCCTCCTAATTCGTCGAATATTTCGCCATCAGATCTACCTTCGTTAAGCTTTGGCCCCTGTTCGGAGCAAAACTATCGAGCCCCCATCTTATCGAAGAGTTGTGCGGCCATCTCATCTTCAACACCCCTTCAGGATTCCCGTTCTTTCGAGACTGAGACTCCCTGCCGATCTGCAGAATCGTCTCGAGTTGAGATTACGTCTCTCTGGAGCAGAGAAAATTTCATTCTTTATCACTAAGTAATCCAACCCTATCTTTGAGTCCTCCTCGTCAGGATTCCTCGAAGTATCTTCTTGAAGACCTGCGCCGTTGTCCCCCGCCCCTCCAATTCGCCCACGCTTGAAGGTAAAACGATCTTGTATGGTCATCTTCAGATTACCTCGTTAATCTTCACTTAATTCATTTAACTACCATAAGTAATTTGTTCACCCTTTTTGTATATATAAATTGCCCCCTTTTATTATATATATATATATATATATATTAAAATTATATTTTGGGGTTATGTTCTTTATATATCCTTTGAACTGCAACTTGGCAAGCCATTAGTGAAAACCCGGTCAACCGTAAAATCACACTCTTTTTTAATCGCCCCTGAACATATCTTAAGCGGCCTGTGGTCACCTGTCTGCCCGTGCTTGTGTACGACTCTGAGCGCTGAGCTAGTCTACATAGGCATACTTCGACTGAGAGCATTAGCTAGTTTGATTAGTAGAGAGCCGAAGATGACCCCTTTCTCGGAAGAGAGCCTTCGGGCGAATGCCTCGGATTCCTCCGAGGCGGCCATGATTAGTGCCCTTCAGACACATAATGACTCATCGGTGAATGTGACGCTTTAGTCCACAATGAACTTCGTGAAAGATTGAAAGTGTGACGAGAAAACAAGGAGGGGCTTTCATGACCCACCCCTATACTCTTCGTCACTTTCGACAGTGACGGGCTCCCAGAGCCGGTGCGTGCCGGTTGATATCGATACCGTGTGAAGGCATTCGTGCCACTGCTGCGGGGGTGCCACTACGGCTACTTCATCGGTCATACGAAACGCTCCTGTAGACGTGTAAAGTCAGGTTTGCCCGAAGTCTGTGTAAGTTGCTCCAAGGCAGTACATGATAAGTCCCTATCGTGTATGGCCAAGTGTGTCAATTGTGGAGAGCCGCACACCAATTCTTCGAAGTAATTTTGGTACAGATCTTCTGGAGAAGGAAATGTTGGCCGTTCAGGCTACGCAATGTCTTTCATTTCGCGAGGTTAATGAATTGGTCCTGGCGCTCCCAGTTCGCCTGGGACTTCTTATGTCACAAATTAAAAAAAAAACATTCTCTAGGCTTACGAGCACGGTCGTTTATGCTCCCATTCGGAACCCATCTGCTTGATCTATTTATCCCGGGTGCTCCCCTCATAGAGCTGGTGGCAGAACGGGTTTACACCCAGCGTCGGCTAAAACCAGGGATCCTGCCCTCCCCTCAGCGTGGCAGTTTCCCATAAGGCGAAACGACCAAGCGCCTTCACTGAGTATTTAGACTCACAGGAGACAAAACACTTGAAGTTGGTCGTGAAGTCGTCTTCCGGGATTCCTAATGCTACCCCTCGAAAGGAAGATTGCACCAAAGGAGCTACGGCTCCTATAACCCCACCCAACGCTGAATGAATCGCTCGGAGATGGTAGTTCCTCTAAAAGAGGGACTCCTTCTTCCGAAGCAGCACTGTTAGCTGAAGGTTTTGAGTCGGAGGAAGGAAAAGACTCGCATAGCGAGCCCATCCTCCCCCGATAATTCTTCTAAGGCGACAGAGCCTTTAGCGCCTTGTTCGGAAAACACCGCCCAGAGATATACCTCCGGGAAACCTATGGCCATTCCCGTGAGAGTCTTAACCCTCGAAGAGGACTCCCGCATCTCCTCCGAATTAGGCGTGGAGGGCATATTCCTTCAATGGAATTGCCGCTGACTCCGGGCCAACTAAAAGGAACTGCGGAGGCTCGTCTTCTCCCGTTTTCCCTTAGCTATATATTTTTGCAGTAGACCATGCTGGGAGCGTACCCCATGGCCACCCTCTTGGGTTATAAGGGTTTTGCGACCCCGCCAACACGGAATGGAGGCCAGTTAAGGAAGCACCCGGCATGGTGTCTCCGTTCTTCTCTTCACTTTAGATACCTCCTGTTAGGCATTAGCTGTGCAACTGCACTTGGATAAGAGGGATACTTTTTTTCTGCCTTCATTCCATCGTCAACCAAGTTTGACGAGGGGGACTTCCCCCACATCTTGACACGGGTGCCGAGTCCCGGTCTACTGCTCGGGCATACGAATGGTAGGCACCTCACTCTGGGGAGACTACTTGACCAACCCCATTAGTCAGGTCCTTGCCGACTTGATCGAGGCGCTGGAGATAACTGGCCTAAATGTGTATCAGTTTACGCATCACTTACCGAGAACCGCTTCATTTTCCTGTCTTGATCTATCTTTGTGCTCCCCCAATTCACAGCATGATTTTGGGTGGGAGTTGGTCCACTACCTCGATTGAAGTGATCACTTACTCATTCTAATGTCATTTTCTGGATAGCTACCGTTTGTTAGGCCCACCTCTCCCGTTGGTGCTTGGCGTGGGCGCGGTGGTTCGCATTTCAGGAAATGACTGATTTCTCTGTTCCAGTCGAGGAGTTTAGGTCGGTTCATAAGGCCGTTGAGTTCTCTGGCAACCTCATTGTCGTGGACCTAACTAGTATTCCTAGCATCTCTGGCCGTTGTGTCAGCCAACCAATTGTGTAGGGATCAGTCGAGTGTGAGACAGCTTTCAAACGAAAGCAATATGCCTTCATGCGCAATAAAGACCCCCCGGACGATTTTAATGTCAAGGAAATTTGTCAAGCTAATGCTACGTTCCTGTATGTTTCGAAACACGCTAGCCGCTTTTCCTGGCGGGCATACGTGTCTTCACAGAAGGGTAAACCCCTGTAGTAGAGGTGTGGAAGTGAATCTAAAGGTTCTGGACAGGTTCTCTCAAGACGCCACTTCCGTTTTCCACGTTAATGGAACTGCGATCTTGGACCACACCCTTCGTGGCGGATTCATTCGCGACCGCTTTTCCGCATTCTATAGGCGGGAGCTACTCCGCCAGCATTTCATGCACGTCGTAATGTGGCTGAAGACAACTGACAAGACTTTACCTCTATAGGCAGAGAAGACTTCGACGACAATTTTACATTGAGTGAGTTGCCTTCTGCTTTTGCTTCGTGCGCGGACACCGTCTTTTGTCCGGACGACATACCGTATGCCATGCTTTGACACCTAGGTGAGCGAGGCATGGTCTTTCTGTTAGATTTGTTTAACATGATCTGGAGAGAAGGTATCTTCCCAGACTCCTCACGAAACGCTAGTGTGCTTGCTTTTCGCAATCCAGGGATAGATCTCGCCCAATCTCTCTAACATCCTGCGTATGCAAGTTGATGGTGAAATTGGTAAATGTTAGATTAGCCATTTTTTCCTGAACAGCGGAGCCCACCTCTCTTCCGCACAGGGCAGCTTCCGCAAGTTCTACTCCATCTTGGATTCTCTACTCCGACAGGAAAATGCCGTCTGCGAGTCCCTCTGTAGAAGAATAATTTCGAAGAGCGACCACGTGCCCTTCTGTACCGACGTGGTCGCGAGATCACCCCGTGGAGCTTTGAAAGCACGGCTAATCTACGGCGAGGTGGCGGTTCACGCCATTTTATTGCACCCCAGCTGTATTTGCATAGAGACACATTTTCGTCGTCTCACATGGCCTTTCAGCCAGCCTTCCTGCCCTCTGGCATAGATAGAAATTCTTAGAAAATTCTACGCCAACTTTATCTCGGTTCTCCCCAAGAAGTCGCTGCCTTTTTCCCAAGATCGCACGAGTTGTGGAAGCTCCCACCAAGCCATTAATGCCACCCCGTTGACCGTCTATATAATCCTTCGACTCGGTTTAGCATGTAGCACTTCAAGACTTTCCGCCTAATACCGCGTACGAGCTAAGGAAACGCTCGCCCGTTGTGATCGGAGATAACGACGATTTCGATTCGACAACGAAGGCTAAATCGACATCCGTGAAATCTGCCATAGTCAATCGGCGACTATCTGACGAGGATCTTCAAACTACGTGTGTTCCCTCATCCGCCCTGTGAGGTAGCCCAACTTCCCTATTGCAATCATCGTATCCCGACTGGCCCTTCATTTCAAGGAACACGTAAGCAGTGCAACCGTTGACGCCTACAGATTATTCTATAATCGGACCTATCCGAATCGTCCCATCCTTTGTGTGCAAGCCCCGGTCTCAAATTCCCTTTTAATCACCATCCTGAACTCGACCACTAATCCTATAATTATCCCTCCTGTGTCCCGTGACGACATTTAATTTCGCCTGTGCGATCATTCCCACTAAACCCTATATCCGTGTATGTTCAAATTCTATTTCTTTTGTTTTTAGTAAAGATATATTTTCCTTATTGTCTTTTTTTTTGCAGCCTTAGACGTGTACTAGCTACCTGTTAATCTTTGGCCAACTTGCACCCTGAATTGTTTGTTTTAAAAGGACTCCGTAAATTAAAAAGTAAACCATCCCCACTGAATTCATAACTATTTGCCGTCACGATTCGGCCAGTTCGAACCTTAATCCAACTTCGACCCCAAAACTGCAAAAAGGCCTACATATATATGTATATAGTCTGGCCATTCCACGACACCTTTCGTAGATAGCACTACGTCACGAGGTTTTTTGATCTGTAGAAGGCCTGTTATACCGCACGGTGATACGGTATCATGGAGACTCTCCACACGATTAGGGTAAGGGGCCACCTCTCAATCTTTATTTCTGAATTTTTGCGAGATCGTCTATTCCGCATACGGCGGGGTGGGGGGGGAGCTTTTTGGTCCAATTAGGCAGGAAGAGGGTATTCCGCAGAACGTGTCACATTCTTTGCCCCGAGCATAGGCCTCATCACTCCATTTTGCCGCAAGGTGTTCTCGCTACCCATTACGTGGACCTCCTTTAGATCTATTTTGGCGCAGCACAGATGCTAACTCTGGAGCATCGACTCCAACAGATCTGGAGCGTCAACGCCAACAGATGTTGAACCGCATCCCTCGCTATGCCGAAGCGGACTGATTTCTGTTTTGCTTCCTTAAGATCAAGTTGGTGCACTTTTGCCACCGTTCACGGTTCCACTCTGACCCGGAATTGTTCCGAAACCGCTTCCTTGCTCTTGTTTTCGATCGATACTTCGTGTCACGCTGGATCAGTGCAGTGTATACGGATGGCTCTAAGTCCAAGGAGGGGGTTTGTTTCCACTCCGTATCCCCTCTGTTTGAAGTGGGCAGGGCTCTACCAGGCACTGCGTCTGTCTTTGCGGCCGACCTGGTCTCAACACACAACTCAATACGAGAGATAACGCCTCTCCCACACACCCTGGTTCGTTGTATCAGTGACACAACGGTTGCCACGAGCCGGATGGATGTCGAGATTATCTTTTCTGGGTTTATGGACATGTGTGAATTACGGGGAATGAGCGCGCGCATGAGGGCGCCAAAGAGTCCGTGGGGACAGGGCAACCAGGCCAGCTTTTGTCTCAACATCCACCGACCACATGAAAGGAATCATGGCAACCATCTAGGCTGCTTGGCAAAGAAGATGGGAGACCCCTGAAGGGAACATAAAGTTGCGCGTCATTGCGCTGCAACTGTTTCCATGGAGCCACCAGCACCAATGCCACGACGGCTTCAAGTCACTTTCTGTCGTCTTAGAATTGGGCACACTCGTGGGTCACACCGGCATTTGATCGAACGCTCGTGTGCACTTTATTGAAATGACTGAGTTGTCCCTCAGACTGTTCGGCACATTCTTGTTGAATGTCATAGTCTGGCTTATCCTTGCACACGTTAGCTGCCCCGGTATCAGGGTGAGCGGGCTTGCTACCCCTTGTCCTTTGCGAAATCGTCGATTCCGCGTACGAGTATGTGGAACCCACTCTGGTCCAATGGTGCAGGCAGAGCGTGCCTCCCAGGAAAATGTCCTCGGTGTCAGACTCTTTGCCATGACCATTAACGGAATTACCTCAGTCCTGCTCTCGCCCGCTCTACGTGAACGACCGACCTTTCGATCTCTTTTGGTGCGGCCCAGATGCGAACTTTGGAGCGTCGACTCCAATAGGCATTGAACCGGATCTCTTTCAATGCCGAATTGCACAAGTTTGAGTTTTCCTTGGCCAAGACTAAGGAGCTGCACTTCTACCGCCATCTACGGCTCCACTCTTATCCGGACTTGCTCCTAAACAGGGTTCGCTTCGAAGTGGTGGATTCGCACCGTTTCCTTGGTCTTAATTTTGACCGACGCCTCACCTTGTAGGTTCATATTCGCAGCCTTAGGGTCTCTTGTAACCGCCACATGGACATTCTTCGTTCCTTGTCGTTCTGCACTTGAGGGGCTGATAGGGCTTCAGCCTTGCTTTTCCTTCGATCATTTGTTCGTTCAGAGCTTGACTACGGCTAAGGATTCGAGTTTATGAATTCTCAGTCGAGCTTGTATTGCGGAATGTGGACTCAATCCACCACACAGGTCTCCGCCTGACGACCGGTGCCTTCCGCACTCCGTAAAGGGCGCGGCAATTTGCCTTCATGGCCGCCGTGCTGACGGGACTTAGCGCCCCGTACGGCCCCAGATTAGCCTCTTCTCCTTCTTTCAGACAGCCTGGGTTTATACCCTATTTCCTCACTCTCCCTACAACCTCTCCTACAACTTTCTCTGGTAGGCCTCTAATTTCACAGGGTATATGCCGAACAGCTTCCTCCCACTCAACTATCCCGGATCGCGGCTGAAGGGAGAGGGAACAACGTTCCCTCACCCCTCAGCTCCGATCTGGAGTGGTGTTTTTTTAACAACCTACTTCATCCCCACCCACACCTTCCTCAGTTCCCCTTTCTTTCGCCTTTCACTATTTATCAATTTTACGCCGTGTCCAAGGTGGAGCCGTCATGCCGATGGGCCACCAGGCCACTAGGCGGGAGAGGGGGCCTCAAATGGCGGCACCTGGTTCTGCCGGCCACGTACTCACCCCTCGAAAAGCGGGCTACTGCGTGGGGGTGATTATGATTTGCTTTCCATCGAGATAATAATGCCCTATCATGAGATTAAAAAAAAACCCTCTATCCCTTTCCCCTTCACCAGCGACGGAGCCGCATTGACATTCATCTCCGGCTAAAAACAGGGATCCCCCTCCTTTCCCCAGTGTAACCGTTTCCCGTAAGGTCTAACTGCCGCGCGTCTTCGAGTCGCTAGACTCGAAGTTTTAGGAACCCCCCAATCTTCCGGGGTTCCTGAAACTACCCCCTGAAAGGAGGTGGTCCCTCAAAAAGAGGGAACCCGTCTCCAAAGCTGCCTCGCTCACCTAAGAATTTTGAGGCGGAGGGAGGAAAGGATTCGCATGGCGAGCCCAACCTCCCCCGATAAGTTCTCGAAGGCGACAGCACCTTTAGCGCATTGTCCGGCCAACAGCGCCCGGAGTTCTAGCTCCGGAAAGAGTACGGCCATTGCCGTGACGGTCTTCTGTTCGAAGTGGGCCTCCGCATCCCTACCGAGCTAGGCCTGGAGGGCATATTCCTTCAATGGAATTGCCGCGGACTCCGGGCAAGTTGGTAGGAGATGCAGAGGATCGTCTTCTCCCTTTCTCCGTTAGCGTTCATTTTGCAATAGACCGTGCTTGGCACGTTCATCCTGCACACTCTCCCGAGGTATTAGGATTTTACGACAAAACCACAAAGGGATCCACACCCGGCATAATGTTCACGTTCTTCTATTTGCTTTAGATACCTCCTTCCAAGCAGTAGTTGTGAAGCTGTACCTGACGAGGAGGTATACTGTTATTTCGCGTACATTCCACCGTCAGCCGAGTTGGACGCGGTGGACTTACGCCGCGTTGCGGCACGGTTTTCAAGGCCCTTTCTCTTTCTCGGAGATCTGAATGGTAGATAATGCCTCTGGGGAAACTACTCAATTAATCCTAGGACAAAGTCCTTGCCGACATGATCGACGAGCTGGTGATGGGTGTCCTAAATGTGCATGAGTTTTTGCATCACTGCCCGAGAACCGCTTCATTTTCCTGCCTAGATCTATGTTTGTGCTCTCCGGAGGCACAGCCTGATTTTTGTTCGGGGGTGGTCGATGATCTCCATGGCAGTGATCACGTTCCCATTCAAATATCATTTTCTGGGCCGCTGTCGCCCAAGAGCCTGCCCCGGTGGTGCTTGGCGCGGGTGTATTGGTCTGTATTTCAGGAAATGACTTATCTATCTATCTCAGTCGAGGTGTCAAGTTTGGTTGATGAGGCAATTATGTTCGGTTGATGAGGCCGTTGAGTTTTTCTTCGGTACCTCATTGCCGTTGGTCTAACACAAAAGCGTTATGCCTAAATACGCTATAAGCTCCGTCCAAACGATTTCATTGCCGTTGAATTTCGCCGGGCTAGGGATAGGTTGCGTTATATATCGAAGCACGCCCGCCGCTCTTCTTGACGGGCGTACGTGTCTTCAATTAACGGGAAGACCCCTTTAGCAGAGGTGTGGAAGCGAGTCAAAAGGATTCGGGTCAAGTTCTCGCAGGACCAGCCTCCCGTTCTCCAGGAGAATGGGACCGCAATCTCGGACCCCGCCTCCGTGGTGAAATCCTTCGCGACTACTTTCTCCGCATTCTCTAGCCGGCATGCTGCTCCGCCAGCATTCAATGCGCGTCGTGATGTCGCGGAAGGCCGCCGGCTGGACTTTACCTCCAGAGGCGGAGAACCCTTAAACGACAAGTTTACTGTGAGCGAGTTGCGCTCCGCTCTCGCTTCGTGCGCGGACACCACCCCTGGTTCGGCCGATGTTACGTACGTCATGCTTCCATACCTTGGTGAGCCTTTTGATTAGATTTGTTCAACAAGATCTGGGTAGAGGGTATTTCCCCAGATTCCTGGCAAATCGCTACTGTGCTCACTTTTCGCAAACCGGGGAGAGATCATTCTTTCCCGATCGGTTTCAGCCCATATTCTCTAACCTCCTACGTGTGCAAGTTGATGGTGAAATTGGTAAATGTGAGATTATCCCTTTTTCTGGACCACGGAGGCTATCTGTCTTCTACACCGTGTGGCTTCGGCAAGTTCCACCCGAAAATGCCGTGTGCGAGGTCTTGCTTCGTAGACAGCACTACGCCACGCTGTTTTTTGATCTGCAGAAGGCCTATGATACCGCATGGCGATAAGGTATTATGGAGACTCTCCACACGATGGGGGGGGAGTGGAAACCTCCCAATCTTTATATCTGAATTTTTGCCAGATCCTCGATTCTGCGTACGGGTGGGGGAGCCCTCTCCGGCCCAATGGTGCAGGAGGAGGGTGTTCCTTCCGCATGGAAGTGTCCTCAGTGTCGCACTATTTGGACTGAGCATCAACGGCATCACCTCGGTGCTACCGGAAGAAATTCTCGATACGCTCTACGTGGATGAACTTTCGGACTCTTCTGCCGGGGCCCAGATGCCAACTCTGGAGCGTCGATTCCAACGAGCATTGAACTGCGTTTCTCGCTATGCCGAAGCGCACAGGCTTCGGCATAGCGACTCCACCCTCACCCAGACATGTTTCTAAATGGGTTGCGCTGGAAGTGGTAGAATCACTCCGTTTCCTTGGTCTTGTATTTGACCGGTGCCTCACCTGGGAGGTTCATATTCGCAGCCTTAGGGTCTCTTGTACCTGCGCCATGGATATTTTTCGTTCCATGACGTTCAGCGCCTAGGGAGCTGATAGAGTTCCTGCCTCACTTTTTTATCGATCCCTTGTTTGTTCGAAGCTTGACTACGGTTGCGAGTTTCATGCATCCTCAGCCGAGCGTGTATTGCGGAAGGTGGACTCGATTCGCCACACCGGCCTTCTCCTGGCGATCGATGCCTTCAGTACTTCCTCTATTGAGAGCCTACTTGTCGATGCTGGGAAGGTGCCACTCGTTGTGCGCCAGGCACAGTGCATTATTCGCCTGTACGCGCGAGCCCCGTTCCTCCCTCAGTCTCCAACAGCTCTCGACGGTGCCTATGCCGCCGAGAGACGCCAGTTATACCCTAATCCCTTCGGGTTTAGGGCCAGGAAACTTCTTCGATGGTTATGTATAGCTCTCGGGTCAGTGACACCCCTGGTTCCATCCAGGATGCCATGCTGAAGGGTACCACATTTTCAACATTTGTCGCCATGCCTCTGCTCTCAAAGCTTCTACAGCGACGTGAGTATTGCGTTTGCCTTTTTTGGAGCACACTTCGTGTCACGCTGGAACCGTGCCAGTGTATACGGATGGCTCCAAGTCCCAAGAGGGGGTCTGCTTCCACGCCGTATCCCCTCTGTTCGAAGTCAGCGGGCTCTGCCAGGCGCTGCGTCTGTCTTCACAGCCGAATTGGTTGAAATACACCACTCAGTATGGGATATGACGCGACGTGCACCGGTTCGGAGACAGGATTGTGATTTATAGACTCACAAAGTGCCCTGAGTGCTCTCGGAGCATTGCAATTTTCGCATGCCCTGGTTTGCAATATCCGTAACGCCACGGTTTTGGCGAGCCGGGCGGATATCGAGATTATCTTCTGCTGGGTTCCTGGACATGTGGGAATTGAATTGCATGGTATGAGCGCGCTGATGAGGGCGCCAAAGATTCCGCGAGGACTGGGCGACCGGACCAGCGTTTCGCTCTTCCTCACACCGATTACATGGCAGGAATATGGGCAGCTATCCGGGCTGTTTGGCAAAGAAGATGGTAGACGGTCGAAAGGAACCTAATGTTGCGTACCATTGCGCCGCGACTGTTCCCATGGACCTACCTCTACAATGCTGCGACGGCTTCAGGTTGCTTTCTATCGTCTCCAAATTGGACACTCTCGCGAGACGCCCAGCCATTTGATGGAGCGCTGGACTGCGCTTTATTGTGATGACTGTGTTGTCCCCCAGACTGTTCGGCACATTCTTGTTGAATGTTCCATTCTTGATGATTTTCGCGCACGCTACCTGTCCCGGTAACGGAATGAGCGGGGCCGCTACCGCTTTTCCCTTGTACTCGGGACGGGTTCGTACACACAGACTTTAAGCCTATGACTTTTAGGAGGAGGCAATATATTTGACTCGCTTTTTTGTAGGTCGCAGGGTCATGCGCCGTTGGGAGGCGGGCCACGCTCTGACCCTGAGCGTTCTTCTTTCTTCTTGCCTTTTATTGTTCTTTTTATTCTGTTTTGTTGTTTTTTTTACGTTTTTTTTTACCTGTCTTATGCACGTTGTTTTTAATCTAGCCATACAGTAGGCTTTGTAAGAATTACGGCCACATATGCCAAAGTAGGCATTCGCCTATTTGGGGTAGGCTGGTTTTCCTCCATGTGAGCCTTTCCTGGTTTATTTCCTTTCCCCATCAGATTCTTTGTAGTGACCCTACATAAAGGTGATGAAAGCCTCTGATATTTTTTAGGCAAAGGTTAGGTAGCTTGTCTGGCCAAGTTTTTCTGAATTTGAGAAGTTAGCGATCTTACTTTTTACTTCTTACACTGTAAAATTTGGTTTGGTCATGAGTGGTTTGTCTTCATTGTTGTCTCTCTTCTTGGTGATCCATTCTTCTTGCCCATTGTGCTCAGTCTGTTTTCCAAATAGAGGTCGCCAGGCTTATACAGGGTAATCTCAAAGTCTCTTCCCAGTAAGAAAAGTTAATACGTCATATAATATCGTAATTAATATCATATAATATATCATAAAATATCGTCCCTGTGCGTGGACAAAAAGATGGATTCTTCTGATTTTATTGACGCTTTAACGATTTCTATTCTTTTATACTTTCGTTTTCACCTCGGACACTTATTTCACTTTTCAATAAGGGAATTTTCTTACTACGGAGAGCGTTTGAGATCACCTTTAATAACCGGACCGAAAATTACTAAAAACATTTCCAAGACAAACTTCCTAATTCTAACTACATCTTATTATAATGATCCTAGCGTGTGCCTATGTGTGTGTGTGTGTGTGTGTGTGTGTGTGTGTGTGTGTGTGTGTCTGTCTGTCTGTGCAAGAAAAACTAAAAATTGACTGTTGCAAAAGTCAGATTTTGTTAGTAATGTCTGACAATGTTGTGAAATGATTTTTTTTCTTGCACACCAATTTTGAATGTGTTGGGAAAAAAACAACTTTTACTCTCGCACACTTTGTTTTTTAAATTTTGTGAGCGAAACGAACAAACACAGGCCGAGCAAAAAACGCCCGTCGGGTGGATTATTCCCAATGCAAATTAAGGATCGCAAAACCAAATCCTTGTGTGTACAATCTCTCTTCCAGAGCAGTATTACCCTACCCTCTCAGCCCCTAATAACTGTGCATCCTGTATTCTACCTAAGGAGTAACGAACACTTAATGCCTTCAATTTATGCGCATTTGACTTTAAATACCCTCCCATTTCCTTAATTAGCTAGATTTCGCTATATTTTCCGTTTACGTTAATCTGCAATTTGTAAAACGTTATCATTTCCTTAAAAGGTTGGTCTTAATTAAGATTCATGGCCTCTCGTTAACCCAATTCCGGCAGATCTCGCGGTCCGGGTGGGCGCCTTTCTTCGTCGATGCGACGAACCCTTCCTTCAGCAACTGGCTTCGCTTCGTCAACTGCGGCCGGACGGCGGCGGAGAATAACCTGGAAGCGATCCAATACCGCGGACAAATCTATTACAGGACTATAAGGGGTATTGAGAGGTGGGTACAAAGGGGCCACAAAACCAGAATTTGTGGTCGTTTGTCCTTGGGGTCATCGAGAAGTGGGTACAAAGGGGCCACAGAACCAGAATTTGTGGTCGTTTGTCCTTGGGGTCATCGAGAAGTGGGTACAAGGGGACCACAGAACCAAAGTTTGTGGTCGTTTGTCCTTGGAGTCATCGAGAAGTGGGTACAAAAGGGCCACAGAACCAGAATTTGTGGTCGTTTGTCCTTGGGGTCATCGAGAAGCGGGTACAAAGGGGCCACAGAACCAGAATTTGTGGTCGTTTGTCCTTGGGGTCATCGAGAGGTGGGTACAAGGGGGCCACAGAACCAGAATTTGTGGTCGTTTGTCCTTGGGGTCATCGAGAAGTGTGTACAAAGGGGCCACAGAACCAGAATTTGTGGTCGTTTGTCCTTGGGGTCATCGAGAAGTGGGTACAAAGGGGCCACAGAACCAGAATTGGCGGACGTTTGTCCTTGACGGGCCATTTCAATGGGCAGGAATGAACGAGGAAGGAAAAAAAAGAATGACAAGGGCAATGGTGAAAAGAAAGGTTCTAACGAAATAACCAACGCGGGAATCTCCCGCCGAATATTTTTCAGGAGAGATTTGCAGAGAAAGTGGTGAAGTTGGAGGAAATAAAATATGGAAAGATAGAGAGCCACACAGATCATTCTCTAGACGGGGAGGGGGGGGGGGAGCGCAATCCTTCCGATACCAGCTCTATTAAGGTTTTCAATGCGATACCTGAAACCTCCTAGCGGGGGATAAATACAAGCCCCCCTCCACCGGAGCAAAGGGGGGGAAGGGGGTGAAACTCTCAGCCACTCCCGGTTACTCGACTGGGGATGAGTGGACGAAAGTTGGCCGGCGACTAGCCTGAAAAATTAGTTGCCGGCCAAGAAAAATAGGTGAGGATGGGCTCGTGAAGGAAGCGTTGAACAAAGAGTAAATAAAATAAAGATATCCAGAAGGAAAAAAAAACCAGGAAGTTTCAATCTAGTTTAGGACTACCGAGGCACTAGGGCCGGAACGGCGTGTCGCTCCTGCCAGTGCCAGGTGTAAAAGTCAACATTTTACACCTGACACTCATTTGTGGGTAAGGGAATGAAGGTGGGGCCATGTGGGTAAGGAAAAAGGGGAGTGGGAGTGGGTTTCAAAGTGCCTGGTTTTGATTTTGTTGCAACGCTTCATTCAGGCACTTTTCTCCACCTGAGGATGTCAACATAGTATCTAATTCGTACCGCAGAGAAACCCCAAATGATCATCATTTTAAGACCTTAATCAAACTTAAAAAACCTAGCCCAATAATCATCATTTTACAACCTAACCTAACCTAATAATAATCATTGGACAACCTAAACTAACTCGATAATCATCACTGTACTGCCTAACCCTACCCAATAATCATTATTTTACAACCTAACCCAATAATCATCACTGTACAACCTAACCTAACCAAATGATCATCATTGTGCAATTTTACATAACCCAATAATAATCATTTTACAACCTAACCTAACCTAACCTGCCCCAATAATCATTATTTTACAAACTAACCCAATAATAAGCATTTTACAACCTAACCTAGCCCAATAATAATCATTTTACAACCTAGTCTAGCCCAATAATCATCATTTTACAACCTAACCTAATCCAATAATCATCATTTTACAACTTGACTTAACCCAATAATGATCATTTTACAACCTAACCTAGCCCAATAATCATCATTTTACAACCTGAACTAACCCAATAATAATCATTGTACAACCTACCCCAGCCCAATAATAATCATTTTAAAACCTAACCTAACCCAATAATCATCATTTTACAACCTCCTTCAGCCTTACAAACCTAGTTCAACTACTGTATGTAATATTATAACTGTGATCAAAATGTCAATAAAATCAACTTTCCCCCTACGAGTTACCTTTCTTCGAAACTCCCCAAAATGCACTTGTAAAAAGTGGTAGGGAGTCTAGTCAAAGTTTTTAGCTCAAATAAATTCGACTTTTTGTGTAGTTCAACATTTTTTAAAGTCAATTTTATACCAACAATTTCGATATAATTAATTAAATTATTGTGAAAACGCAATTTTGTTATATCTGGCAATCACTCTTCTTCGCGGCATTAACAGTAACATCTAACTGGTAAATGTATTTATATGCAGAATTTGTCCCTAAAGTTTATGGTACACGATCTAACGATACCAAAATAGGTACCTAACAAGCTTCGTTCGGTAGTAGCGGAATTTTGTGTATATAAATAAATTATTTTTACTGCCCTCCAGTACCATCTACAACAATGGTTTTCAACCTTTTTTATGATAGTGGCACCCTAATTGCTGTCTAGAAGCAGCCGTTGACCCCACTATAAAATAATTTACGCATAATTACCTAATTACGTGGAAAGCACTTCAATATTAACCATTATTAACCTTTAACCTAATTTAATCGAAATAATGTATAAAAAATTGAAAATAAATAAATTTTACCTTTAAAATTTGTTTGATGGAAAATTTGAGCTTAATGAGTATAACATAACTCTAAATTTAATATCGTTACGTAAAGTTGGCTAGGCAACTCTCATTTCTTCATTCACTGTCTACAATCTTTCTCTTTTCGTTGCTTTTATGTTGCACAATGTAGAGAAGCTAGTTTCAAAATACTTTCAAGTGTCGTTAGATTTTTCTATAAATGGTTGAAATACATTTTTTGTTTTCAATTTAGGCATTTTAAAAACGATTTCTTGGTTGAAAACCACTGGTCTACCATGTGTATTTGAATGGTATTTGAAGAAAGGATGTTTCCAGAAACTAGAAAACGATAAGTATAAATGCAGCCATAACCAGAAAGCAACATAATCATCTCATAGGAAATTGAACAAAATATTAATAGAAAATATGCAGCTATTTGTTATGAATAACTTGAGGACATATTCAATCGCAGGACTTCGCCAATTTGTTGTATTGTTCAACGTGATTTTATTCAACTCTTCAACCATTCTTTGGTAGAGACCTTCCACATTCTTCGGTATTCAAGTCATAACCAACATACTGAATATCTTCCATAGGTTTTCCATCGGGTATAAATGATGGCTCTGCGCAGGCCACTTCACGTCGATATTGTCAGCATCCAAGAACTGCTTCTTTGCCGTCTCGCACAGATCATTGACCTTCATGAAAACAGACTCGCGTATTCCAGGTGTTCGGAGAGAAGGGATCACACGTTCCTGAAGCAGATTTTTGTATACCGGAGCGTTTAATTTGGGGCGTAAACGGACGAAGGACAACAGACTCCAGTGTTTGAAAATATGCCCTACATCATAACGCTGCCCCCCCCCCCCCTTAAATTTAACCGTCTTTTTTGTGAATGTGGAATTCAATCTTTCATCTGCAAGACGCCTTAGATGCTGCTTCCCATCCTATCCAAACTAATTAAAATTGTTTTCGTCATTGAAAGGACTTTCCCACTTTTCAGCACTCCACAAGAGATGCTCAATAACGAAGACCAAGTCGCTTTGTTCTTTTTACCTATAGTAGTGGTTTCTTTCTAGGGGAGCGTGGTATTAGTCCGACTTCTCTCAAGCGACGTGGGTCAGTCTGGCGACACACATCCAGTTTGATATTTTAAGCAACCTGACGTAGAATACCGGCTGCTATCTCAAATCGGTCCTTCATCAGCATCCGTTGACCGATTACAATGCTTCAAAATGTCAGACAGTGTCATTCCTTCGTTCTTACACTGGTTAACCTGATTTCGGATAAATTTGCCCACCTTAACTTTTCTCGCTATCCTGATCAATGAGTAACACTATCAGTAGTGTTGCCATACATAAGTCACGAATTCTTACGTGTAAACTGAAAGATATAAGTTATTGTTCTCTAGTTTTGGACGCATTCTATCTTCAAATACACATTAATTTTTATCTGCTGTCCAATGAAATGAATCTTAGACACTATAAGAGGTCAATTTCATAGACTATTCTATGCAATTTGCATAGAAATTTAACTAATATTTTCAAGAAAAATTAAATTTTGGTATTTTTTTCTTTAGTTTTGGTAGTAATATATTTGTAGTAGTACTCTTAACTGCGGTGAGTGTTTATTTTTTGGCACGCAAAATTTCAACGTGGAATTACCTATTAAATCGCAAAGGAATATCAAACGGGTATTGTTTACATCCTTATTCCAAAGATTTTTCGAAGAAAATTGTAAATGCATATTTAGAAGCTAATATTCTCCTCAACAAAATAATGATATCACAATTGTATCATTGAAGCTAGGATGCAATAATTTGTCGAACAGAATGTTTTACAGAGTAAGATGGCACCACCTAAAACAGGTAGTGAGTGTTGATTAACTTTCTGAAGAGGAATCAACCGAGTTTAAATGAAAATGACTGTCAAAGAGATTTTTGAAGTGGTAGATGTAAGATCTCTGCATCCAAAAGTATCTATACTTTAATAGGGTCATTCAATGATCATCAGAATACATAACGGGTGAGGAGCGAAACTAATTGGAAAGGATCGCCACGGCCCTGCTCTTACCCTAATCTTCTGCCATCTACAACAGCCTTGCTCTTGCTATGATTCTACCCTGCCTTATCTTGTCTCATCAACAACATCCCTTCTCTTGCTATGATTCTACCCTGCCTTATCTTGTATCATCAACAACAGCCCTGCTCTTCTTATGATTCTACCCTGCCCTATCTTGTCTCATCAACAACATCTCTGCTCTTGCTATGATTCTACCCTGCCTTATCTTGTCTCATCAACAACATCCCTGCTCTTGCTATGATTCTACCCTGCTTTATCTTGTCTCATCAACAACAGCCATGCTTTTGTTATGATTCTACCCTGCTTTATCTTGTCTCATCAACAACAGTCCTACTTTTGCTATGATTCTACCCTAATTTACCTTGTGTCATCAACAACAGCCCTGCTTTTGTTATGATTCTACCCTGCTTGATCTTGTATCATCAACAACAGTCCTGCTTTTGTTATGATTCTACCCTACTTTATTTTGTCTCATCAACAACAGTCCTGCTTTTGTTATGATTCTACCCTGCTTTATTTTATCTCATCAACAACAGCCCTGCTTTTGTTATGATTCTACCCTGCTTTATCTTGTCTCATCAACAACATCCCTGCTCTTGTTATGATTCTTCCCTCCCTTATCTTGTCTCGTCAACAACAGCCCTGCTCTTCTTATGATTCTACCCTGTCTTATCTTGTCTCGTCAACAACAGCCCTGCTCTTCTTATGATTCTACCCTGTCTTATCTTGTCCCATTTGCAATAGCCCTGATCTTTTCCCATTTGACTTCTTTCTGTTTCCAAAACTAAAAAAAAACAAACCCAAAGGAACCAGTTCTAGAAACATTAGGGAAGCTAAACCGACTTTACCAGCTGGTTACAAGGAGGAATTCTAGTCTCTTTAAAGACGAGCTAAATGGATGGTAACATCGTCTTGAGAAGTGCATCAGGAAAGACGCAAACTATGTCAAAAAATAATTACTTCAAGTTTGTAAGTTTTTATTAAATACATAAGTGTTATTTTTAAAAAATCCGCAAACCTTTGGACTACCTCTCGTATAAATTTAGTTAAATTAGGTTAGGTTAGGTTATTGATGGTTAAAGCTGAGATATTTCATGAACGGACACAAACGTCAGCGCACGTAGAGCTCTGGCTACCAATTGGTGGACGCGCTGTGCTCACCCCTGTATTCGGGTGGGTAGATCTCTCACTTCTCACCACACACACAACATTGCTTTCTTTCCTCATCCACATACCTCTGACGCGGAACAGGTCCCTTTGCCTCGGGGCGACGAAGGTTCCTACCCATTCTATGTTTGCTGTCAATTGTTAATAACACAAATTATTATACTTGTAAAAGACAAATTTCTGGCATAAAAATGTCAATTACTGATTAAGTATTAAGTAACAATTAGGAAAGTTTTAATTACAACCTTTTCATTATCATTTGTCCTTAATTATAATTTTATTTTCTTGTAAAAATGTAATTTGTTGCTATTTTAGGTTTAATTTATTTTCGAAAAATAAACAACTCTCAATTTTTAGGTCAACTTTTGGTCAATGGTAATCGTCATTTCTATACCTCAACCTAATTTCAACAATTTTTCATTCTAATCTAACATAGTCTACTATTTCTTAAGTTTAACTAACCGTTCTTCACCGGACCCGCCCCCCCTCTTTCTACCCCACCATCCTTTTCCGAATCTAATTTAATCATTTGTACACCTTTCATTTTGCTCGTCCGACTTCAGGGGCTCTGAACTGATGGTCTGGTATGGCGACGCTTTCGGTCGAGAACTGGGCATTGAACGCGGCTCTAGGCGTTGGTACGGTAGTCAAGCAAGTAAGTCCTCACCTCTTTCACTTAAGGAGTGTGCACTAATATTTTTTCTTCTTTAATTATCAAAGGTTTTCACAAATTGAATCTTAATGTTACTGTTCCAGCGCTCTAAGTCTAGATTGGGGTGTGAAGCGGGAATGAAAGTTTCACTCGTCAGTTAAAGTGATTTGACGCGGTCACCCTATAAAGAGATTATGAATGGAGGCATTAAATTTCTAATTCCAGGACTAAGTAAATTAAGTGGACGAGAGTAAATAGGCAGACAGATAAACAAGAATAATTAAAAATTAAACGGTTACTACCTGGTAAAATGTTATAGCTTAAGTTCGTGCAGAAGATGAAAGACATAATTCCTGGATTAATGAGAACCCTTAAGAGGCAGTAATTGCAAATTAACAATTCTGAGTGTCAAAATTGTGATACAAAAATTGGATATGAATTAGAGGATCCGAATTTACAGGAAGGTAGTATATAGACGGCTTTGTAATTTGACGCGATCGTGACACGTGAGCGGCTTGGGTACCTACGAAGGAGAACGACCTGTCGTCGGGTATCGAAGATATGTTTTTTTTTAAAACGTCACGAGTTTGTAAACGAAACAGGACCCATCTCCTTAAAAAAACATCTGAACTGTTTGCGTTTGTGGTTTATGTGGCTCTCGTAAGTGAATGCCCGGATTGCTTTAGGTATTCGTTAGTAGTTTCGTCTATAGCGGTGCGAGAAGAAAACTAGAAGAGATTTTGTTTAAAAGTATAAACAAGGTCAACAGACCTAGGTCGCGTGCTCTCAATTATTCTGACTTATGACCATATGACCTTACGACCTTCAAAACTTTCAAAAAGTGGGGCAATCTGACCCCACTTTTAATAATTCCTGGAATAACCTTTGAATGATCTCGAAAATTATATCATTCGAAAGAAAATGTAAAAAAAAACATAAGGGTGTCAATAGAATCGGCCGAATAGTTACGATATTTTTGCCTAGAAAAAATTAAAAAGTCAAATATTTACCATCCGACAGACCGACCGACCGACCTACTGATCGACATAGTAACTTAGAGTCGCGCGCACGCGACTAAAAAGAGGTAGGAAATTGGGAATAATAAGAACACTTCTTCTGACATTGTAAATCAATCACTGGACATTCCTGACCGAGAGGGAATACGCCTCACTTCGCTCCTCCCTATCTAGCGAGGTAAAATGACACTTGCTCTCAACATGTTGATGGTATTGGATCTCGTGACCTGCCTTTGGAGGGGGAATAATTTTAGTGGATAAAATGGGCGTAACCATCAAAGGTGTAAAGAAGCTGCCACTGTAAATATCACAGACACTTTAGTCTAATGGATGTCGATAGAAACGTCTATGATAAGATATAGGGGTATAGGAGATCTGATGATTTTATGGGGGACGCCGTCCTTGGCTTCCCACACCGATTTGTCCACGTACATGGTATGGTAATCTGTTTTTATTTGGTTGAAAAAAGCATACGGAGAGAAGGTTTGGGGGCATGCGTGTGTAATGGTTGGTGCGAGAAAAGAAACAAAACTGGGTGAGAAATTTGTCATAGAGAACTGTGGAGAAGCCAGATATGGTTAGGCTATGAGTTGAGAAGGAGGAAGAGGAAGAGGCAGACATTCACCCAATGTCTGTGAACATGTTGGATCAATCACGAAAGATCGACTGGAGTCCTTAATGTTCGAAGAACTCATTCAAACTGGTTGTTCACTGCCGATTCTGAAGAAATGAGTCATGAGTCACGTCTGAGAAACTCCTTCGATCATACCCACCGTCTATTAAGGGCCGTCAGAGTGGCGAATGGCGGTAATACCAGGTATTAAAATAAATGTTTTTACTCTTGGGTTTGTCGAGTTCTATTTATTCCTTTTTGTTTCTTCTTTAAAGGGTGGGGGTGGTGGTGGGTAATTATTAACTGGGGCGAAGCGAGCGGGTCTATGGGTCACGCAAATCTCGTGTTGTGTTCATCTTCTGCCCGCGAGTCGCTGGCTCAATGTAGCCAGCTAAAACCAATGCTACCGAAGGTAATTGAGGCCACTGAGTTCAAATGTGATATAAGTTTACTACCAGGTGGCACCACCTAGTTGCTAGAGGGGCTAAATCGGCTATTTTCGCTGTAGGTTCACTAGATCATGTCCTAGTTTCTTGACATCCTATATAAAAATCACATGAAATTCACATAAGAGACCATTTTCAGTTCGAAAGCGTTAAAAGACGATAAGAACATCATAGAAGGGGCGAAAATGATACCCGTAATTTTTCGCTTTCTTCCGTTCAATTCAATGACTCTATGATACATTGCAGTTAGGCGATGTATCTGTAATTTGTATCTAAACTAACCTATTATTAACTAATTCAGTTAAAATGTTTATAAAAAAACAAGAATGTACACATCACCTTAGCTATACTGAACATGTTGGATGTCTAAAACTAACGTCGGTTTGTCAAGACCTTACAATTTTTCCGATTTGTTGGGTCTAGACTATCAGCTGATCTCGTAATTACATTTATAATTAACAAGGTCAACAGCCCTCAGTCGCGTGCTCTCAATTATTCTGACTTATGACCTTATGACCTCATGACCTTTAAAACTTTGAATAACTCCCGGAACCTAAAGGGAACCTTGACAATTATATCATTCGAAAGAGAATGTAAAACAACGTAAGAGTTTCAAATTTCGTTAAAATCATCCCAATAGTTACGATTTTATTGCCAAATAATTCCCGGACAAACCTTGGGAGGATCTTGTCAATTATATCATTCGGAAGAGAATATAAAACAACATAAGGATTTCAAATTTAGTTAGAATCAGCAGCATAGTTGCGATATTATTGCCAAAAAACTCATTGAAAAGTGAAATGGTTACCATCCCACCGACCCACCTACGGATCGACATAATAACTTATAGAGTCGCTTGCACGCGACTAAGAATTTAATAACTTTCTTTTACCTTCACATTCTCTTCTCTCTCCGTGTTATTAGGATCTTTGTTGAGCTTAGTTCCGTACAGTTCTCATGTCCTGGTATTTATGCCCAATTTGTGGGAGCCAAAGATAAACACGTTCCCATCAGATGCCCCTAACGGGAGTGAGGGCTGAAAAAGTCGAATCTCCATCCTTGAGAAGATGACCCTAACGGGAGTGAGGGCTGAAAAAGTCGAATCTCCATCCTTGAGAAGATTACCCTAACAGGAGTGAGGGCTGAAAAAGTAGAATCTCCATCCTTGAGAAGATTACCCTAACAGGAGTGAGGGCTGAAAAAGTCGAATCTCCATCCGTGAGAAGATGACCCTAACGGGAGTGAGGGCTGAAAAAATCGAATCTCCATCCTTGAGAAGATGCCCCTAACGGGAGAGAGGGCTGAAAAAGTCGAATCTCCATCCTTGAGAAGATGACCCTAACGGGAGTGAGGGCTGAAAAAGTCGAATCTCCATCCTTGAGAAGATGACCCTAACGGGAGTGAGGGCTGAAAAAGTCGAATCTCCATCCTTGAGAAGATGACCCTAACGGGAGTGAGGGCTGAAAAAGTCGAATCTCCATCCTTGAGAAGATGACCCTAACGGGAGTGAGGGCTGAAAAAGTCAAATCTCCATCCGTGAGAAGATGATCCTAACGGGAGTGAGGGCTGAAAAAATCGAATCTCCATCCTTGAGAAGATGCCCCTAACGGGAGAGAGGGCTGAAAAAGTCGAATCTCCATCCTTGAGAAGATGACCCTAACGGGAGTGAGGGCTGAAAAAGTCAAATCTCCATCCGTGAGAAGATGATCCTAACGGGAGTGAGGGCTGAAAAAATCGAATCTCCATCCTTGAGAAGATGCCCCTAACGGGAGAGAGGGCTGAAAAAGTCGAATCTCCATCCTTGAGAAGATGGTCCTAACGGGAGTGAGGGCTGAAAAAGTCGAATCTACATCCTTGAGAAGATGACCCTTTACGGGAGTGAGGGCTGAAAAAGTCGAATCTCCATCCTTGAGAAGATGCCCCTAACGGGAGAGATGGATGAAAAAGTCGAATCTCCATCCTTGAGAATATACCTCTAACGGGAGTGAGGGCTTAAAAAGTCGAATCTCCATCCTTGAGAAGATGACTCTTTCAAATTCATCACCTTAACCACTCGTCTCTTCCATTCCCCATCTCGCCAACTAATCTTTATCTATAATAAAGTGATAATGGTGTAATTAAGAACCGCAGTTCTTCTGGAATTAATATTATTTAGGGTTAAAGAGAGAATTAAAAACAACGAAAATAGGATTTAAGACCATGCGTTTCGTCCCCGCGTTCCTGTGTGTGTCTATGCTGGTTATGTGAAGAGTTATGAGACCAGTATTGCCATGTCCAAGAGATGACAAACGTAGATTCGTGTTAGGCGAAAGGCGAAGATGGAATAGGGAGTACTTGAATGAAAGAGGGACCTTTCATAAGTTAGGAGTTAATAAGATTTGAGTGTTAGATATTAAAGGATTATCCCTTATTTTGAAGCCGGTATAGATTAAATATAAATTAATTTATGAGAAAATTCACTTTGCACTCTTAGTATATTGCAATTAAGATTTTAATTAAATTGTTATTTCCTCCGAGATGAATAGGTTTGTTTCAAGTTAATTAGCTGTTTAACTCTTCAATTTCTTGGCTAAATTTAGAATGATTTTATTTTAGGATTTAACATTTCTATTGCCTATATCATTTCACTTTAGTTATATTTTTCGCCTATATTATTGAAACACACCTACACTTCCCGTTTGAAATATGCCCGCGAAGTCCATACCCACCGTATTCGAAAATAGAGGGAGAGGTGACGCCCCCTTGTCGCGGGAAGAGAGCTTGTGTGGACCTTGGACTTTTCGAGCTATGTCGGCGGGGGTACCTCTTTTGGGTACCCCTGGTAGGGCTTCCCTTGTCGATTTGGTCCGAAACGAGGTTCCAGACTAAGTGCGTCATTTCTTCCTTTTTCTACTCTATCCCTCTCCTTTTTTACTTTTATCCTATCTCCCACTCATACAAAAAGAAAAAAAACAACAAAAAAGCCTACTCCTATCGTGCCACTCTTTCCCTTTCTTCCTCTATCTACTTATAAGGACCTGGCAGCTACCTCATGCGTCAGAAGAGAGGCTTTGGAACCTCTATAAACAACGCTAATCGACGCTCACTGGTTGCGAGAGACTAGGACTAGAGGTGTCCTAGGCGTTGGGGCACGATGAATGGGATGAGGGTAGTGCCCCGTTAACCCCTTCCCTGGCGCGTAATTATTGACCGTTCCCAGTGCCCGTTGATGGGTGCTTATGGTAGCATTGGTCCGAGGTGAGGGCCCTTTGTTCCCATGTTGGTTGCCAGGCCAATAAAAAGCCTTGGGTCGAGTTCCTTGGTGTGGCGGGATATCCATTGAACGCTACTCCGAGATCCTGGCCGTTGTGAAGAGAACTAGTAGGAATTTAGTAAGGGGCGTGCTTCGTTGTTGTTCACCTGGTGACAAATCGAGGGCCCCTTCGGGGACCGTCAGTGCTGCTTGGTTGGGAGCCACGGCACGCCGAGGTTTGACGACTCGGTCGGACGAACAGCAGTACATGGAGCGTGCCTTCTGAAAGATCCGAAACCTCTCCGATCGATAGGCGGGAGCGACTCACGCGGGGAGAACTCATCAACCCCCCTTTTTTATCATTGATTGGTCACGAGTTTTCAGAGAGAGAGAAAGCGCTCAAAATGACAGGCAAAAAAGGACCCGTTCGTCTCAAACACAACTGTGCAATATGCCAGTTAGAAAAGTGGTGCGTTGACTTTTTGGAGGGCTGCTACTCAAAATGCAGCCCTGAAAGTATCTGCACTACTTGCATATTGACGCGAGAGGTGGAAAAATTAAAAGACCTCTATAGAGCCTCAGAGGAGAGAGCTAAGGTCCTTGAGGGAAAGTTGGAGAAGCTCAAAGCCCTAAACGCAGCTCAGGTTCGATGCCTAGAAGAGGCGCCGCCCACTGACGTGTCGGAATCCCTTGGTAACCAAGCGGACATTCCGGCATCATCTGAGGCTAAGCTAGCTGAGGCGAGAGAAAAAGAGAAATAGAAGAAAAGAGAAACGAAGAAAAAAAAGAAAAAGAATAAAGTTGAAACAAAAGTAGAACCAAAAATAGAAGAAAAACAGATAAAGAAGAAGAAAAAGATTGATAAGAATGTGGAGAGTAAGGAGGAAAAGGGGAGGCCTCTTCCGCAAGGGAAGACCCCGTCTTCAGAGACCAAGTTTCCGAAGGTCAACCTCATTGGTGACTCGCAAACACGGGATCTGCAGCCGCTGCTAGCGGCCCGCCTTCGCACTAGCGTGAAGGTAAGCTGCCTGTCAGGACGGGGTAACTGCAACATCAGAGTAGAGGCAGAGAAAGCTCAGATTTCTGAGAATTCAGTTGTTGCTCTGATGGTGAGCGGCAACAACCTCTAACTTAGAGGGGGTAAGGTTGGTTTCAGTGGTAAGACCATACAAACGGTGATGGGAGCCGTGGATGACATAGGGCTTAAAACCCGCAAACGTGTGGTGGTTGGGATGCTTCCGAGAAGAGGTCCATCCCGAACCACTCACGAAAGAAACGTCGCAATGAACAGAAGGTTGGCGGATCTCTGCAAGGCAGAAGGAATCTTCTTCGTGGACCCCTATCGTACCTTTATCGGTAGAGACGACCTCTACCAAAGGGACGGGGTACATCTCTCCTTTAAAGGGAAGGCCTTTCTCGCCAACCTAATTCAAGATGTCGTGGAACGCACCCAAAGGAGCGTTCGAAACAGAGCGAAAGCGGACGTGCGCCAGCATGCCCGTGTCACTCCTGGAACGACCTTCTCGGAGGTCATCAAAAAAGGTGTGACCACGAAAACAGAGAAGCCGGGAAACGGAAGAGCGTAGGGAGTCCTACACTAGGGGACTCCTTCAAAGTTCTTCTGTTCAATGCGAGGTCAATCAGGAATGGAATAAGTTTCCTGAGCTCCGTGGCCTCGTAGTAACAGAGGAACCTGAGATGGTGGCCATAACGGAGTCGTGGATAAAAACCTCAAGCCGAGATTTTGAAGGTGAATTCACGATTCCCGGTTACCAGCTCTTTCTGACAGATAGGCCAGACAGAGAGGGTGGCGGTGTGATGTTGTATGTCAAGGATACTCTCAACTTGACGGATTGCAACATCGTATCCGACCATGAACTACTAGGTGTTGACCTAGAGATAGGTCCTGCCAAATACAGGACCCTGGTGCTTTATAGACCTCCTGCCCAACTCGTTAAAAAGGACAGAGATTTGTACCAGCTACTAGGAGAACTTGTCGAAGACAGAGTGTGTATCGTCATGGGTGATTTCAACACACAAGTTGACTGGGAAACCAGAGAACCCTGTGGCGAGAACGCACTACTCCTGGAGTTCGCGAACAACGAGTTCCTCACTCAATGGGTGAGAGAACCAACGAGAGGAAACAATATCCTCGACTTGGTTTTCACCTCTGAGGATGACATCGTTGAGGACCTCTCTGTTGGCGAAGGGCTCGGTGGCAGTGACCACCGACTAATTAGATTTGTAGTCAAAGTTCCGAAGGCGGGGCCTGCAACTAGTAAATCGAAGAAATTCGATTTGAAAAGAGCAGACTTTGCAGGTCTTCGTGCTGGACTGACTGACGCGAGGCTAGAAGTGTGCGATGTTGTTGAAGACTCGTGGAACAGTTTCAAAGCCACATTCATGAGTCTTCAATCGCGTTTCATCCCTCTGAAATGCCCCCGTCGGTCTTCTGTTCAACCAAAGTGGTTTAATCGAGAAATCGGCCAACTGCTTAGGAAGAAGAGAACTGTGTACCGACAATCGAAGATCTCGGGTGACTTTGACGAATACCGGAGGCTAGCCAGGAGAGTGAAGTCCAGCATAAGGGCGGCTAAGCGGTCTGAGGAACTCCAAGTGGCGAGACTCTGTAAAGAGAATCCCAAGGAGTTTTTTGGATATGTGAACAGCCGTAAACCAATCCGTCGAACGATTGGCCCTTTGAGAAATGAGGAAGGGGCATTAAAGCACTTAGATACAGAAAATGCTAACCTCCTCAACGACTACTTCTCTTCAGTATTTACTGAAGAGTGTGGTCCCATCTCCCAGCCAATGGATTCCTACTCGGGGGAAAAGCTGGAGGATATGGACTTCACCGAAGTGGAAATAAAAAATAAGATCAGTGACCTAATGACGAATAAGTCACCTGGCCTGGATGGGTTTCTACCTAGTGTTGAAAGAAGTGCGCGATCAAGTGTCACGACACCTGAGCGCAATCTTTAACATGTCAATTCGGACCGAATGCGTTCCTAGAGACTGGCGTGAAGCGGAGGTGACTCCTATCTTCAAGAAAGGAGACGGGAGCCAACCGTCGAACTACCGACCTATCAGTCTGACTTCGATAGTCGGCAAACTCATGGAAAGCATAATGGTGGACAAAATGACGTGGTATTTAGAGTCAAACCTGCTACTGAGGAGTTCCCAGCACGGCTTCCAAAGGCAACGGTCATGCCTGACGAACCTTGTGGAATTCTTCCACTTCGTGTCCAGTGAGCACGATCGGGACAAGGCGGTGGATGTGGTGTACTTAGACTTTCAGAAAGCCTTTGATAAGGTACCACACCGCCGCCTTCTCCGAAAAGGGCGAGCGCTGGGCATAGACGGAAAAGTAGCCGGCTGGATCGAGAACTGGCTAAGTGGCAGACGGCAACGGGTGGTGGTGAATGGACAGGCTTCTAAGTGGGTGCCCGTTACTAGCGGGGTCCCTCAAGGTTCTGTCCTGGGACCACTACTATTCATCATCTACGTCAACGACATGGACGGTGACATGGTTGCCAAGATTTCCAAATTTGCCGACGATACCAAGCTTGGTATGAACGTTGCAAAGGATGGAAATACTGCCCACCTGCAGGAAGATCTTGGGAAGATTGGGGAGTGGTCGGACACGTGGCAAATGCCTTTTAACGTGGGGAAATGCAAAGTAATGCATATCGGCCACAGAAACCCCCAATCTCAGTATACCATTAAGGGCACTGCTCTTGAATCGAGTGACACTGAGAAGGACTTGGGTGTAACTATCACTAGCGACCTCAAGTTCTCGAAACAGTGCATTGAGGCGGAGAAAAAGGCACAAAGAATGCTAGGCTACATAAAGCGCCAGTTTGGACATCGGAACAAGGAGATTGTATTGTCTTTGTACAACTCACTTGTCCGACCGCACCTGGAGTATGCTGTACAATTTTGGAGTCCTTCATTTCGAAAGGACATCGCGAGATTGGAACGCGTGCAAGCCAGGGCAACCAAACTGATTCCCTTTATCAGACATAAAAGTTATGAAGATAGATTAAGGGAATTAGATCTGTTCTCGTTGGGAACCCGTAGAATGCGTGGTCAGCTCATCGAAGTTTTCAAAATACTTCGAGGGTTCGACAATGTTGACTACAGGGGTATTTTCACACTTGCTGAGAGCAGAACAAGAAATCACGGCTTTAAACTTGAACTGAAGCGTTACAACCGCAATCTGTGCGGAAATTTTTTCACCTACCGTATCTGCGGTAAGTGGAACGCACTTCCAATGGAAGTTGTCAACAGTGAATCTGTTGACCAGTTTAAGTCAAGACTAGTCAAAGTCTTGAAAAGCGGCCGTTCAGAGACGCAAAACAATTGAGCAGCCATGTGCCTGTTCGATTGCTAATCCAAAGGTACCCTCTTTGAATGGACCGTAAGGTCTCCTAGGGTACTTACTTTCTTTGTTACTCCTTGTTATAAGTATGTTCGCTTTCCCTGTGATCGCTCACTCTAAATATTCTCCCCCTAACCCTATCCAATCTCTACGTACTTCCTTCTAGCTTCCCAGCGCAGTCTTTCTCTCTCCCTTTTCTCCCTGCCTCCCTCTTTCTGATGTTCCGCAAGGATAGGTTCGTGGTCCTCTCTATTTGCATCTATCTTCTTTCCCCTTGGCATTCCTCTGGGTCACTTTGGTCTATTATTTCATTTCAAATGCTCTTGACACTTAAA
This sequence comes from Ceratothoa steindachneri, assembly GCA_963969495.1. Lineage (NCBI taxonomy): Eukaryota > Metazoa > Arthropoda > Malacostraca > Isopoda > Cymothoidae > Ceratothoa > Ceratothoa steindachneri. The sequence continues at coordinate 18,312,612 of OZ018338.1, read as the reverse complement.
TCTTCGGTTCATTCTTCACAGCCTCGTTTGTAGAGGCTACTGGAACCCTTCTATCCGTGTGCACCATTTATTACTGAATGGCTCTCGGAGAAATTTCGAAAATTCGATCATGCCAAATGGGAGGGCGTGCTGGTGAGTACAGATTAGGATGTAGCTCTCTGTAAAACGTTAATTTTTTTAACCGTTTTGGCTTTGTTTCACGTGTCTTTTTATGCAAACTTTTTTCGCTTGAATACGAGAGAAAATCCTCAGTCGGGTAGATGAGCTTTCACAACGGAACGTCACAATAGGGACAAACTCTGAATGGGCGCCCGTTACTTGAGGAACTCCCATTTAAACATAAACATGGTAATGTGAGCTTACAACTAGGTAGCCAGATAAATAGCAGGTGCAGCTTAGCATTTGTAGATGCCTACTCATGCACTTAGGTTGTAACTTAGAAGCAATTTATCAAATGAACGGAAAGAATACGGATTCATTTAGCTTAGAATGGACTTTGATGTCGTAATTTCAAATGGTCGTAAAATATTGAAGCATCGAAGCGTAAAATAAAACTTAGGCAGTCTTGAAACGTCACGTCTCCAGTAAGCTATAATTTTAGTATTCTCACCTGAAGAAAGACGTGGCACCATTAAAACATGGTTGGAACTCAGTTAGAGGAGTGTTTTGCAATTGTTAATATCGGGTAATATAAATCATTGAAAAGAATGTTTACAGATCGTGCGAGAGAGGACGCACTGGAGATGGAAAGAATTGTTGCCAATGGTCAGTCTCTGGCCTCTTCACCTAACCAAATCTTTGGCACATAATAAAAAGAAGGCACACGAATGATTAGTGCCAACCTAACTCTAATGGCACTTAGAAATGCTACTCTTATTGTGTCTTAAAATGAGGTTCGCCTCATAATCGTTTGAATCTTTATTCTTTTCATCTTGATTTTAAGTAACAATATGTGATAGATGATAGAAAGTATTAACAATAGCATTGTTATAAATAATAGCGTACTATTATTGCCCGTTTTTGTACCTATATAGGTTGTTTTCAAATGTATGGGAACGAATTTCATTTCTATATCGGTCCATAGGTAGGCGGTCGGATGGTAACCATGTTACTTTTCAATGTTTTTTGGCAACGAAATCGTACCTATTCGGCCGATTTTAACGAAATTTTAAACCCTAATGTTGTTTTTTATTTTCTTTCGGTGATATAATTGTCAATGTCCCCCCAAGGTTAGTCCGGGAATTATTAAAAAGAAAACTAACTATGGGTCGGATTGCTCCCAACGGTTGAAAGTTTTGAAGGTCATAAGGTCAGAATAATTGAGAGCACGTGACTTAGGTCTGTTGACTTTATTTTGGATCTTTTTGGCGTTGAAAATATCCATTTATCGTTATTCTTGAGGGAAATCTAAGGATGGTTTTCATTCTGTAAGATTTTATCTCTCGTTTTTTCCCCACCGACCATCCCTGCCATTTTTAAAGAGTACCACCTTATCTTTTAATTAATGAAACGGTTTCATGCTATTGTACTAGATAATTAGGGTACGCTTTCCGTGTGGTTCCTATATTTTTGCTGGCCTATTTCCGAATAACTGTTCTGGCTTTCCAATTCGTAGGTGGTGGACAACGGACATAGTAATAACATTGGCTCATATAAAAAAATAGCCCGATATCCAGCGTTGTTCGAGTTTAATTGCAATTGCCATGAATGCATACTGAAGGGTTAGGTTAGGTTAGGTTAGGTTTGGTAATTTTATTTGATGATCGTGAGCCATTTGATGTGCATGAAGTTACGAGGGTTGGTTTTAATTGGCAGTTGTGAATTGTTTGTCATGTTATAGAGGTTAGGTCAGGTTGTTGATTTTATGAGATGGTTGTTCTATTATGATTATTAGGTTAGATTTATTTGGGTTTGTTTGTTTTGTATGATGTTTATACTTGATATAGGGGAGACTTTTTTTTCTTTATTATTAACTTACTTAAAATAACCTAACCTGCGTCACTAAAGACGCTTGAAACAAAGTGCATTGTATAGATGACTTTCTATATCTTTCAGCGACCAGTTTTTCGCGCTACTATCTATAGGGAACGAACCCCCGCCCTTTCCCCCCCAAAAAAAAAACCACAAGAAATGTTTGGAAAAAATGGTGGTTTCAGTCATACCTTCTATATCGTTTGACCCATTTAGAAGAAACATCCAACCTGGTCTCCAATGTAAAACTACGCATAAGATGAATTCCTTTGTCTCTCATTGACCCGTTTTTGCGTTTAGAGCAGGCGAAAATAAAAAATTAGAGAAATCTTTGATTTTTTTAAAGTGAACGTTTTTGTGATAACTTGTATATAATTTGCACCATCTAAAAAAAAAACATGCACCATTATCTTTATCGGAGAACTAAGCACAAGATGAATTTTCTGTCTCCCGCCAATCCCGTTTTCGCTCGAGACAAAATTAAAAATTCGAGAAACTCATGAAAATGTGTATGTTTTTTTTTCACGTATAACGTTTTTATTTTGGGACTTATCGAAATCATACTAGCACCATTAATTCCATGCGAAAATATGTATATTAATGCATTTCTAATCTTCCCGCGACCTCGTTTTTGTGCTAATAGCGGATAGACATACGCACAATCTTTGAATTTTATATACGAGGGGTGGTCAATAGGTTTTGCGAATCGGTAGGGCAAAACAGAGGAAGGGGGATGGCTGTTTGTGGGGGTGTTAGGAAAAGTTATGACAAGTCAGGACCTGCAGTTGCACGCTCCTGCCTCGTCTATTTAAGAAGCAGTAACTGATCGCAGATCGTCAGTCACAAATTTTTCAACAATGGAAAGGTTGAACACCGCGCAGTGATCAAATTTTTGACCAAGGAAGGCAAGAATGCAAAAGAGATCCATGAACACATGGTTGCAGTGTACACCGACACCGCCTCTTCCTATGCAACCATTGCTCCCTGGAATAGGGAGTTCCGCCATGGTCGTGAGTCCCTTGAAGATGATCCCCATCAGACGTGACCAACGAGGACAATGTGGCCCGTGTGGAGAGGATGATCCTCGAAAATCGACGGATGAAGGTCGAAAAAATCGAGCGAAAACTTGGAATATCACATGGAAGTGTTATCAACATCATCCACGACAATTTGGGTCCCTAGAAACCTCACGCCTCATGATCGACTTCAACGTCGTCAAAGTCCACAAGGCCAGAGTTGCACAAGTTGCCCGGCGCGAGTGCGGATTCCAGGAGCTCAACCATCTCCCCTACAATCCAGATCTGGCCCCTAGTGACTACTTTTTATTCCGCCAGCTCAAGGCTGCACTGCGTACACGCCGGTTTGGGGACGATGAAGATGTCCAGCTCCCGTCCAGGAGTGGATTGAACAGCAGTCGGGAGATTTCTGGTTGTCGGGAATTCGAAGCCTCAGGGACAAGTGGCGCAAGTGCATTGAAGTCGAGGGTAGTTATATTGAAAAATAATAAAACACTTTTCCTCATATCTCGTTTCCTTATATCCGAATTGCGAAACTTATTGACCGCCCCTCATATATAGAGAAAAATAGATTCCACCTCCCCAACATACCGACTGCCCTGGGGCAAAATTTATTCATATGAACGAGGAGTTTGGTGTGGCTATCCTTCATATGATCACAGGAATCCAACAGGCGCGCCTAAGACCTCACCATTAGACCTGACCTGAACAATTTCGACTGACCTGACTCAATGCCACAAGATTGGATGATTAATTAGATGAGTCCATGAGTGGGTTCATCTATTAAGTCTGTAGTACACCACGGCCCATGACACAATGAAGTCTGTCGTGTTCACCCTGTCTACTGAGGATTCTTTGCCTGTTATTAATAGGCATAAATAACACACTTTTAAAATGTGAGTTGCGTTTTGATAAATGAATGAACTGAACAAAGTATGTTAATCTAAGGATGGTTAGTTTATCTAACCTGCTGGGATAGTCCTCATAGGCAATTTTGGTGGCGGGGTTGGGGGAACTTCCTTCATATGATCTATAATAATAATTATTATGGTGATTGCAGCCCCATTTGGTTATTTACGCGTCTTGGGAAATAATGACAAAACGGTAAACAGAAACTGGAAAAAAAAGCTCGGTTTTGCTTGGTATGACTTGACCGGTTCGATTTTTACTTGAGAAGGAAATCTTTCACTGACGAGCTTCCTGTTAAATACCTTACGTCTCGATCACTGAATATTTAAAATAATTTAACAGTTTAACACTGTCCGTTCTACATTACCATTCAATCTTTCTTTTGTCTTTTCGACAATTTCACTTGGCCACTAACCACTTAATACTTACATAGTCACATGTGCGTGAATAAGTATAGAAAACACATTATATAAATCATATTTTAAAAATAATTTGGGGGCTTAGACTTCACTTGCATAATGTATAGGTATTATATGAACTTCCTACTCAATTGCGACTACATATCAATACATAATGGTAAAACAAAATTTGATGTAACACTGACAAAGATTTATTTATCGAAAAAAAACAAAAAAACAAATAATGGCAATGTGAAATTAATATCTAGTCTGACCCGTTTTAGCCTTTATAGCAACCCTAAAGCGTTAAAAGAATACACAAGATTTGTGCACGTTTCTGGAGGAATTTGATTACGCTTTTCTTCAGCAAACTTTGCTAACTCACTGTTACGAGGGTGTCAGTTGTGCACACAGTTCTTCAGCTCCGTCCACAGATGTTCAATGGGGTTTAAATCTGGGTTTTGAGAAGGCCACTTAAGTACGGTAATATGGTGTTATGCTCGGTATTTCTGAGTAGATTTGCTGGTCATGTTGAAAGGTGAAACACCTTACAAGTACCAGTTTTCTTGCCGATTTTTTTCACGTTTTCATCAAGTATCCGCTGATAGTTTTCAGAATTCATTGCCCCATCACCACAACATAATTTGAGGATAGGAATAGTATTCCTTTCTATGAGGGCTTCGCCGGATCTCCAACAAACGTACCATTCGTTGTTTCTACCAGAGCTCGATTTTTGTCTCATCCGACCATAGTATTTTATCTAATTTAGCTTGGCTATCTACCAGGTGCTATTTAGTTAACACCAAAAAGGGACTGAGTATAAGATGAGCTTTCTTCAACCAAGACTTCCTTCTTGGGAGATGCCCATTCAATCCTTCCGGGTTTAAATACCCTTGTTCTGTCGAAGCATGTACACCTACGTCTCGTGATTTAAGATTGGCTTTAACTCACTTGATGGAGGCTTACGATCGCTTGTTTGCATTATAGACCGAACATCTCCGGCTCATCTTTAAGTCGACCTTCTCGCGGACGATTACTGTGATACCATTAGATTTATAGTTCACATTAATGTTCCTTACATAAGAAATTTGAATGTTCACACTGAGGGAAATTTTCCTATATCCATAACTTGCCCTGTTCACTTTAACAATATGGTTTCTTGTAGATTCTTAATGCTCAGCCGCTTTCACCATTGCACCCTTGAAAATGTTTCCTCGGCGAAGTCGTACAACGAATGACAAAATCTCGCACGCAAATTAACAGCTAACCTATGCTTCTTCAACGTTCTCGTTTACTCTCGAATCATTTCTAGAATACGAGTATTTTATAAACTTACGAAGTGCCGGTTTATATGAAAAAACGTATAATCATTAAAACAAAAAAAGATATTCATGTTGTATATACTTTTGCCCCTGCATAATATTGATTCGTCTACGAAACCAGCATTTATTAGTCGCGTGCGACTAATAAATGTCGGTCGGTCGGTCTGCCCGCCGGTTCCTGTTTCCTTTTTTTTAATAACATTGTAAGTATTCGGCCGATTCTAACGTAATTTGAAACCCTTATGTTGTTTTAGATCATCTTTCAAACAGTATAATTGTCAAGGTCCTCCCAAGGTTAGTCCTGGAATTATTGAAAGTTTTTAAGATCGTAAGGTCATAAATCCGAATAAATGAGAGCACGCGACTTTGGTCAGCAGACCTTGTTCACTATAACCTCCTGTTCTAAATGATTTAAATATACCCTCCACGGAGCAAAATGTTCTTAATATACTTGTAATATAAACACGAAAAACGGATTCAAACTTAACGCCTATACAAACGGAGCCTCTATTAGGTCCCGTATCTGACGTTACCTATACTTATGCATGTATCTGTATTAACAAGATTTTAACATTGTCTGGTTATCTTGTTGGCTTTTGCGGTTGTTCTTTATTGTTTGGTTGATCTGCCTCATTGCTAATATGGTATCTTAATATCCATATGTTGTGCCATCCGTATCGCTCGTTGACGAGACCCCTGGTCCTGAAGGGGGAAATTCCCCGGATCGGATAATGGTACTAACATACAGATTAGCATGACAATCGCTTGTGAGTCCGAAGGCACTAGGAGCCGGTTCTCATTTTGTGGTGGTATCGGGAAGTATTTGTCGTTTGGGCACCAATCAAGGTAGGAGGTACCTTCGTTACCCATGGCTAGAGGGTATGTTGATACAATTACCAATCGGCAGGATTTCTTGAAATGCAGAAAAAGAAACAGAGTGTGCGTTGTGAACACAGGAGAGGAAATACAGCGGTGTTGCGATAGGCTGTGTGTGATTACTTGTATAAGACCTACCTACCCCTGAAGGAAAAAGTGCAGCGCGTCCGTCAATCGGCGGCCAGGCCTCTACTCGTGCTGACTTTTGTATCCGCCTTCGCTAGGACTGAACCCGACACCTTGACTTTAGAACACCAGCACCGTATCCACTACGAGAGCCAGAGCTCCGATGGTCGTTTAATAGACCTCATATATTCTTCACCCCATTATCTAGAATAAGGGTTTCCAAAGCTCCCCCTCCCACCTCTACTAACCTCATGATGGATGCCTCGAATGCCAAAAGACCACCTAGACAATAACTGTGGAAATTTATTCCCAATTTAAATAGTCATTAAGGCAGTTGAAAGGAAAAGGGGGGAATAATAACGCAATTTACATTTTAAAGCTCTCACAATGGAATCTTTACGAAAATAAATGTTTAAATTTGATTTAAATCAGAACTTTATAAAAATGCATAATCAATGAGAGGGGTTGCGCATGATGTTGTAAAAGAGTGTTTGTATTAGGTGAAAAATTTGTCCTAAGTTCTTTGATGGATGGGAGGCTGCATCTCATCCTATGGTGTGCGGATTTCCAGCTTGAGCAATGATCAGAGAAGTATTATATGATATCCTTAATCCATGTTTGTTATCAGCTTATTTTTGGTGCAAGAAGTTAATAATAGGATTCTATTCTTGAACTTTCGTGAAAAGTTCTGAAGGAATCGTATATAGAGTAGTGCATTTTTTCTAAATGGCTTCATGTCGTCGTCGCTGTCTTTTCCACATTATGCATAAAGGAATAGTTTCTAGAAGGGATAGGGAAACACATTTAAAACCGAAGGTTTTATTAGATAACGTTTCGAAGAAACTATTTAGAAAAAAGGTTTTATTAGGTGACGTTTCCAGGAAAAACACTTAAAATCAAATGTTTTACTAGGTAAAGTTTCGAGGAAAATATTTAAAAATGAAAGTTTTTATGTGACGTTTCGAAGAAAAGACACTTAAAACCGAAGGTTTTACTAACCCACACTTTGAGGAAAAACACTTAGAACCGAATGTTTTACTAAGTGACGTTTTGAGGAAAATACTTAAAACAGGTTTGACTTGCTCATGTTTCGAGAAAAAACAATTAAAAACGGATGGGCTTGTGACTGATGTCTCGAGGAAAACACACTTAAAATTATAGGTTTTAGTATCTGAAGTTTGAAGGAAAACTCACTTAAAACACTTTTACTAGCCGATGTCTCGAATAAAACACTTAGAAACGAAGATTTTATTAGCTGATGTTTTTTTAGGAAAACACTTAAACCCCCAAGGTTTTACTAGCTGATGTTTCGTGGAAAATACTTTAAAAAATCGAAACCTTTACTACTCGATGTCTCGAGGAAAACAGAAACAAAGATTTTTCTAGCTGATGTTTTTGAAGAAAGCACTTAAAAAACCGAAGGTTTTACCTACTGACATTTCGCTCATCTCTAGCTTTTTCGAGGAAGTTCGAGATGAGAAGAACGTCGGCGAGTAAAGCCTTGGATTTTTAGGTGTTTTTCCCCATCTCATTTCTAGAAACGGTTGTTTCCAAACACTATAAAGAAAATTTTCCATTGGAAAACGAAGGAATAAATCTATATTTTAAATATTGAATAGAATACCGACCTTACTTTGCAGCTGCCATTAATAATCACTATTAAGGGTCTTGGAAACAAGATAAAATTCATCAAGGAATCTAAAGCTTCCGGATTTAAGTCCCATGCAAATACTAGCCCTGTACAAGTGTTCGAATCCAGAATTTCGGGTACTTCTCTGCCCACACCTAGACCCCCTAAACGGGTGCAAGATGGCTGTTAAATCGCTAGCCAACACAGGAAAACGTTCCTGCATGTTCCAAGCTTCTTTATTTTTTTTAAAGATCTCATTATGACGAGACCTCAACAAGTACCAGCATTAGGATATTTGTATTGCTGTGCCGAGTGTAACTTACTGGCCCTCCCTCATGACACCAGGCAATGGCAGTCATTATATTTTAGTAGATTTCTAACAAGTACATTAAATAGTAAGTTAACTATAATTTATTATTAGCAAATACTAAAACTATCCTAAGAGGCATCAAGGTATTTAACTAAGATTGAAATACAATATTCTACAAAAGTAAATGAAGAAAATAAAGTTTGTAAATATAAATAAAAAATATACAGCTTAATCAACTCGAATAATTATTTTTGGGCAATTGTAATATATGTAAAATACTAAAATATAAAAATTAAAGTTTTCATTAACACTTTTATTATATATTGCCTTTACTTACTAATTAAAGCATTTTATTGTAGTAAATGTGAATAATAATTAACATAATAAAATATATGATTTGCGATAGAATATCTATATACAAGCAAGTATGGCGAAAATAATTGAATTTGCAGGAAAAATAAATGTGTACGAAATTAGCAGAGAGCTTCAGGTCACAAACTATTATGTGTCGGAAATTAGCAGACAACCTCAAGTCTTAAGCTATCATCTAAATAAAATTAGCAGACAACCTTAAGTCAAATGTTATGATATGTATGAAGTTAGAAGATAGCCTTAAGTCGCAAGTTATTTTGTGTTTTAAATTAGCAGACAACTTCAAGTCACAAACAATTATATGTGGCAAATTAGGAGAAAACTTCAAGTCACAAGCGATTATGTGTATGATATTAGTAGAGAAGCTCAAATAAAAAGTTATTATTTCAATGAAATTAGTAGACATCCACTTACAAGCAATTATGCGTATAAAATTAGCAGACAACATCAAGTCAAAAGTTATTATGTGTATGAAATTAGCAGACAACTTCAAGTCACAAAGTATTATGTGTGCGAACTTAGCAGAGGACTTCCAGTCATAAACTATAATGTGTATAAAACTAGCAGACATCAAGTCACAGGGTATTTGTCTATGAAATTAGAAGACAACCTCGAATCAATGGTTATTATGTGCATGAAATTAGCGATAACCTAAGTCATAAGCTATTTTGTGCATGAAATTAGGAAACAAACTCAAGTCAAAAGTTATTGTGAATGAAATTAGCAGAAAACCTCAAGTCAGAAGCTATTTCACGTATGAAATTAGCAGACATCAAGTCACAAGGTATTGTATATGAAATTAGAAGACAACCTTGAGTTACAAGCTATTATGTTTATGAAATTACCAGACAACAGCTAATCACAAGCGATTATTTGTTTGAAATTAGCAAACAACCTCAAAACAAACATAAGCCATTTATAAATTAAGCTATAAAAGATAAGCCTTCTCTAAATTAAGATAACAAAGATAATCCATCTCGAAATTAAATTAGCATAGATAGGCCATCTCTAATTTTAGCTATCAAATTTAAGCCATCTCTAAATTAAACTTAAAAGAAAGCCACCTTTAAATTAAGCGGATAAAGATAACATCTCTACATTAAGCTAGACAATGTAAGCCATCTATAAATTAAGCTCGCAAAGATAAGCTATCTCGAAATTAAGCTAGTAATTATGAGCCATCTCTAAATTAATTTAACAAAGATAAGCCATCTTTAAATTAGACCTAGAAAAGATAGAAGATAAGCCATATCTATATTAAGTTAACAAAGAGAAGCAATCTCTAAATAAACCTAACAAAGATAATTAATTTCTAAATTAGAACGGCAAAGGTAGGCCATCTCTGAATTAAGGTAGCAGAGATAAGCCATTTCTAAATTAAGCTAGCAAAGATAAGCTATCTCAAAATTAAGCTAGTAATTATGAGCCAACGTTAAATTAAAATAACAAAGATAAACCATCTTTAAATTAAGCTAGCATAGATAAGCCATATCTCTATTAAGTTCACAAAGAGAAGCAATCTCTAAATAAGATAATTAATTTCTAAATTAAACTGGCAAAGGTAAGCCATCTCAAAATTAAGCTAGAAAAGATAAGCCATCTCTAAATTAATCGATTAGCCATCTCTTTATTAAGCTAGCAAAGATAAGCCATCTCTAAATTAATCGATTAACCATCTCTTTATTAAGCTAGCAAAAATAAGCCATCTCTAAATTAATCGATTAACCATCTCTTTATTAAGCTAGCAAAAATAAGCCATCTCTAAATTAATCGATTAGCCATCTCTTTATTAAGCTAGCAAAAATAAGCCATCTCTAAATTAATCGATTAGCCATCTCTTTATTAATCTAGCAAAGATAAGCCATATATAAATTAAAGTAACAAAGAAAGGCTATCTATATATTAAGCTAACAAAGATATATAATCTCTAGATTAACTTAAAGATAAGTCATCAAATGTCTGACAAGCATCCTTGGCAAGTTTTATGGGAATCTGGTAGGCATAAGTGAAGATCTGGACGACAAAATTCAACTTTAAGAGATGAAAAATATGCTTTACTATTGCAAAAATTTTATTAATCACCACCTAACTCATATTAGACCGATGTCAGTCTTTAAATTGTTCTCTGGATCTTAAAAACCTATAAAATAGACAAGCGATATTCCACATCTGTTCCACTCTACGACTGAAGATGACCCTGGTCACAGACTCAAATATTATTAGAGCCAATGGTAACCCAGAACTTTCAGATGACCTGTTAAAGTGTGGTCTGTTGAAGATACCCCTCAACCTGAATGCCCCAATGAATAAGTGCGATTGTAACTAGTTGTTACCTGAATATCCACACGTTCATTTTGAAAACCAGACTAACTAACCAGGATGTACAGTATAGTTTAGTTGGTAGGTTAGAGGATCAGGCTGGGTTATTTATCTCTAATGAGATACTCGTAGTTACGGATGACGCATATTTCGTCATGCTACGAAGATAGAGTATACCTTCAGTTCGGATCGGGGAGGGTGGAAACTACGTGTGGATATTCAGGTAACAACTAGTTACAATCGCGCTTATGAAGCCTTCTCCCTACTCATCATCATGCATATATGGGGAAGTCGCTGTAACATGGGTAACCATATGAGGCAGTTGACATCTCGAGAATTGCATAACCTCACGGTCTCAACGTATACAGGTGGATCTACGGCTATATATTTTCCAAACATTTTCTCTTTCTTCACGTTCACTTTTTTCTTTACAGATCTCTCCTTACAAACATTCTGGTGATGCCTTCGTTAGAAACGCTGGCTTAGGAATTTCCTTTCCCTGTATATGTACGGAGTGTCTTGCTAATTTTATTGTATATTTATATATATATATATATATATATATATATATATATATATAAATATACAATAAAATTAGCAAGACACTCCGTACATATATATATATATATATATATATATATATATATATATATATATATATATATATATATATATATATATACATCAACATCAAACTGTACTACAGAAATGAGATGTCCACGACCTAAAAAATAGATGAAAAAAACATCAAGAAGATTATTAACCATAACATCAAGGTTAAGAATCAAATGGATAAAATTCAAATGAATATTTACTATAAAACAATAAAAGCGAACAATCTTAGGAAAAACAACAGCTGCCAAAACTCCTGGAATCTCAAAACAACCAACATATGTTTACGAGTTCATCTGCCCTAATAAAGACTGCACAACTACCACACTTTCGAGACGTTTAACTATGCATCTGCAAAACGGAGGCCTTGAAAATCATATGGAAAGCGCGCATAGATTCAACCTAACGAGAGATATTCTAGTTGACAACAACGTAACTAAAAGAAAAGAGGGAAATAAAGCTAGGCTGAACATCTTAGAAGCTATTTTAATAAACGAAGAAAAGCCGGCCATCAATAGTCAAGCGTTAAACTGAAATCGGACATTAAAGGTGTTTAAAATTCCACTCACCAGATTGGCTCGTTTCCTCTAACGTTATAATCAATCAGGCGGAATAAATACCCCCTAAAAACCGTTTTCTTTCACCTCAAAAGGGTTCAGAGCGCACATAAAGAACAGAATCTCCCTAGCCGAAATAACAGCTTGGGAAACTATATAGATTCCGAAGACTAAGCTCCAAGAATCTCAAAGAGCGGGAACACTCCTCTGGTACGCTCGACATTAGTGTACCCAGCAGTGGTCGTGCATGGTTGCGAGTTCCACCACAATCAGGCAAATGCAGAGAGTGCAGAACAAAGCAGCCCTGCTGATAGTGGGAGCGCGCAGGACGGACCGTATTCGGCAGACAGATCTGCACGCAAGAGCAGGTCTGAAGCCATTGAATACGGAACTCCAGGCGCTAGGGAGTGAGACTTGGGACAAAATCGAGGAAGTAATAATTCCAAATATGTAAATTGATCTCGTCATTCCGAGAGGGAATAAGGGACGCGCTACTAGGTGAGCCCTATTTCCAAGTGGAAGAATCTGCCCCCGAGAGAACCTAATTGGACTCTTCACATGAATATGACAACCTAATAAGAAAAAAAGGAGGCAAAGTGCCCACATCCAAAAATAAACAACAAAGAAATGAACAAAAGAAGCGAAATGGTCACATACTGGTAATACAAAAATAAATTATCAGAAAAATTAAAAGATATAAAAAAAAGGAGCAAATATAACATTTGAAAGGCTAGAATGCCGTGACGGAGGAAATAGAGTTTATATATATATATATATATATATATATATATATATATATATATAAATAATGAAGAAAGAAATAATAAATAAAGTCCAAAGAAAAACGAGAGAGGCAAAGTCGAAAGAAAAGGCCGCAATGCGGCTAAACAAGCACCAGAAGCAACAACTGAAGGTGCGCAAGAAGAGGCAAATGAGACAATATAAAAAAAAGAAGTACCTTAGAGATGCCCTCTACACCAGGGCAAAAACTCACTATCTTTTTACCTATATTTATTTTCTACACTTTTTCACTCTTTGTATATCAATCAATTTTCATTCAGTCTGATTCCGACTCCACGTTTCATTGGTAAAGGAGGAAAGAACATTTCAAAACGCTCTGGAGATGATCGAATAAGATCGAGAGCTCAGCAATTTAGTTTGTTTTTTACCAAACCCATAAATTTAAAAGAGAGACGAATAGAGGACAAGTGATCCACCATCTACAAGATGGAATAAAAAAGATAGAAGAATTAAAAGTTGCCAAAGGAAATTAACTAAGGCGAAATACACCATAGTCTTCAACAAAATTTGCATATATAAATATATATATATATATATATATATATATATATATATATATATATATATATATATATATATATATATATATATATATATATATAAGGCAATTTCTTTCGGTTAACTAGCTCTTCATCGAAGCTCTCGTGTATGTGAGAAGAGCTCCTTCCGATGACTTCGAAAAGGAAAGAGCTAGTTAGCCCCCCAAATTGCCTTCTTAACTGCATATATATATATATATATATATATATATATATATATATATATATATATATATATATATATATATATATATATATATATCCAGTATGAAAAAATAAAAATAACTTCCTAAAAAAGGAAAAAAAAAAGAGTAATTACTAAAAATTGTGAATAATCAAATCAAAATCACAGACACAAAACAACACATGTATTGCAATAAATAAAAGATTATAAAAATACATCAGTAATAGAAGAAAACCAAAGAACAATAAAGATGGGGGGGGGGGCAAGTACAATTAACGTTACCTTACATTCTTGATTTCCAGAAACGAGTGAATAAGCTTTGATTTTTTGAATAAACCAGTTCCAGTAGTTATTTTACAATGAACAAAAAGAAAAGATGAGGGGTAATTAATTAGATCAGGGTTATGGTATATAATATACGAGCATTCTTTGATGCAGAGAGATGCGATAATTAAATTAGAAAATATACTCTGCTTGAAAGCAGCTTCTGTGAAGTTCTATCTCTCTCCCTCTCTCCTCTTTCCCCCCTCTCTCTCTCCCTCTCTCCTTTCCCTCCCCCTCTCTTTCTCCCTCCCTCTTTTCCCCCCTCTCTCTCTCTCATCATGCAGATGATCGATTGTAGGAGGTTACTATAGCAACGCAAAAGAAGAGGCTGCTCTTCTCTAAGACCTCTCATCTATCCTATTTGCCCGAATTCCTTATTTCCGCTTGTTTTCTCCCGGAGCGATTCAAATTTATACTCTAGTGTATAGGTTGTACTTCTTCACTGCCGTCTTGCAACTTGGTTGTGTTTCTCTTCTTTGTTTTCTTTCATCCATCTTTTCGACGCTGTTAGATTTAGTTCCAGCTAGATTAATTATTTAAATTTATTTGTCTATTTATTTAAATTTATTTATTTTTCCTCGAGAATATTAGAAACGGGTTACTCTTTTGTGTTCTTAGCTGTACTTTTTTATAATTTGATACTTCAAGGGCAGGGAAACAACAAGAGCATATCCACCTCAACGTCCAGCTATCAATCCATTAACCTATATTTATGAAGGTAAATAAACATTTATCTATGATATAAATAAAATTTCCACCCCCAAAAAAATGGGTACGGTAAACAAAATAATAAACAAACAAATTAAAAAAATCAAATTAATAATGCAATGGCAAAATCACCTGAATGACGTCTCTCCCCACCAAGGACTCGAGTATACTATCAAAGTAAGCTCATATATATTGCAGGAGGACCGCCCCTTACAAGAGCTCTTATGACACCATAACCTGCCGCACAGAAACCACGCTAAGCACTATAGACATGCTATCAGTCTGGAAGTGCCAAACATGGTCTGCAGTTGTCATGGCATTTGGAGTAAGTACAAGGAAATAGTTGAGGCGCAATGACACGTATATTCATACCTGGGGGAGGCCACTCGTCCTCTTAGCCACATAGCACGAAGGGCTGTCCTGATACCCCCATATAGTAAGTGTAAGGAACAGCAAAACCCTGATCCGGTAGTGCGGTATATGTGTGCATACAGCCTGACCATCTCGTCCGCGCGTTCATTTTACACCAGACTTGCATGTCTGGGAACCTCGCCCGAAGACAATTCCTACATCTTCCCGAGCCGCAGAAGACGTGACATCACGGATACTATCGATGAAGGGTGTCAATATTACAATGCCTCAACTGTACTTACCGTACTTAATGAATTCATACGAGTGAAAAAAACGCCCAGTACCGAAATCTCCAGTACCGATAAGTATATTGCAACCAACTTGCCTGTAAAGATAGAATCAGCATCCAAAGGAAAATGGCAAAGAAGCCGTCTCCTACCTCGATGTAGTCATCCGTGTACACCGACACGGCGCTCCATTTTCGGCATAGACACCGTAAAGTTCAGTAGCGAATGCAATAAGAGCCGTCGTGCACTTGGACATACGCCGACTCTCGTACAAGAGCATCATTAACTGCGTACATAACAACGCGAGCACCAGTGCCCTTGCGTCAACAAGTAGGCTCTTAATAAGGAAAGTCAGGAAAGCACCAGTCGACAACCTGATACCAATATGTCGAATTGAGTCCAGAATTGGCAGAAGACGCACAAATACGTGGGAGTACACCTAGCATTCACAGTGCAATATTAACCGAACAAAGAACCATTAAGATAATAAAAGTATATGCGTATTAGCATCCATGTGCTGAACGATACGGAACGAGGTCTTCATAGCGCAGGCACAGGAAAACCAAAGGCTGCAAATAGGCACTTCCCAGATGAGGCTTCGATTAAAAACAGATTGTTCGACTCTACTCCGTCTAGGCGAACCTTGTTCAGGAAGAGATCTGAGTATGGGTGTTGTCCAAAACGGCGACAGAAATACATCCACCATCTTGTTCTCTGGCAGGGCAAAGAGAAACCTGTTCGAGTTGGCATAACGAGAGACGAGGTTCAGAGCCCATTGTAGAGTTCATTCCAGGGAAGACAGCTGTCCCTTTCCAAAAGAGTTAGAAAAGTGGTGCATGTAGAGAATAACAAAAATATCTCATAGCAAAGAGAGTGAGGATGAGTGCGTTCCGTGTGCAATACTCTTTTTGCTTTATAAATTCAAAAAACAGCCATACCGTTAGGCGGAACAGAAGATCTTGGAGGAATTTAGAGGAAGACTAAGAAGCGTTTCCTTTCCCCCGTAGAATGGAGAAATTCCACGATAACGTGTCTCTTAAATCTCTAAATCAAATAATTTCCTGGAGAAATTGTGTATAGGAAGGAAGGCTCCGCATATAGCACTTTCCAGTCGAAGCAGTGCATTTAACGTAGAGTGAAACTCCCGAAACAACCGTTTAGCCAAAGACAGGTAATCACTGCTGATCAAGAAGTAAACAAACCTGACATTTATCATTTTCCCCATCAATTTTCACAAACAGGAGATTAGAGAAATTGGGTGATTCCTGCTGGAGTGGAGGGATCACCCACAGCTTGCGGAAAGCAAACACCAACAATTTACTAGGAATCTTGGAAGCTACCTTCCAACCAAAAGCGCTTAAACAAACCTAAGAGAAAGTGCCATCCAAGTTCGGCGAAATATCGGAGCATGGAGTACGGGATATCGTCTGGACCAGCGACGGTACTGTCGCATGTATTGGGAGCGGAAAACCAAATTGGTCATTGAAAAGTTATCAGCGTCTAGAGTTGAAGTTCAGTTTTAGGCTTTTTCCGACTATGAGATGGGTTTTGACTACTGGTAGAGCAGCATTCCGACTAAAGATGCGGAAAAAGTGGTAGTGAAGGATATCGCCAGTGGTACGAGTTTAGAGATGACGGTCTCTTCTCCATGGAGAACGGGAGTGTGGTCGTAGGTAAACCTACCCTGGATCCTTTTGATAGGTTTCCACATATCTGGAAGATGACTCTTCATATTTAGTGAAGAAAAATTACGGAGTTTCAGAAGAAATGTAAAGTGAGTCCTCACCTGGTGAAATTCACACGTACGTACTTACATGTTAAATTCAAGGTAGGGTGCTTGTAGCGCTTAAAAGCATGATACTTCTTTATAAGTCCGGTCTTACACCCTGCCGACCACCAGGGAAGAGGTAGGCGTGCAAAACGACCAGACATTCGAGGAATAGTAAGCAGGTCGACGGTGATGTAGATGCCAGAGAAGAATTTGTGGGTACGCGAACCCGGGCTTCTGCACATAACCTACAATAAGCCCACATTATGCCCATGCGACCAGTGAGCTTTCCGATCTAGCTTCCGGGTTGTCGGGAGAGATGGGGAAAAGGGAACCTTCTCTGTGCTTCGCCAAATTAGATTGTCTCTATCTGCTTTCGTCAGAAGCAATTTGCCCTGCGAACGCAATTCTTCTGAAAGCTTGAGACAGGCCTGACTTCCCCAATAAAACCAGCTTGTCAAGTCAGAGATCAGTCAAGCCAGCAAAGAGCCATTTTCTATAAACCCCGACAAGAGACATCTCCACCTTTTCTGGTATAGATAGTAAGGGTGGTCGCTAACCGCTCAACTCCCTTTTATCGACGAGCGACAAATCGAAGCCTACTTCTCCAATTGACAGGCATGTTTTCCACACACGTTTGTCTCAAAACTTCGCCAAATTCAAAGAACATTTAGTTCACTCAGTGTGTTATCACTAACTTTAACATTCAATAAAAAGTAGATTTATCAATTCCAATTTAATTACCAAGTATCCACAGTGCTTAAAGTAAATTGATATATTCATTGCAATAATAGTATATTAATTACCATAAATAATCTCTGTTGAAGTAAACAATTCTATCTTATGCGTGTTATCATTATCTTTTCATATTCAATTAATATCATGTAATTAATCATTTAATGTGTATGTTAATAAAGCCCCAAAATACAATCTCTTTCCTTCCCTTCTCCAGAGTAAAGGGTATACATTCAACGTCTTCAGAATTCATTACGAGAAATCTATTCTCTCTTTGGTTTCGCAGTTAAATCAAAGCAAAAGCAAATATATCCTATTCTCATACAATTTCGTGTCAGCAGTGCCTACAAAATTTGTGTTCAGAAGTGGCCACAAAATCTCACGAGCCTCAAACTATACGTATCACGCAGAATCTTTAAGTGGTGAAGCTAGATAAAGTGAAAATGTGTGCAAACTGATTGCTTGCACGAAGGTCGTCAATCATTTATCCAAACTCTGCTTGTGCATCCGGAGAGCCAGAAACAAATTGGGGACATCAAAGGAATGGATTCGTTTGCAGATGTACGTGAACTCTTCAAGGTTAAGAACGCCTGACTCAAGCTCGTCAACCAGATTCGTAAATATTTGGCCTCTGGTATTTCCGTATAGTCACGCCAAAGAGGTATCTACCTTTCAAATCCATGGGCAGAAGAAGGGGCCTCTGTAATCGACTTACAATTCAGCGGAAATCTGTCAGATCGAATTCGGTTAATTAAAATTGCGTACATACAGCTATACCCCCATCCAAAGTTAGGGGTTCATGAAACCCTCGTATCCCTGGAGAGATGGCGACGGGGACGCTACTAAAATGTTTTCCTGAAGACAGTTCCTTCCAATAGTTCGAAATACCCAGCAGCTCCACTGAAGAAATATATTCTCTGAACCCATTAGAAAGAAGAAGACATGGGCCCAGTGGAAGAGTGATACCAGGCCACTACCCTGGTTGTAGTTTTATTAGAGGCAGTCCTTTTAAAATTGCTAGGCCACAAATACGTCGAAGATGTTGTAGCCTTCGATCACTTATTAGAGAATATTAAAGGTTAGAATGAGGCTCTTTTTCTCGTCACGAAACCATTGGAGAACCAGGACTACCCGAAGATAGAGGGTGCTTTGTTAGTAGGATTAACTTGGTTATCAGGCAAACTCTGGCTAGTCTTGGGTAGCAACAAAGGAGCCATATCATTTTTTTGAGTTACTTCTCTCGTGGGTAATAAACTTCGAACAGCTGAAGTGGGACACCATCTTCTTGTTTCTAGACTGGTTTTCTGTCGAATCTAGCGACTCGGTGGATGAGTCTGGCCATTTTGACATTGGAAAGACGGTTCTGCAGAAGTAAGCATGATTCTTGGTCGTGGCCGGGACAGAGCGTGAGCAAATTTTCTCGCCACAATCACCATGGTAGCGGCCAGGGAAATTTGAGCCAGCAGAAGGGATCCGAGGATGTGGGGAAGGCACCAAAGTCTTAGGCTCGAATGAACCACGTCTAAAAAAAAATTATAGAAAGGATGCGCCCCAAACTACAGAACGATAGGTATAAATGCAGCCATAAACTAGAAATAAGATTAATTATATCCTATACAACTGAACAAAATATTAATAAGAAGCATGTAGGCCCTTGATTTGAGTGACTTGGACATATCTCTGGCCAAGGGACTTCACCAATTTGTCGTATTGTTCTGGCGTGATCTTATTCAATTCTTCTTCCGATCCTTGCCAGAGATCTTTCACATTCATCAGTTTCTGAGCCATAACATTATCACCGAGTATTTCCTATAAGTTTTACATCAAGTATATATCAAGGTTCAACGCCGGCCACTTCAAATTGCGATATTTTCAGCAACCAAAAACAGCTTCACCGTCTTTGCTGTGTGGCACGAAGCAGTCCTGCATGAAAACATGCTCGCGCAGTCCCGATGTTCGGAAAGAAAAAATCACAAGGTCCTGACGCAGATTCTTGTATACTACAGCGTTTACTCTGCCGCGTTAAAGGACGAATGGACAGTGTTCAGTGCTTCAAAAAATCCCCCCACACACCATAACACTATCATCACCTCCAAATCAAACCTCCTTCCATCTTTTTTATCTATGTGAGATTTAATCTTTCACCTGCACAATGCATTGAGTGTTGCTTTCTATCCGATCCGAAGAAACGAAATTTGCCTTCGTCACTTAAAACACTTTCTCACTTTACAGCACTGCATAAGACATGCTCTGTAGCGAAGGGTGCACTCTATGAGACCCACCTCTCTCAACCGACCCGAGACAGTCCGGTGAGACACTTTTAGGTTCTTGACAACTTGATGTGAAGTACCGACTGCTGTCTCAAATTGGTCCTCCTTTAACATCCCTTTCATTGTACGAGCTTCAGTGGGAATGTTTTCTTCGAGGGCGACCAGCTTTCTTCGTCGCCCCCCAGTTTAGACATCCCATTTCTTCAAATTCACCTTACTTCCCCCATAACTTTTTTAAACTACTCTTCTATGAATTGAAACTTGGGCACTAACGAAGTCAAGATTCGAAGAATATTCTTTGCATATTTCATGGAAATTAAAAGAGTATTTAAAAATAATATATAAAATGTAGATTTGTGTATTTTGGTTTATAGTTTGAGACTTTAGTGTATATGTGCACTCACTGCCGACATAAACCAAAGCTCAGGACATATTCATAGCATATCCAACACTTGCACACCTAAGACAAAACACACAGATACACAGGTGCTGGATCTCTGAGTGAACAACGTCCGGTCGCCGGAGTTCGTCATGGCTGCTGGCCTTGAAGATGGATCCTAGTAACATGACGCTTTCCAGCCTGCTTTTACATCACTTAATCGTTTTGGGTTCCTCTATACTCTATATCCTCAAGAAATAAATTAGGTATTAGCTCTTTTTCCATGCAGCCGACTTTTTTTAACCTCGTTTCGTCATTGTTGACTTGCAGGCCAAGTCATCCAATGTTCAGAATGTGCTCAAAGGTTTAACCAGGAGAGCGACCTCTATCACCACCACTGTCATTCACCCAGTTCCACTTCGATGCAAAAGATGTGCTCAGTACCAACTCAAGGTAAGATGAAATTGACGTAAGATATTCACCCTCCATTCTTAGTTTAGGACAACTTGATGATGTAAGTCTACGGACTTTGCCGTTACTTGGTGCTACGGAGTAGACAAGGGGTAGCAAAACGTCTCCTTTTTTGAGAGGAGAAGATGCGGAGATTTTCGAAGGATTACACATAATTAGATTCTTGTAGGATTGAGAGATAAGTAATTTCCAAAGTGTTAATCCGCGTCACTCGGAAAAAGGAAGGAGGTTGAAAGTTGGCATCTTTTTAACCTGATTTTTCTCCCTTCTTTAAAGATGATTGCCGTTTCAAAGCAGAATTTTGTGATGCTAGACACCAGCTCCCCAAAATGTGTTCTATGACATTGCATTCATTGATATTTCGACAGCTATGACAATTCTCTCTACCACATTGCCCTATCTCTCTTTTATTCAGCGGGTAACCCTCTTTTATTGCAATTTTCCTTGAATTGAAGGAAACTATGGGATAGAAGACATAATATAGAGATCGGGATTATCATTTAGCCTAAAGGCTTGGGTAATGAGTTGTCAAAGAAAGTGGCGATGTTAAAAATGCGAAGTATGAAGGAAGTACTTAGCCAAAGTAATGTACAGAGGAATGTACTTTCAGTACGAAGGTAATGTTCTCTTTCGTACGAAGGGATCGGGTGGGGAAGAAAACATGAAAGCCAAGAATTTATTAGCCTTGATTTAAGGAAGAAAGGGGTATATTCCGGGAACTTAAAATGAAGTTCGCCTTTAATGGTTACCAGAAAGACTTAAAAATTAATTTATTTAGTTATCTTGTCCTCCACTTTTAGTTTGAATCTACTCTTGATATGAACAAAACCAGGCTTTCAGGGTTAACGTACTCTAAAGGTGAGAATAATGGGGGGTATAAATTTAAAGGGTGGTTCTTAATTTGCAGCAGAATGCCTATAAATATGGCACTGAGGGGAGGGGGGAAGAGCCATGACATTCACGTTGGTCGTTTTTTTTGGGGGGGAGGAGCCAAGGGAAACTCAAAATAATAGGGGGTCTTTGAGTTATTGCAATGTAAGAGAATGGGGACGGGAATAGTTTCAGGCACGTTGGAGTTGGTTGGTAAACGAGGCAGGTGACCTTGAAAAATGGTGACCAATATTAAGATAAAAACAGTGTAATCCAAGGAGGGAATTTTGATAATTTTGGAAATAATAAGGGGTACAGCAAAGAGGGAGATGAAAAAAACCCCAGGAAATAACGAGGATCAACAAACCTTCGAGGAAAAAAATTATTACCCCTAAATGCTAGGGACTGATGGTGCATACTAGGGGTCACAACCGATAAAAAATACCGGTAATTAATAGATAAATTAAATTTAATTACCGTGTATTTACCGATACCTTTTTATCGATAATTTAATGTAACCTTATGATTATTTAAGTTTCCGCTCAATAAACAATTTTCTTTCGTACTTACGAAAGAAATTGATCAAAAGATGTCATTTAAATTTTTGTCTCAAGTTTTTGAAACTTTGCTTTTTACATAAGGATAAAATTAACGTCTTATGTTTTTGAAAAGTTATGCTTCCTATATAATTTTTTAATAAGAATGAAAAACAAAACTAAATAATGTCTTATGTTTTCGAAATATATATATATATTTTTTAAATGAGGAAAATATTACTGTCTTATGATATACGTTCTAAATAAACATAAAAAACACTTTTATTGGTTATAAAAACTCATAATAGCAAAAGATATCATTAACAAGTTTTATATACATGTGATTTGTTAATTTCAAATACAGTTAATTTAACTAGAAATTTATCGGGAATTTACCGGTAATAAAAATTTTTCTCGAGAACTCATCGATAAAAATATTGTCGGTAATTCGCGACCCCTAGTGCATACTAACGTGAGTATTTACTTAAAGTGTCAAAGTGTTAAGTCGAAGTGGAAAATGTCTAAATTCAAAATATCACCCAAGTTTCCAGCAACGTTGATTTAATTAACTGCGGCGAAGCAGGTCTATGGGGTTATGCAAATCTCGTGTTGTGTTCATCTTCTGTCCGCAACCAGTCGCTGGGTCAATGTAACCAGCTAAAACCAATGCTACCAAAGCTATTTGAGGTCACTGAGTTCAAATAGCATATAAGTTGACCACCAGGTGGCGCCACCTAGTGGCTAGAGGTGCTAAATCAGCATTTTTTAGAGATATGAAGGTCAAACCAATGTCACAAGGGGTAATTGAGGTTTCTGAGTCCAAATCTGATTGATTTTCGCTGCAGGTCCACTAAATCATGTCCTTCTAGTATATTTAACAGCGGAAAAGGTAGAAATCGAGCAAGGCCAAGAAAGAGGGGGTGAATAAAGGGCTAAATTTGCATTATAGAAGTCAAGGGGAATGAGGGAAAGTAGATGATATAAAGAACGATGTTTGAACACGTGTTTTTCATGAATCAGCTATGTGGAGATCAGGAGCCTCGTCAAAACTAGAGGGCATAATCTAGTGGACCTGCGGCGAAAATCAATCAGATTTGGACTCAGAAACCTCAATTAACCCCTGTGACATTGGTTTGACCTTCATATCTCTAAAAATGGCCGATTTAGCAATTCTAGCCACCTGGTGGTCAACTTATATCATATTTGAACTCAGTGACCTCCATTACCTTTGGTAGCATTGGTTTTAGCTGGCTACATTGACCCAGTGACAGATGCGGACAGAAGAAGATGAACACAACACGAAATTTGCATGACCCATAGACCTCTTGCTTCGCCGCAGTTAATAATGACGCGAAAGGGGGATAGAGATATACCCAGTTCTTAGAGACGTGGAACAATGAGGGCTTTAGGAGTGAGCCTTCGAGGTTGTCGAAATTGACTCGAGACGTAGCCCTAAAACCCGTGAAAGTCAGGGTTATTTTAGAATTTCCTTTCTTTTTATAGAGAATCAAAACAGCTATCGAGTCAAATTGTAGTTGAAAACTCTTATTTTAATTCCTTGGAAATGCTTCAGGGCAAACTTCAGAAAATATGTTTAATGTTGATGGATGAAAAGAACAAACTATTATATGAGCTCGTTTAATTTTCTGAAGGAAATATTCGTTAAGGAAATTAGATTTTGTTTTTACAATTCTATATTCCATCGTTGAAAAAGATAAGTTATTAAGACAATTGATGGGGGTTTGAAGTTTAGTGTCCAATTTAACTTTATTTTGTTTAAGCTGATATAATCAAACCATAATTTAATCAAAGCAAAGATAATTGACACTAGATTAATCTCAACTAATCACTAACAACCTATGGGGAATATTAATGATGGTAATGCGAGACGGCGGAGAGGACAATGATGGCGCTTTATTTAATCTCTTTATTGTAAGAGAGATTGCACAGGATAATCTATAAGAGAGTGAAAACGGATGGCAAAGACAGATAATTAATTGGTTGGCGGCGAGGTCTGAGGTTAATGAGTAGGCGCAGTGCCACACTGAAAGAGGAGTCGTCCGGAATCGCCCAGTCACATTGTCACCGAGTCATCAGTTTCTTTTATTAATTATCCAACTTGTTTATATACTCTCTTTATTTTCGGCTTATCCCGACTGCTTAATGAAACTATTCACATTTTTAGGATTTGGGACAAAGGAAAAATAATAAAGATAAAGTTTAATCATGAGCCCATTGAATTTGATGCCTCTGAGAAATCCGAGCATTGATCTCCTCAACTTGATTACATGTTTGGGGATTTTTCTTATATGGGTTAACCTTTGATCAGAGGTCAGGGCGTGAAGTGTTTTGAGGTTACATCTTTTTATTTTCCGGGAAAGAAATTAATGCAAAAAATCGGACAGGACGGAGGGGGCAGGCGGGGATTTGCTTTTATTAATAAAGTAATATTGAGTTTTGCTTCAGTGCCTCTTAAATGGAAGGGTTGGGTGCCATTCTTCCGCTGGTAGCAGTTTAGATCAATAATAATAATATTCTGCGACAGAGAGATTTGTGAAAGGAGTCAATATTACGCATACTATTTATTGCTAATTAATTTCGTTATTTGTTTTTATATGCCAGGGTAGTGATGATGAGGGCTGGGGAGGGAATATTGACGAAGGAAGATACAGGAAATGGGGCCTGCATTGAAGTGAACAAGATGAGGAACCCTTCATTTCGATGATTTATTAATCTTTACGTTTTGTTTTCCAAAAGCTAAACGTCGAGGGAGACCTAGGAAGGCTATTAAGGAATCACTCCCAACCAGTCTCAAATTTGTAACGGAAATGTCTCCTTCTTCAAGTTCAAAACATGTTTTTATGAATATCATATCAGAGGAAAAGAGTGCGAACTTCCAGTCATCTAGCAGGGAACTCCCCAAAGAAGTATGTTTTGCCTCTAATAGTATGGCTCTTTCTGGCAATAGAGGGGTGTGTGACCTCCCCTCACCTTCAGGTGTATTTTTCTCCCCACGGAGAACAAGAGGTGCAATCAGAAAAACTGAAGCTCAGCAAATGACTCCTAAATCGAGGAATAAAGCGGTTAAGTCTGTGAAACGGGCCAAGTTTCTTTCAAAGGCAAAATCTGTCTTAGAACCAGGGTCTCACCTTTCTGGAGAGGATACTTTTAGTTTTGAGCCCCACGGAACAAAGTGCGAAATTTTTTCTCCGCCTCAAGCAATAAAGGAAGAGTGCAAGGGGAAAATGGTAATTACCACCTTCAGTAAATCTCTGAAACAAATCAAAACTCCCTTTCAGCCGATCGAGGCTGAGGACTCTAAGAACCCAGCTGGAAACAACGCATCGTCATCATCTCATTTCCAGTGTTGCACGTGTCGGGTGACTTGTGAAAACCACCTAGAAGTATTGGAACACGATCTTAGTCATTTAAAGACATGGCCTTTGCAGTGTGGGCTATGCTTGAAGCGATTTAAAGCATTCGAGGATCTCTACCAGCACTTTTGTACGATGCTCCCCTCCGATGTGGTCGTCGAAGGTAGCCCGATTGCCTCGGTGAAGACGCTTCAAAGCCCTGTTCTACTACAGGAACTTGAAGAAAAAAAACTTTTAACTTGCAAAAAGTGCCAAGATCTGTTGAGGCATACTAAAAACCTTGTTGTTATCTTGAAGGATCACCTTATTAATTCTCACCAAAGTGGTTTTACAAATCTATTTAACGAAATCAACGCTTTGGATCCTACCATATTTTTGAATATTGTAAAAGAAAACTTCCCTTCTGTCATAAGTGACTCTTGTTGCCCTATCTGCTTCGAATTTCTTGAACTTAAGGATGTCAAGAGACATCTCACTCTTCATAGCAAATTAATTTCGATTCAAAGATGTAACTTGTGTTATGCCTGGTTTCCTTCACGCCCCTTTCTAGATGATCATTCCGAGTGCCATAAACACTGCTTGCGGCTGCTGGACATGCCATGGGATAAAATTAAGGTTGTGGACATGATCAACCAATTACCTACCTCTTTTCTCTCTCGTCTTCAACTGCAACTCTCCACTTCGAGAGACGCTCCGTGCAATTTAGAACAGACAGCTGAGCGGGCTACACAGTTAAATCAGCCTCTCGACCAATCAAGAGCCTATCATAAGGCATCTCTTTCGAAAACGAATAAAAAAGAAAGAAAAGCATTACAGTGTAACGTCCCTAAGGATGTTAATGATAGCAAGCGTACTATAACTGATCGAACAGTGGTACCCACTCGCCAAAGATTCTCTTGTAGTGGTTGCAACTTAGCATTTGACTCCTCGTTAACCCTCAAACGCCATAAATTGATTCACAAGGTTCCTTCTCCCTGCAAAGTTTGCCATAAGAGTTTCGAGACGACCTTCCTCCTTAAGCAACACAGGAAGATTCACCGAAAGGTTATCACCTACGACTGCAAGCGATGCGAAAAAACATTTCGGACCAAGTCATCATACCTCTTCCACATTTCCACCCATGCCACGCCTTTATCTACTGTCTTTACTTCTCTCACCGCATCTTCAATCTTCCCCTCATCTATCGACTGCCCATCTGCTTCCACCTCGAAGGAACTAGAAATCTCTCAATACAGAAATGGGAGTGTCATCGATTTTCCACAATACCAAGCCTCAAACCCGCATCACTCTCACACTCTTCGCGGTGAGTCGCATCAAAAAGATGCCCTCATTCGAATTGGCGTCCGAGACGCCATTCTGCACTCTAATTCGACGACCACGCCAGACAACGCCGCGGACATCGATGCATCCATATCGCAATTATCCGAGATGGTACAGCAACATCTAGAGTGTATTTCCCCTCTCTGATTCAACCGGACTTTGATTTTTCTTGTGCAATTCCTCAGCAGCATATTTTTGTTTCACTTTCAAGAATCAATGTCATTTAGATCTCCATTCGCCTTTCTTATTTAACATTCTGTATGGCGCATTTTATCTGTAATTCGTTATCCATTGTGATTCAGATCCGTTCAAACTGCAGCTTTCCACTCCTGTTTTCTATTCCTCATCATCCAGACCGTAGTTAACCTCTTTTCATCCAACACAGCTTTGAAGTTTAAGAATGAGCAACTTTCTCTCCTACTTGAAAACTCGTCTAAACGTTGAGTGTTTCTACCTTTTTGCAATTGAACGAAGTCTAGAAATATACTAAAAAATAGAAAGGAATAATAGCATTATCTAAATACTAATAATACTCCCATTTTATACGTTTAATAATGGAAAACTATTATTTATCTTTTTAATACTTTTATTAAGTTTAATATATATATATAGCAGCAGGAAAATGAGAGCAAGTACTGAATATAACATATATTGCCAACGTTTCGGGCACTGGACCCATCTTCTAGGCTAGAATATTAAAGATTTTTATAAGAACAATTGCTTAACAATTATGAGAACAATGATAATTAATGATCTTAGGCTAAAAATGTACTAGGATGTAAAACAAAAAGGAAAAATCAAAATGCAATATAAAGGACAATAAATCTGTATATTAAGATAAAAAATAAATAAATTCAAACGAAATTAATAAAGTTACAATTAGAAAAAAAGAAAACCTCAATAAATACACTAAAATTTGTTACCTGATTCGGAGAAAGCTGTGATCTGAATGAAAGTATTTAAAAATTATACTCACAGCAAAGATGTGATTTAGTATTAGTTGGTTCTCTGATCTATGTAGTTGGTTGGTCGAAAAAAAAATGTTAGCTAGTTGGTTGTTTAAGTGGTAATTAATTCATAGTTACTAGTTAAAAAAAAAATTCGAATGAAATTAATCATGCAATCTATAACGGTGTGGAATTAGAGTCCTTATTTAACTGAGGTTGATTGTATTTAATTAAAAGGGACTCAATATGAGAAGATCAAATTTAGATTTTGATGAAGATAATATTTTAAATTAATTATAATCTATGGGTATTTTACCTGAATATGAATGAGATCGGACAACAGAGTTTTCTTTTACGGAGAGATCCATTCCTATTCTGTAACTCGCCCCACGGTGAGCTTCAATGCGAACTTTGAGAAGACGTTTCGTACATCCGATGTACCTTCCCAAAGAACATTTAGGACAAGTATATTTATATACTATTCTGGAACGCAAAATGTCAGGAATGGGGTCCTTTACAGTGAACAAAAAACTAATTTTTAAGGGGTTTACAAAAATTGGCGTTAAATTTATATGTAGATAGAATCTTTTCAAAATATTCGACAATTCCTTCCTAAAAGTATTAGTTTGGTATCCCATAAAGGGAAAGGAAATGTATAATATTTTTCGGGGAACATTATAATTATTTATAGGTTTAAAGATATTATTTAAAAAGTTCCTAATGCAGTTTATAAAAATATGGGGCGGGTAGTTGTTTAATTTTAAAAAAGTTTTAAGTTTAATCATTTCCAAATGGAATAGGGTCCAGTTAGAACAGATATTGAAAGCACGGTGAATTAAAGTTCTACAAGCATTAACTTTGAATTGATAGGTGCAGAAGCTGTAAAAGTTTAAACCGAGGTTACTAAACGTTGGCTTTCGGAAAACAGAAAATTCAAAGCGACCCTGATTCTTTTCTATTTTTACATCCAAAAACGATAAACTGTTATCTGTTTCTGGTTCTATTGTAAATGAAATGTTAGGGTGATATGAGTTTATGAAGTTCTTGAAAAGTCCCGATTGAGCAGAGGTATGAAATAATGTAAAAGTGTCATCTATGTATCTTTTATAGAATTTAGGTTTGAATTCTCTAGGACAATCATTTAAAAATTTGGTTTCCAAATGGCACATAAAAATGTATTTATTTAGGTTTTCTTTTTTGCTAATTTTAACTTTATTATTTTTTTTAATTTATTTATTTTTTATCTTAATATACAGATTTATTGTCCTTTATATTGCATTTTGATTTTTTCTTTTTGTTTTACATCCTAGTACATTTTTAGCCTAAAGCCATTAATTATCATTGTTCTCATAATTGTTAAGCAATTGTTCTTATAAAAATCTTTAATATTCTAGCCTAGAAGATGGGTCCAGAGCTCGAAACGTTGGCAATATACATATGCTATATTCAGTACTTGCTCTCCTTTTCCTGCTGAAGATCTGGCTTACTTGAAGTAGAAACATACACGAATATATATATATATATATATATATATATATATATATATATATATATATATATATAATATGATCGAATAAATAATCTATATAATATATATCGTAGATATAATTATATTTTTTTTAGTTATTTATATGGTAATAAATATTTCTGCAAATATTGTTTCTTTATCAACTGCGGTGGAAGTGTAGAAAGCATGGAAGGAGAGTCAAGGCAAAGGATGAACAACCAGAAGTAGTAAGGGAAAATTACAATAATCAATAATGAAAGTAAACAACAATCTTTTTTTCACTTTAAAAAAGAGATGCATATTTGCTCAAATTAGATCACATTTTTCAAAACGTTTCGGATTGCTCCGAGGCTTTGTTGTGCTGTGTTGCCAAGTATTAATATATTTTTTTAATACGCTAGGTTGGAAAATGAATTAAAGGGATAAAATAAACAATACCAAATATTATTGCGAATATTTTTTGTGATATCAATGATTAAAAGATAAATATATCAAGTTAATTAAACTGGAAAAGGGAAACATTTAGGAAAATTTGGCACACTTGTTTTTAAACAAAACCGTTTCAAAATGCTTCGACAGTACTCAGTGAAGCACCGCAATAACGTACAAACTTGATTTTTTGATCGGTAAATCTCCCATCGAGTTTATTTATAACTAAGTCTACCCCCAAAGCCTTCATCTCTCATCAATATTATAATAAATTGTCAATCTGAAAATAATTAAGCGTAAAGTTTGACATGGCTAACTGTATCAACTGTACCTATACATTTCCTATACAATTCTTAATTTACAAGAACGAACGTAAGAATACGAAGATTCAAAAGTATGAATTTACAATTTTCTTAGAAAAGTAGTCTAAACCTTAAGTGATAAACCCTCAAAGGTTCCTTATTTTAAATTCTGTAATTCGCTCCAGTTAGCGAATTCCTTAAAATTCCGAAGCGCATATCCTTTTCTATGGCTCCCATCTACATACCTGATGTTTATGCTTTGGTTAGTAGCACGGAAGTTTTCCATCCGCGAATGGCTTCCGACTCATTTCTTTTTGCGAGGAAGGTTAAATAAGCCCCGTTTTCAGGTATTTTTAGAACACCTTCGCATTCTGCACGAGATCCGCCGAGCGTATAATGAAATAAGCATAACAATCAGAATGACCGTCATTGTTAACCCGAAGGTATTAGGAGAGGTTCCTGGGTGGGTTGGATGTGTATGTTGGGGGGAGAGTGTATATTTGACACCAACCAGCGATTAAGGAACCCCCTTTTGACCCCAATGGTGGGCGACTCCTTCCGCCTATGGGTATGTAAATTTGATTGGCTTCATAGAGGGCCCATTACGGCATGGTTCAGGACTAGATAAAAGAGTTGTATGTTGCGCATTGAAGTCGGGAGGGGGAGTGATAGCGGTGTTTTGATTGGCTATGTATATAATAAAGCGTGTCCCCCAATAGGCTCCTAGCTTTTGACGTCGCTGAAAGCTTTGTGTTCGCGGTCGCTGGGTTTGAGCCCGTGCCTCGACGTCAGAAATCCAACGCGATATCCACTAAGCTAGCGAGAACTCCGCATCCTTTGAGGATTGTTTTCTATCTATATTATTTTAGCGAGAAAGGGGGGGGGGGTTCTCAAGCTAGACAAAAGCACACAAACTGTAGTTACACATGTATAGGCTATAATATCCTTCTACACACATTCATACACTTATATACGCATCCGTAAGTACTGCTAGGCTCATACATTCCTAAGTCTGTACATACACATCATCTCTTACACGCAATAACAACACGACTGCAGAGTGTACTTTTTTACTCATGGTCGGGGGGGCTTTTATGGTTGTACCCGGCCATACAATAGGCTAGTGCGTGGCACAAATATACATACACATACACAACTACTTCAATTCTTCTTAACTCCGAACTGTGTGCTAGTCTCGCGCGTGAGGATTTTGCAAATATTTCGCGAATTCTGACTGCTGTCTCTTGAGCCAAGTTCTCTCTCGCTGGACCATCTTGTCCTTGTCTTTGTGAATGACTTTGATCAGACCATCCCAGTTCAATTCCTCCAAACCACCTCTCTGCGCGATTGCGGACTTCACCCTGAAAAAGAAACAAACACTGGTCACTTTAAGGTCCGAGTTCAGTAAAAAAAACATTTAGGTTTTTAAAAATTTGTCGCCACTGGCCACCTTCCAAGTTTGGTGAAGATTGATGAATTACAGTGAATATTTTCGAACACACTTTAACATTTGAGAATACTTGAGTGTTTGTCTAGATTTACAATCGCTGTGGAATTTTGAAAACAATATCGAATGTTTGAGGACATTACCAACTTACCGCACTATTTAAGAACGTTTGGTAACGTATATTTTACAAGCATCTGAAATTATTTGAAGTTTGTGAACGTTTCTTGTGTTTTATTAGTCATTTAGAGAGAGCACTTGAACATTATTAACTACGAGTTCGATGCAAATTCTTTCTCCTAAGTTATATTTAATTCAGAGGAAAGATCTTGGCCAAGGAGGATGTGTATGAAATTTAATTTTGGCCTGTATTCTACTCTGGATGAGGTTGAGAAAATTTAAAACTGATTATTTTTTATTAAGGATAAGGTTTCTAAAATTTAACTTGCGGAAACAGTCCTGTCGAAGGAGATGGTCTAGAAAATTTAATTCAAACGAACATCCTTATTCGAGGAAGAGGTTTATAAAATATAACCATGGATAACATTCTTGTTCGAGAAAGTCAGGAAAATTTAAACTTGGGGAACATTCTTGTTCGAGGAGGAGGTATAGAAAATTTAAGCTTGAAGAACATACTGTCCGAGGAGGAGTTTAAGAAAGTATGACCAGGGAGAATATTCTGTTTAAGGGGGAGGTTTAGAAAATGTACTTGAACATTCCTGTCCAAGGAAGTCTAGAAAATATAACTTAAGAGAACATTCTTATTCGAGGGGGAGGCTAGAAGAATTGGCCTTGGAGAATATCCTGGTACAACCACTCTATACCATACACTACTCCTATATTATTTTCTTTTTTGGGGGGGGGGGCGGTGACTTAATCACTTACTGCAACGCGAACCGTTGAAGGACTGTTCGCAGGGATTAACGACCGACTAGGAGGTCACACTTGAGGCGTTGGGTTTCAAATCCTAAATAATCAAACAGAGTGTATAAATGGTTGGCGAGATTTACTTGAATAGGTCAAGAGTATCGTTCAAGGTTAGTTAAAGATGAAACAACAAAAATATAATTTTATTTACAAAAATCAAAATCAGAATAATAATAGACAAAAGGGAATTATTTAAATTGAAAGAGTATCTTGATAATAATTATGAGGAGGGATTCTCAAATGAAATTAATTGATTAATGTAACTAGACTCAGATCAAAAGGGGGAACTTGACAATAATAGTAATGGAGGGGGGTTTAATCTTACCGGTCGATGACTTGGAGAAAGGTCCTTCTTGCTATGAGGTGAATGGAGAACGATCCGATGAGGCAAGTAGGGCACGATCCGAATGAGGCTTGTGGGGCACGATCCGAACCAACCTTCCGATGAAGATAGCCAAACTTCAAAGATGACGTTCGACGGGGAATGTGGGAATTCTCGTAATTCTACTGGAAGAGGAATCTTCTTTTCCTTAAAGGTAATCGATGGAGATTTTCTTCGGTTCGATTAAACGAAGAGAGACTGTTGCGCAAATTCAAAGTCTTGCCATTCACAGAAGCTACCAATTGGCTAGGGCAGAATCACGGCTGAGAGAGTCTTGCTGTCTGACGAACGTTCACGGTCACGGGACGAGACGATAAGGCCGGCCTTGAGGTGCGGGCTGGACTCATCAAACTACAGAATAACCAGAGTATTTGTATGTCCGATTCTGAAGGGGAAGGGTGAGTTTGGAGAAAGAAGTCATAAGCTCCATAGATTTTTATCCGGAGGCGGAGTCGATTCATCATTTAGCAGCAAGGGCGAGACAGAGCGGCTTTTTCACACCACGTCACCCGGGGGAGGAGGGGGGAGGCTTGGGAAATATTTCCCCAACGAGCTTAAGAGTCGAAAATTCGAGAATCTTCGAAGAGGAAATGGCGTCGTCCATGGCGGGATACCATAGCACGTGGTCTCCGCTAATTTTTTTGGGTGGGTGGGTGGGTGGGTCAGAGGTTATTCTTTTACAGGGAACATTCTGTGCGAGGGGAAAGTTTAGAAAAGTTGACCTTGGAGAACATTCTGTTAGAGAAGGGAGTTTAGATGGAGAACCTTGTTGCCTAACTTGGGGAACATTTTCTTGGTGTCTCGACTTAAAAAAAGCGAAAACTAACGAAGGAACCTCTTGAAGAAAATTTATAAGATAAAAGATGTAAAGAAAGGTGAAGATTGAGTAATCAAAATCTTTTAGAAGATATATAACGGCAGATCGACTTGTGGGATTTGATGTAGGGAGAGCCCGCAAGTGTCGAGTTATCAGCTGCAGCATTGTCACCTTTTGATACACCTGATGCCAAGTTGCGGATTGTGGGGTCGTGGAGATTTGGAAAATTTAATTCTAGAGCATTTTTTGGAGACTATTCGAGGAGGATGTTTAAATAATTAATTCTTGATGATTCTTCTTCGAAGAAGAAGAGGTTTACAATATTAATTCTTAGAGAAGGTTCTTCTTCGAGGAGGAGGTTTATAAAATTAATCCTTGGAGATTCTTCTTTGAGAAGGAGGAAGTTTATAAAATTAATCCTTAGGAAGGTTCTTCAAGGAGGAGGTCTAGAAAATTAATCCCTGGAGAAGGTTCTTCGAGGAGGAGGATTAGAAAGGTATGCCTTAGGAAAATGCTTCTTCGGGGAGGAGGTTTAAAAAAATAATCCTTGGACATACTTCTTCGAGGAGGAGGTCCATAAAATTAATCCTTGGATGACGTTCTTCTTCGGGGAGGAGGTTTAGAAAATTTATCTGGAGATTCTTCTTTGAGGAGGAGGAGGTTTAGAAAATTAATCTCTGTAGAAGGTTCTTTGAGGGGGAGGTTTAGAAAGTTACTCCCTTGGAAGATGCTCCTTCGAGGAGGAGGTCTAGAAAATTAATCTTTGAAGATTCTTCTTCGAGAAGGAAGAGGTTTACAATATTAATTCTTAAAGAGGGTTTTTATTTGTGGAGGGGGTTTGGAAAATTAATCCTTGGAGATTCTTCTTTGAGGAAGAGGAAGTTTAGAAAATTAATCCTTGAAAAAGGTTCTTTGAGGAGGAGGCTTAGAAAGTTAATCCCTAGGAAAATGCTTCTTCGAGGACGAGGCCTAGAAAATTAATCATTGGAGAAGGTTCTTCTTCAAGGCTCAGATTATCTGTTGTTTTTGTCTCTTTACGCTCTAGTAAAGTTTTCCCTGATAAAGGAGGTGAAGTTTTGTGAAAGTTTGATTACGCGAGTTCGTGTTAACTTTGCACAAATAACCTTTTACACGTCGCTGCACCCAATATTAATGCGTGTTTGGTCTAATTGGAGAGACCTCCTGTGGCTAAGCACGGGGTAGTTCCCCCCATAAGGGTACTATCCACACTTCGCGATTTTTACTCACGCTTCTTTCATCACTTCGCAATATAACGCAACCCTCATTGCGCCCAGACCTCTTTGGTAGTACGGTATAGTGAAACTCGGAAGGAAGCCCTGATAGGGGGCGCGAAGAAGGGGGTCCCTTAAGGACACGAGCCGGAGACCTTGGAGAGGCGCTTATTAGAGTAGGCCCATTAAGGTAGGAGGGTTGCGGAGTGCGGTTATAGCCAGGTATTTAAGGCAATAATAGGTACACTCACAATAGGGTTCAGACTCTAAGATTCTGTCACTTTTTACGGAGTAGGAAAGGGGGGATTAACCGCCCCCCCATTACTGACACCAAAAATGGAATTCATCAAAAGGCTCACCCTGATACTCAACCCCACGGAAGGAAGAGGACACCACAAGAAGTAGCCCAACAGATATTTATTAACCTGCAAATCCCACTAATTAAGTGCTTTAATGTCCCGACAGGATTCATCGTGATCTGCCCTGAAAACAAAAATGTCGAGAAACTCCTATCTTATGCGGGCAGCATCACACTCAACAAACTGGACCTTGAAGCAAAAAGCCCTCCACAGATCACGGCCAATAGATCAGTCGCATGCAGGAAGATTGAGCCATGGGTAGGCATGAACACTCCTCAGGAAGCGAATCAACCGTGGTTGAAAATTCATTATATAAAAAAATTCAGAGATCACACTCACGTGTTTAAGATCGTCTGTGAAAACAATGAAATGGCTTTGCAAATCATGGATAAAGGACTTATTGCATTCTGTACTAGCATCCCACAAACCAACATCCAGCGAGACGCGTTTATCAACATACAAATATGCTTCCGTTGTTACGAAATGGAAGACCACATAACTGCGGAATGTCCTAAAAAAGACCTCATGATATGTTCGGAGTGCGGGAGAGAGGGGCGCACCCACCGATCATGCCAGTGTACGACCAAACAGTGCATAAACTGTGGAAGTCCACATAAGACAATGGCGATGTCATGCCACAAAATGAAAAACATAATAAAAAGGAAGGAGAAGGAAGAAAGATTGAAGGGAAGAAAGAACATGGCATATTCCTCGGTTAAAAAACCTACAGCAAACAACCAAAAGACGGAAACACAACTCAACATAGACGGAACATTGAATGTCAAGATACTGACCTGTATCTTGCACTCACATATAATGAACATTGCCAACCCCGGAAGCTACGTGAATACCCTAAACGGAATGGTCAAAGAAAACGGTTTAGAACCCAAGAACTTTCCCAATGATGTCGACTTGTCAGTAATATTTAAGGCGAAGATTAGTGACAAGACAACAAAAGCACTAGTCAAAGAAGCAAAATCACAAGACACAAACAATGAAGACTCAAATACTGAGAAAACTGATTCGGACAGTAGCACGAAAGAATCTTCCCAAGAGGTTAGAGTCACAAGAAGGGAAGCCCAAAAGAAAAGAAGATCCAGCTCAAACAAGACATCAACACAACGGCACCAATCCCCGATCCCGTCGACATCACTATCGCAGAAAGGAAAGAAAGTAATCATGTGTAAAAGGGAACAGAACGAGAGAAAGAAGAAGAAACCTTAAAAAAGATCTAAAGAGACAAACGGAAACCCATAAAAGAATGGACAAACGTAAATTGAAAATACTTTAAATTAATACTAACGGTTGGATAGGTAAAAAATGCTTATACGGAAATATCTTTAGAGAGCTAGACTCAGATGTTATTTTAATATCTGGCCACGGATTAGACTTAGTAATAGAAAAAAAAAAAATATGGTATTATAACGTTGTAGCAACGAATCCTTCGAGACAAAGACCCGACAGAGTAGCAATTGCGATAAAAAAAAACTAGACTATAAGACTCACCAAGGACTAACCGAATCCTATGCAGCAGTAGAGATACAATTAGAACTAACTAGTCTGATAATAGCCAGAGGGTACCAACCTCCGAATGCTCCAAAGACTGGGGCCAGATTTTCCCACATACATACGTAACAAATCGACAACTAAGCCAGATATCTGCCTCGCAAACTTGCCATTCAATTTTTTTACTTCGAACCGGTTGACATACTGGTGAGCGACCACATAGCTACACTACTTACCATTAACCAGAATGCTATACAAAAGCCATGTATGAAATGGAAAGCCTATCACCAGGCAGACTAGACAAAGTACAAAGTAGTATTAAGAGAATTTGAACCAAGGACTTTCATCGAAGCGACTATAGAAGAAATCGACGAGGGACTTAGAGAAATTAGGAGTACGCTGATTAGAGCAGACGAAAAAGCAGTTCCAAAAAGTGCCTTTAAAACCATTCAAAACTTTAGATGGTCACTGGAAATGATAAATAGAAATACGGAAATAATACTTATCTCTGAACAAATTCGGGGGGAAAGATATAGTAGAGATCTATACAACCAATCTAGAAGAAATTCAAAGAGAATTAACGCAAATGATAAGCGATAAGCAACAAGAATATTGGAACAAGCAGGTCAGGAAGTTAGATGTCGAAGAATCCCCAAAGAAATTTTGGAAATAGGTAGATAGAATGAAGGAAAAAACGGCAAAGGAGAAGATCAAAATTAAAGATGAGAGAGGGATACTAATGAGGATGAAAGCGAGATAGAAATAGTTTTTAAAGAATACTGGAGAAATGATTTAGAATCAGCGAAGAAGAAAATGAAAATTTCGACACTGATTTTGAGAACGTAATTGTCGAAGAACTCAACCAGACAACGGCCTGGAGTCAACACTATGATTCCGTTGACATAACGAGAAACAACATGAGGAAAATGATGCTACATTATCCGTACAAGAACTAAAAGCTAGCATAAACAGCTTCAAATAAAAGGCGCCGGGAGTCTCAGGGCTCACAAAGAGAAAGTACACAGAAGCGACTAATAACATCTCGGAGGGAATGAGGAACCTATTCAATGCCTGCCTTAATACAGGTTACTACCCTGAAGACCTAAACGTAGGATAAATGATTTTTATCCCAAAGCCAGGATGATCCCCACACAGGATTGAAAACTATAGACCAATATCTCTGCTTGACTTAATCGGGAAAGTAAGAGCAACGGCAGAAGAAATTCGAAGAATTAACGAGTACGAACGCAAATGGAAGATCAGTACAAACAGAGACAAATTTAAAATAGTTCCCATATACAGAAGAAAAGCAGCAGACATTAACGTGGACAATGTAAGATATGGATACAGTAACGACTGTAAAGTACTAGGTTTGACAATAACGAAATCCGATTACACGACCACTTAGCCGATAGAATAGGGAAAGGAAAGAGAGGACTTGTACTCCTGTATAAATTAAGAAATTTAAGTCAAAAGAATAAAAAGAAGATTTACAAAGCGATTATCCAACCAACACTGATTCATCCAGCAATCGCAATATGTACATTGTCAAGAACTAAACTGCTCGAACTACAAAGAGTCCAGAACAAAGCAATGTACCTAGTGACAAATACAAGAAGGGCAGAGAGGAGAAGGATAGGAGAGCTACACATAGTAGCCAACGTCGAGCCCTTAAACAGGATAATCATGAAAAGAGTAAAAGAAGTCATCGAGAGGCCACATGACGAAATTCGAGACGAACTTTCAACGCAAATAGAACTAGGAGTAGACTGGAGGCCTCACTAACTCTTCGCAAGCAGGGCGAGGATCTGAAATGAGGACGAAGAAGAAAACATTTACACGTAGCGGGAAGGATACATCACCGGATTTGACAACAGATAAAGATATACAACAACGAATTTGACAACCGATTAAGAGAAAAAAAACCAGATTAGACAAACTGTTAAGAGAATCGATACGCAACGAAGGAAAGGGTAACAAAAGCCCTTGGGAAAACATACATGCAAGAATAGTCAGTTAGAATACAACATAACATGCGAGAAAAGATAACAAATTCTACTTAAAAACAAACACAACTAATAAGGGTATGAACGCCAACTATAAGTACTAGGTAACAAAAACGGAATAAAAAAATCTCTCTTTCACTGTCTGGTCCGGAACTATGAATATATTTCTATATTCTTCCTTATTTGATCTTTTTAGGTTTTTTGCAATTTTCCAGAGAACTGAGAGAACATATAGATGCTGTGTGGAAGATTAAAGATAAAATAAAACCAATGGAAAATATTAAAATGACTGAAGAACAAATAAAAAAGCAAATTAAAAACAATGAAAGACTGCAAGGCCGCAGGTGTGGATGGTATGAAAAATGAGATCTACAAAGAGATGGCGAAAAGTAATAAGTGGATGGAGAAGATAACAGTGTGTTTTAATAAAATAAATGAAGATAAAAAAATACTAAGGGAATGGAAGGAAAGCAAAAAAAATGATTGGTTAAACCAAGCGACCAACTCCCCGCGAAATCGGACCCATTGCTCTAACAAATAATTTGTACAGAACTTTTATGGCAGTTGTGAAGGAGAGTATTGAGGAGCATCTAAGAGAGAATGGGGCGATGAAGGAGACTCAGGGTGGATTTAAAGAAGGGCGAAGAAGTGAAGATAATCTTTTCATACTACAATACTGTGCGAAGGATATACTTAAAAGAAAGAAAACATTATATATAGCATGAACAGACTTTCAAAAAACATTCGATTCAGTGAACAGAGCAATGAGGATTGAAACATTAAAACAGTACGAAGTAAATAGTGAAATAATTGAAATAATAGCAAGAATATACAGTGAAGACATAATGGAAATTGACATTAGAGAAGAAATGCAGGAAAGAATGGAAGTAACAAGTGACATAAGACAGGGTTGTAATGGCTCATCGGTGTTGTTTAAACTGGTCACCTACATGGTTATGAAAGAACTAGAAGAGAAGGCAAAAGGTTTCAGAACTAAGAACTTCAATATAACATTTCTGTTCTTCGCAGATGACGGATTGATTATGGCAGAAAGTGAAGTGGATATGAAAAGCAACATCAAAACAGTAATGGAAATATGTAAACAATATGGTCAAAAACTAATTAAAGAAAAGAGTGTCATAATCGTGTACAATAAAAAAGAAGAAATTGAAAAAATAGAAAACATCAAAATGATTGAAAACATGAAGTATTTGGGCTTCCAAATAACAAACAAAAAAGATATTTTTCAAATGCATAAGAAGGAAATGTAACCTATGGTGTAGTGGAGAAAGCCGTAAATCGTCTATTTATTGGAAGAAAATACTTAAAGCAAGAAACTATATATCAAACTGTGTTCTCAGAGGTGAGATAGGAACATCACTGATGAAAAACAGAATAGTCAAGGCCAAATTAAACTATCTAAGACACATAAAAGGAGAAACAAATCTGCTTCTTACTGAAATATATTACAAACTGGTGGAAGAAAATGATAGATGGACAAATCAAGTAAGAGAAGCATGTAGAGAGATGGAAGTGAAATTTACTAAAGAAAGTGCCAAGGATAAGAAAATTATTAATACAAAAGTCAAAGAGCATGATACAAATGAATGGAGAATAGAGTTGGAAGGAAAGAGAAGTGTGAGACTCTACAAACAATATAAGAAGGAAATAAAGGAAGTGAACTGGTATAGACATGAAAGCTAGTCAGTCACCTGGTTGAAAGCGAGGTCTAACACAATGAAGGTGAGAATGCGAAGGAGGTGGTAAACAGAGGAGACAGCGTGCCTATTGGGTGAAGCGGGGGATGATGACCTGCACCACTTCCTGCTGCACTGTGGAGCGCTGACACAAGAAAGGAATCAGTCGATAAGTCTGCAGAAGCCGCACATACAGGATGAAGAGAGTACCATAGGGAGATACCCCTTTGATAATGATGAAGTTGAAAGGAAAAAGGAAGATTTGCACAAAATGTATACACAACGAAACCAGCTAATAGAAGAGAGAGAGAACTAAAAGCAAGAAAGTGGAATCCCGCTAAAAAGGGATCAATTCCACGCATTCACCAGACCAGACCAGGCACCTGGATCTCAGGTACGTCCTCTGTAACTATAATTCCAACTTCTAACTAATTAAAATGGACAGAGATTAGCTTGACCTCCAAACACCTCTAACTTCTTTCCATTCCTCACTAACTCTTGGTTAGTGTCTTTCTTAACGGGCTCTACAAATTTACGTGGGTGGGTAAAACACATCGTGGTATTAGCACCGCGTATTAGATGTAGGGTCAAGACCACCTAGGTAATCTGTTTGATTTTCTACTAGTTTCTTGCTATACTATCGCTCCCTTTCCTCTTTCTCTCTCTGTCCTCCTTCTCTTTCCCTTGTTGCCCACTCACCGGTGCCGCAAGACACAGAAAGTGAGCAAAGGGGAAGTAGGAGGAGTCCGAGCTCTCTGGCCCTTTCTCCCCACTTCTGGCCCCGACAGTGGGCCAGAAGAGAGGAGATGGGGCGGGATAGCTCTGGACCCACTAGCCTTTTACACTCTCACACATTTTCTTCTATTCTATTCTATTATATTCTATTCTTCGAGGAGGAGGATTAGAATATTAATTTTCGGCCAACTTTCTTGGGTGAGGAGGTTAAAGAAAAGGACTCGATTCGCTCTCCTGTGAAGAATCCTTTGATACCCCTAGCAATGACCTTTCTCTCCCTCTTCTTCTCCCCTCTTCCATTCACGCCCCATTAAGTCAGAGGAGCCTTTATGTTCACTCCATTTTCTTCTCCCTTTCATTTTCCTTTTTCCAATAAAGAAGACTTTGGCAAACCAGAAAGGACCCCCCTCCCCCCCCCCCGGAAAGGTAAATCCTTTTATTAAGCATCTTTGTAATTTATTTACAGGAAAGGATGCTCAAGATTAGGGCAGGAAACGGAACCTCGTGTAATACAACGAGGATATATACAGTCTGACATGAATTAGTATAGTGTGTGTGATAAAAAAAGAAAGTGATAGTGTTTGATAGTGAGAGATAGATAAATAGATTGATAGATAGATAGATAGATAGATAGATAGATAGATAGAGAGAGAGAGAGAGAGAGAGAGGAAGGAAAGTCAAAAGTGCTTCATAAATAACAGAGAGTAAAACGGGTGAAGGAAAAGAGACGATATCTAAGCAATGTCAACTCCGCTGGTGAGGCAGAGTGCATAATAAAACTCGAGTTATATGTTCGCAC
Source organism: Ceratothoa steindachneri (assembly GCA_963969495.1). NCBI lineage: Eukaryota > Metazoa > Arthropoda > Malacostraca > Isopoda > Cymothoidae > Ceratothoa > Ceratothoa steindachneri. The sequence goes on along the minus strand of OZ018338.1, from coordinate 18,270,188 downwards.
AACGGGACCAGGAACTTAAAAGTACGAACAAACTCACATGCCAGGTGCTAATAAAACTTCCTTGTCGGATAGCAAGAAAACTCTCTTATCGAATCCCATGAAAACTCCCTTTCCGGATGCCAAGAAAGCTCTCTTATCGAATCTCGTGAAAACTTCCTTGCCGGATGCCAAGAAAACCCTCTTATCGAATCCCATGAAAACTCCCTTTCCGGATGCCAAGAAACCCCTCTTAAATTAACCCCTCCAAAAAACATAATGCGCTATAGAACCGCCAGTGAGGAAATTAGGGGCGAGGATGAGAAGTACTGGTAGAGAAGCCTCGCTAGGAGATTCACAACTGAGTACTCCCCAGGTAGACTTGTGGTGGGTTGAGATCTGCCAAAAGGCCAAGCAAGTAGGCCTATGACATCTTATCGTATGGTAGGAAGCTTCTGCAGTCAGGGTACAAATCTTCTCCGTTGTTGTTGTGGTGGCTGACCATCTGGCGCGAGACTACTAGGTAAATCTGGGGTGGCCTTCCTGCTGGCACATGTCCTTTTCAGGTAGGCCAACTGCTTCTTCCTCATAAATTACTCCTTAATAATTCCTTTAATTTACACAAATTAAGACAACATTGATTCTGCTCATTATGAGTAATAATAAGTAGTAATACCTATGAGCCACTTCTTTCATTTATTCCATCTCTTCCACACAAGTGTCCATGCAGTAAGTGGATCAGAAGTTCTATATCTTTCTAACCTCATTCCCCCTTTTGAGAACACCATCATTTAGAGTATTATCATTATCTTTATCTTCCCTTATTATTCCTGCTCTTTCTCTTTACCCCGCGTTTTCTCCATCCTATTTCCTTCCTCATTCATTCAACGTTGAGGCAAAATACTTTCGTTGGTTATAACTTAAAAAGTGGTGATGATTGTGTAATGGAATGGAGCCGATGGTTATGTTGTAAGGCATCTGGACGTAGAAGAGTGAAAGAATGTTAGGATGGTGCCGTTGTATAAGGATAAAAATGTATGCAAGAAACTACAGAGGATAGGTTTGTTGAATGTTGTAAGTAGAGTGTATGTGTACAATATGATTGGGTGTATAAGAAGGATAACTGAAGGAGAGATGGTGGATGAGCAAGGTGGGGTTAGAAAAGTATGGTGGAGTGTAGATTAAGTAATGAACGGGAGCAGCTAGCTAAAAAAACAAGGGATAAGAAATGTATAGTGTATGTCTGGTTGAATCCCCGGTTCATGTATCTTGAGGAAGCGTTTGATTGTGTAGATAGAGAAGCAGTATAACAGGTGCGAAGAATATATTGAGTGAGTGGTAAACTCTTGGTGTGAAAAGTATTTATGTTGGAAGTAAAGGTGCGTTCTAGTGAAAGAGAGCCCGAAGGAGTGTTGTTTTTCCCCCTCCCTAGTTTAAAGCGATAACCAACGAGGGCGTATCACAGAGAAGTATGTATGGAGAAATATGTAAAGAGGTGAAGATAGAAGAAGTGAAAATGTGCTGGAGTGTTTGACAGGGTATGTGTGAGTAGTGAGATAAAAGTAACAGCAGAAAAGAGAAAAGTGATAGTGTTTATGATTGAGGATTGTGTGTGTATGATATTAGATTCCGTGGTGTTATCCTTGAACAAATGCGATGCTTAAGTTTCGAGGAATTATTGTGAATGATGGTAGAACAGATGAAGCAGAATGCGCAAAGGATTTGCATGGTAGGAAAATCTCAGAGGCAATTAGAGCGTGCCAGGAAGCTGCTTGAGGGTATGCTGGCACTAACGTTTGGGTATGAAAGTGAGAATGAAAGATCTCTAGTGCAAGAAATGCAAATTGACAATTTGAAAGGAAGCTTGGTGTGCGAAGGGTATGTAGAGGTAAGGTTCTCCTACTCTTCCACGTGGCCCACACATCGCGATGCGGTTAAACTGCAAGGCCAATCACTTGCTGTAATCTCTCGAAATTTCATTTAACCAGAGTGAGAGAAGTCTCAACATTTTCCTGATCTTAAGGAAAGTTTTAAATTGCAAACAGAGAGTCGAAACTAGCTTGACAATTCTGGTAACATCATCTCGCAACCCAATAAAGGAGACAAAGGAATAGTTAAGTTTGCCGAAAAACGCGCCTCAAACTGACTTTCTCCACGGAGTAAGCCAGCTTCTAAAAGAGAGAAATATGAAAAGAGATACTGGTACTATTACTCCATCACCTTCCCCCCCTTTAATTATTATCTTTTTCTACCAAGCTACGTTTACATAGAATGACTGACTAAAACTCACGCTCCTTCCCCTGCTCTCTCAGCGGCCCCATGGAAGGAAGATCGCCACATCTCACCTCGTCCCAACTAAATGGCCCTCTCAAGAAGTCATAACTGGAGGCACTGGAGTAAGCTGGTTTGAGAATTAGCCCACAGCCGAGAACAATCCATAGAGGCCTACGGGCTGGACGGGCTGCAACACCTGCCTCAAAGTGGAGCCCACCCAGGACCACAGAGGGATAGACAATGATATCTGTGTATGGTAGAAGCAGTCGTAATTAAAGCACTTTCGGGGGGGGGGTAGCGTTGTCAATAAGTCCGTTATGATTCACCCCCCCCCCGTGAGGATCCCACCCGGTAACATACCTACCCATTCATCCATTAACTCATCATAGTGGGTGATTCCTCACCATCATCACCAAACATCACTAAGGCGACATTCTTCGGTAAAGATCAACTGCTAATGGACTGCGGGGGAGGGAAGGGGGCGCTACCGACACTACCGACGAGAAGAAATCACACGTACACATTTTTACGCCACAATACTGACCAATGGGATAAAAACAACGCTGCTTAACTCCAGAAGTGCACTGCCTCAAGGACTGAAAGGGGTTTACCCCATCACCATGGAAATGGAAAGAGCCACTCAGATACCCCTGAGGGTAATCAACGGCCAGTCGAAATCAGAGAGAGGCAGGGTCTTCGACCTAAAGATACTAACACTGAACACAAATGGATGGTCGGGGAAAACGACTGCATATTACTACATATTCAAGAGGGTTAATCCCGATATAATTCTCATCTCTGAACACGGTGTTAAAACGTAAAAAAGCCGACTGAAGATACCGAATTAACACATCCTCACGAAGAAATCTTCCCAAGGCAGATTTGATGGTTCAGCAATTGCCATCAGAAGGAACCTAAACTTCTAAAGGTTACCTAAGCTGGACGAGTTCTTCATAGCCATCGAAATTCCAACCCTGTTTGGAGGAGCCCCATTTGCAGCAGCATGCCAACCCCAGCGCTGACCATATTTGTCTATTAATAACCTTCTGACATTAACTGGGCTCGACAGAGCAGCCTTTATTGAAGGGGACCTCAAGGCCAGACTCAAGGCCCTAGGATACATCAACACAAATGAGAGATGCAGAAACCTTGAGCTTGTCATGGACCGGGGAAGTCTTCGGAAGGTCGGACTCGAATTTCTAACCTTTCTGACAGAAAAATCCGCGACTTACCCAAACATAATACTGACAAGCCTAAACCTCCCCTTCAATCTGCTGTGTCCACCCGGCCCTACGGTCCCAAACGATCACATCTCTATCATGACCACCATCTCCCTCGCACCTACACTGCTTCCGATTCGTCCAAGGTAAAGCTTCGTAAGGACAAATTGGGAGCTGTACAAGCAAATCCTCGACAAATACAATCTAGCCAAAGAAAGCGAGCCAATCTTCGACGAAATTGATCATAGAAGCGGACGAAAGATACATTCTTTGCATCGCGCATAAGATCCCTCCGCAACCTAGGTGGCATAGGAAAGAGAGATATCGTTCTTGAACACAGGGACATCTATGAAGAGGTCAGGTTAACCGGCCACAACCGCAACCGTACCAGAAGGTTACGCCAGCTCAGTAAAGGACTCAAAATCCTGATCAACGAGCAACAGAAGGCAATATGGAACGGTATCATCGAAAAGTTCGACTGGGAACAAAATCTTTAGAAATTCTGGAGGAACATCAAGAGACTGAGGGGTTTACCTCTGAGAGAGAAAGTCCGACTAACTGAAAAAGGGGAAATTCCGGAAGATCCAGATATATTTGAAAGGAGATTCAGGAGCTACTGGCTACATGTCTTTTCTATTAAGCCAGAGGAAATGAAGATTTGGACCAGGAATTCGAGGGGCAGACGATTGACGAGCTAACTGCTATCATTCAACGCACGTAACTCCATCTGCACGTCTCCGAAGGGAGAAGAATACCAGACCACGGCCGCCCAATCATCGCTGAACAGTTCATGAGTACGCTCAGGTCCTTCAAGAAGAGGGCACCAGGCTGGACCGGGATGACCAAAAATCATCTGGTGAACGCCCATCCACGGCTGCTTCAGGGCATAATCAACGCGAAATCATTTTTATTTTGAAAAGGAACAAGTCAGCAGACCAACCAATGAACTTCAGATTCATCTTTCTCGGAAATAATCGTCAAAATTCTTGAAAATATCTTATTCAACAGACTTCAGATCCAACTCACTGAGAAAAAGACGCACAACCCTCAACACGACGGGTTCCGGAAGAGGCACGGAACCGACACCGCACTCGTGCTTCTAACTGAAAATATCACCCAATGCCTAGCGGAGGAGTATACATTGAGTAAGGGACGTGCAAAAGGCCTTCGATAAGATCTAGCTGAGAGGGGTTACAACTTAAAATCTTTGGCCTTCAGCTAGACTCTATCCTGGATAGAACTCTCTGTGACTTCATCATGGTAAGGTGTGCCCGGATCATGATCAAAGGTTAAGGAGGACTCGAATTCTTCCTCCTTAAAGCAGGCGGTCTACAGAGAAGCTGCCTGAGTCCCCCCTTTATCTAATCTACACAATTGATTTGACATTTCCGATATAGGAGGACGGAGGACGCGTCATACCTCCAGTTCGCGGATGATCTAAGCAGGTGATTCCTGGTACATACAGCAATACCAGGGTTTAGGCACTTGAAAGCGTCAACAAAATTCGCAACATCAACGGATTGGAGAAGAGATGGAAAATCCGCACCAACAGCCGGAAGAAAAAACTCAGCCCCATTGGCCGCGGTAGACGACGGATGTGACAATAGAGCATCAGATATTTCTCTGATTCAAGGAAGCAAATGTCTGGGCTCCGCATTACCACCAGCGGATACAGTCACCATTCCACACAGTAGGCAAATTTGGCAAAGTAGATACTCTTCAATCCTCACAAGTTTACAGATTTAGAAACTTGAGTTGGAATAGGATCAAGAGACTCTATCTCATACATGTTTGAGCCTCACTTATCTAACCCACGGTGGTGACTCAAACTTTGAGGAAGTGCCATTTGAAGCGCCTGCAACAGGTACAAAACAAGGTTATTCTGTACATCAATAAAGTAAGGAGACGAGACAAGACCTCTCAAAAAGAAGTTCATCGCAGAGTCGCCTTGCTGCCAATCAACCTGACTACCCATAGATTAGCAAAAAGAACATGGGAAAAGATCTTGAACGAAATTGCACCTGAACTGGCTCATGGACTAGATATCCCCGCATATAGAAGAGGGAAAGTCACCAAAAGAAGGTAGTTTCTCAGCTCCAAGCTCTGCTCTGAAGAAAGATTGACACCGTGGTTCACCTAAAAACATCATTCACATAAACCTCACCACCATGCACAACACAGACAATTACTTATAAAAACACACTCACACTCATAACTAGTATGGATGTGTATGAATGAATGAATAAATTAGAAAAAAGCGTTAAAAGCAAGTATAATTACAATAATCATCTTTTTATCTATTTATGTATTATATACCTTAAGGCAGTTACATTCATTGTTTAAAACTAAAAGAAAAATAAAATAAATAAATAAATAATTAAACAAAATAAATGAAATAATTATAATAAGGGTTGCGAGAATACGCATGCAAAGAAAAGCTCGAATGTAACTAAAGTTACGAAATATATTCACAACGAAGGCAAAGAACAGGTTTAAATTTTAAAAAGTAGAAGCAAATGAATATTAAAGAGAAGAGGAAAGAGTAGCCTTCATTACTAGGGCCAATTCCCTCAACCAAACTATATCACCTACTTTCAACTATCTTACGTACCAGATCAAATTGTCCTAACTAAATTTCATCATTCAGTGAGTCGAACCAAGTGAGCCACGGTGATAAGACCGTTTCATCTCAATTTCTCGCTTCTCTTCTCCCAAGATCAAAACTACTCAACCTAGAGCTAAGCCACGAGGGACGCATTTACGGGTCTCAACTAGTTCGTCCATTCTCAAAGTCTCAAGTAGACAAGACTTCCTTAAAGTCAAGAGAGCTTAGAGGTAACACTCTCAATTTCTCGCTTCTCTCCTCTCAAGATCGAAACTACTCCACCAAGAGCTAAGCCACGAGGGATGCATTTACGGGTCTCAACTAGTTTGTCCATTCTCAAAGACTCAAGTAGACAAGACTTCCTTGAGGTCAAGAGAGCTTAGAGGTAACACTCTCAATTTCTCGCTTCTCTTCTCTCAAGCTCGAAACTACTCCACCTATTGCTAAGCCACGAGGGACGCATTTACGGGTCTCAACTAGTTCCTCCATTCTCAAAGTCTTAAGTAGACAAGACTTCCTTTAGGTCAAGAGAGGTTAGAGGTAACACTCTTAATTTCTCACTTCTCTCCTCTTAAGATAGAAACTACTCCACCAAGAGCTAAGCCATGAGGGACGCATTTACGGGTCTCAACTAGTTCGTCCATTCTCAAAGACTCAAGTAGACAAGACTTCCTTGAAGTCAAGAGAGCTTAGAGGTAACATTCTTAATTTCTCGCTTCTCTCCTCTCAAGATCGAAACTACTCCACCAAGAGCTAAGCCACAAGGGACGCATTTACTGGTCTCAACTAGTTCGTCCATTCTCAAAGTCTCAAGTAGACAAGACTTCCTTTAAGTCAAGAGAGATTAGAGGTAACACTCTCAATTTCTCACTTCTCTCCTCTCAAGATTGAAACTACTCCACCAAGAGCTAAGCCACGAGGGACGCATTTACGGGTCTCAACTAGTTCGTCCATTCTCAAAGTCTCAAGTAGACAAGACTTCCTTCAAGTCAAGAGAGCTTAGAGGTAACACTCTGAATTTCTCGCTTCTCTCCTCTCAAGATCGAAACTACTCCACCAAGAGCTAAGCCACAAGGGACGCATTTACTGGTCTCAACTAGTTCGACCATTCTTAAAGTCTCAAGTAGAAAAGACTTCCTTGAAGTCAAAAGAGCTTAGAGGTAACACTCTCAATTTCTCGCTTCTCTTCTCTCAAGATCGAAACTACTCCACCAAGAGCTAAGCCACAAAGCATTTACGGGTCTCAACTAGTTTGTCCATTTCAAAGTCTCAAGTAGACAAGACTTCATTGAAGTCAAGAGAGCTTAGAGGTAACACTCTCAATTTCTCGCTTCTCTCCTCTCAAGATCGAAACTACTCCACCAAGAGCTAAGCCACGAGGGACGCATTTACGGGTCTCAACTAGTTCGTCCATTCTCAAAGTCTCAAGTAGAGAAGACTTCCTTGAAATCAAGAGAGCTTAGAGGTAACACTCTACAACTCGCCTCCGGTGTTGCTCACACAAAGTCATACCGGACGGCTGAGGAAAACGCCTCTCCTCGTCCAGGCCACACAAACGGCCTTTGAGGTATTTTCGCCTCTCCACTCATCTCTAACGCAAGGTTGACCGTAAAGTAAAAAAACAAAACAAAACTAAATTAGTCGGTTACCTAATAATAATAACAACGCGGTGATTAATAGTGCAGTGAAATTTTCCCAAGTTTTCCCTAATCAGCCATTAATACGGTAATCAGTAAACCAGTATAATTCGCTCTCTCTCTTTCTCTCTTTCTCTCTCTTTCTTTCTCTCTCTCTCTCTCTCTCTCTTTCTATATATATATATATATATATATATATATATATATATATATATATATATGTATACGAGGGAAGGTCAATAAGTTTTGCGAATCGGTAGGGCAAAACAGAGGAAGGGGGATGGCTGTTTGTGGCGGGTGTTAGCACAAGTTATGACAAGTCAGGACCTTCAGCCGCACGCTCCTGCCTCGTCTATTTAAGAAACAGTAGCTGATCGCAGATCGTCAGTCACAAATTTTTCAACAATGGAGAAGGTTGAGCTCCGCGCAGTGATCAAATTTTTGACCAAGAAAGGCAAGAATGCAAAAGAGATCCATGAACGCATGGTTGCAGTGTACAACGACACCGCCCCTTCCTATGCAACCATTGCTCCCTGGAATAGGGAGTTCCGCCATGGTCGTGAGTCTCGTGAAGATGACCCCTGTCCAGGACGCACGTCAGACGTGACCAACGAGGACAATGTGGCCCGTGTGGAGAGGATGCTCCTCGAAAATCGACGGGTTAAGGTCGAAGAAATCGAGCGACAACTTGGAATATCACATGAAAGTGTTATCAACATCATCCACAACAATTTGGATATGACCAAGGTCTCTGCCCATTGGATCCCTAGGAAACCTCACGCCCCATGATCGACTTCAACGTCGTCAAAGTTCACAAGGCCAGAGTTGCACAAGCTGCCCTGCGCGAGTGCATATTCGAGGAGCTTAACCATCTTTCTTACAGTCCAGATATGTCCCCTAGCGACTACTTTTTATTCCGCCAGCTCAAGGCTGCACTGCGTGGACGCCAGTTTGGGGGCGATAAAGATGTCCAGCTTGCCGTCCAGGAGTGGATTGAACAGCAGTCGGGAGATTTCTGGTTGTCGGCAATTCGAAGCCTCAGGGACAAGTGGCGCAAGTGCATTGAAGTCGAGGGTAGTTATATTGAAAAATAATAAGACACTTTTCCTCATATCTCGTTTCCTTATATCTGAATTGCAAAACTTATTGACCGCCCCTCGTATATATATATATATATATATATATATATATATATATATATATATATATATATATATATATATATATGGTTGGCCAGAAAGTCCTGACTCACTTAGGAAGGGCTACCTGGTAGGGGGGGCATTTATGGTGTACAAACTTGTTTTTAACGCGGTTGTGATCGAGTGTTCTGGTGCGGTGGTATGATAGAAATGTAAAGATAATGGAGTTAAATAGATTCGAGAAAAGGGAATATACGAATCTGTCAGTGTGTGAGAAGGGGTGGAGGGGGGGGAGTAAAGGATGGATTAATTATGGGAATTATCGTTTGTGTCATAAAGTTTGCAAGGAGATATCTGTAAAGAAAGTGCTGAATTTGGAAGTGATGAAATTTGGAAGATAATATATAGCCCCCATGTTCGTATGGGTATTAAGGAGTTTTTTAGTGGCGTTGATTAGCGGCTACCACACTTTTGGGTCAAAAGTTAATGATCTAGTATGAAAGTTATATCAATTCCCTCATTTTCTTAATAATTATTATCCATATTCTTTACTTTCGTGAGTCCGTCCGTTCCTTCGCCTGCACAAACTTGCAATGTTAATCTTGCGAAAGAAGAACGGAAATTATAAATTAACGAGGTCAACAGATCTATTAAATTATTTTGACTTATGACCATATGACCTTACGACCTTAAAAAATTCCAATACTTCCCGAACTAACCTTGGAAGGACCTTGTTAATTATAATCATTCGAAAGAGATTGTAAAAGGACATAGGTGTTTCAAATTTCGTTAGAATCGGCCGATTAGTTACGATGCCATTGCCAAATAATTCCAGGCCTAACCTTAGGAGGAGCTGAATAATTAAATCATTCGAAAGAGAATGGAAAACAACATAAGGGTTTTAAATTTCGTTAGAATCGGCCGATTAGTTACGATGCCATTGCCCAAAAAACTAATTAGAAAATAAAACGATTACCATCTGACCGACCAACTACGGACAGACATAGTAACTTATGGAGTCGTGTGTACGCGACTAAAAATAACGAAAGTTGTCTCAAATTTGATGATTGTAATTGTTAAGCTGCAAACGCCGACTTCGCTTTACCAATTTTTATCATATTCAAAATTGTCTAAAAATTGTTTCATTACCAGATAAAATAATTAATTTCACCCTGCGCTGAGTCACCGTCCAAATTTGGGAACGTCCACCATTAATTAAACTTTCCATTGACATTTTCAAATTTAAACGATAAAGACTTAAAAGGAGGTTAACACCTTAGTTTTGAATGTGTTTTTTGTACCAGCAGGTGTTTTTCGAGTAGGTTGGTAATTCCTTGGATTTTGTGTTCTCCTGGTTTTCAGGTGCATCCTGTCTTCTTTGTTTTATCATGCCCCCCCTTTCCCTACCATTTATACGGAGTTTACCAGTTTCCTTTAGCTCTCAAGAGGGTACTGATTTTAACTTTGAGTATCTGGGTTCCTGGTACAAACGAGTTGATTGTGTCCGGTTTAGAATTTAATTTTGACAAAATTGTCTTTATTGTTATCCTTATCCTTTCTCTGTTTTTATTTGTTCACACTTTTTATTCATCTGCTTTTCTTTTATTTTTACTCTACCTCTCTCTTTTGTTGTTTAATTGAAACACTCAAAATTAAATAATGAAAATGAAAAAGTCGAGAAAAATGACTAAACTCCATTATCGTCTGTCCTCTTTCCACATAACCATCCTCTTCTGAAATACATTTTACATTTTCTTGCCTCAGTGGAATGGGCGGACATGTTGGCCTGGGAATCCATTCTCCTACTTAATAATCCCATGAAAACGTTCCTGGCCTTAATGGGAGAGGGGAACGAACCGGCATCGAAATACCTATAAGGGGCCCATTCTCTCTGCTATTCACCTATCTCATACTTCTTTTACTTTCCTATGGTAAAATAAAGAAAGAAAATGGCATATTTATAAATACGTAATTAAGGGAGAATCATCCTTCTGGAAGGTTAGATCTTGAAGGTAAAAATAAGGGGTCAAAAATTGCCTCAAATGCACCCTCTCAATTATCTGGGAGTTCATAACTTCCGCGGGTTTTTTTATGATCTAGTTTCCTCCATCAAAATATTCCCGCCAAAAGTTTTACAGGGAAGACTTGGCGTAATTATATATTTCCAGGGAAAAGTGGCAAGACGATGAGTAAGAGTCCAAATTAGTTGCAGAAAAAATTAGTCCTTCACGAAAATAGTTTTTCTCGTTGCTTGTGACGTAAACAAAAACGAAAATTGGTTTCCATAGTGATTTTCTTTGAGATGCGTCTTGCCGCGGTGCAAGGATAAATGTTGCCATGGGGATATTTTTTCAAGAAATATGTCTGAGAAGATCAACTGTGAAGTGTCTATTTCAAATTTTGTTTCACAAGGTGTCATCCTAAATAAATAATATTGTTTACGCTTATATATATATATATATATATATATATATATATATATATATATATATATATATATATATATATATATATATATATATATATATATATATATATATCATCACTAACTATAATTTAAGAAGGGGATTTTTTTGAGTATTTGAATAATAGTTTCCTCTTAGTTTGGTTATGACTTATTTTTTATCAAAGTTATTTCTAATAATTCTTTTATAATACCAAAAACAAATTGGTGAAGTTCAGAAATAAAGATAAGATGCATCGAAATTTTGTGAATTTTTAAAACCTATAGAATTAAAAATGGTGAAGTTCAGAAAATTTAGTTTAGAGTTCCTTTTTAAAATGATTATAATTGGCAAAGTTCAGAAAATTCATAAAAATCTAACCATTGCTGCTTTTTTGAGATTTTAAATTTTAAATTTAGCGGCGAAGCCATTGCCTGGTATATATATGTATATATATATATATATATATATATATATATATATATATATATATATATATATAAATTAAATTGCAAGGAAAGAGAAGATAAACGGGATAATTTTTTCTTCGAAAGATGAATTTACCTAATTGGTAAAAACTCCGCGCAGAGGTCAGGATCAAACTTCTGCACAGATTTTTTCGCAATTAACAAAATTCACTTTCCTGAAGTAAAAGGTCACCAGACCTTCGCGTGGTCTCTCAATTATTCTAACTTATGACCTTAAAGACTTTCAATAATTCTCGGACTTTCCTTGATAAGACCTTGGCAATTATACCATTTGAAAGAGAATCTAAAACAACATAAGGGTTTCAGATTTCGTTAGAATCAGCCGATTAGTAACGATGTTATTCTCTAAAAACCCATGGATATTAAAACAACTACCATCTGACCGACCGACCTACGGACCGACATAGTAATGTATAGTGCCGCGATCAAAGAAACTAAAAATCATTCCGTTTATCTTCTCTTTCCTTGTTCGATTGATTTATATACAAAATAATGTATAAATTACCAAATTAAAGAGTTTGAGTTTTTCATTCTCATAATTGTATTTATTTTTTAACGAAGAATGTTAATTATGGTGACATTTAAAAATATTGACATTAATCATTATTTAAATTCGCTAATAATGACTGGCATACGATGCCAGTGACCAGAGAATTTACGCCTTTTTAAAACGCCGCTTCGGGTTTAAATGTTTAGTTTTTAAGTATTTGTGCTCTCTGTACAAAGTTGATCCTGGAAGCTTCCAAAGCATCTTGTAGCACAAATGTACCCAAAATAGACAATAGTAATAAGGAGTAATAATACAGCAAAACTGATCCTGGAAGCTTCCAAAGCATCTTGTCACTCCGTGCACTTGGGAATGATCAGTTTGCCTGTATTATTTTCCTTACTACTATTGTCTATTTTGGGTATATTTGCCTTTATTTTTGTTCTTTTTGCTCTAGTGTTAATTCTTCAAATGCCTTGGTAGAACGGATAATATAAATTAACTCATCAACTGCTCCTACCCACACTGTGATTTCCTATTACACATCACACAGTAAATTACCTCCTTAAATTCCTGTCTAATCTAGTAAATAAATTAAGATTAAAACAATAAACCGGAAAATTATAGAAGAAATATAAAGTAAATTGTTATAGCAATTATCAATAAGAGATTAATTTTACAAATTTACTATCAAAATGGTGTATCAAATTGTTTAGATTTAGAATCTAAATAGTTATACAAGAATCTAAAAATGTTTTTAAGCGGTATAAATAAACTTGTGAAAGCGTCGATTGACCTTAATCTATTAAAAGGCCAAAATTTTTCAAGGGTTGAACGTAAGTGAGCTATTTAATTCCCATTCACCAATTCTAAATGAACAAAACCAACAGAGCCCAGCTTAATTCCCGGATTCATTTCAACGACTGTCTAGAAACTAGTTTCTTAAACGTTTGATACTTGAACAACGAAAAAATATATTAATGAGATTCCTTAAATTTAAAAATATATTATTTGATCCAGCAGCTGAATAGGAAGCCCCCAAAACGCCTTTCATTGCAAGCATCAACATGTTTAAGCACTGGTGGACCTAGAGGGTGGGAAGGGGCGGTCTACCATGGCCGTCTGACATTTCTTTAATGAATTCAGGCTTAGTGCGCTTTACTCAAATATCGTCCAGCATGTATTATTTCGTTTTCTTTTACCAAATATGATTTTATTATTATAAACGAAAAGAAAAGAAATTATGAATGAATGTGCTGTTTAGATGGGGAAGGGGGTGGGGGGTAAATTCTACGACCGTCCAGTGCGGCACAAATGCTCTGAGGTTAAGATAGAGTTTGAATAATATAAATCAAGTGTAAATAAGGAAACCTCTCCTTTACAGTTAAAAAAAATAATCAATCACTGCATAAAAACAATGGGTCCGTGAAAACGAAAAATTTTTTTATGCTGCCATAATGTCAGAAATTCTTTATCAGTTCTAAAGTCAGAAACAAAATTTCAAATAGAAAGAAGTTTAAAATAAGTATCGAATCTTCTCCTGGAATTATTAAAAAAATAATGTGACCCTTTCCTTCTCATAGAAAACGCGTGCTAGGGAAAATCCCCCAGGAGGGTCAATGAGCTGTAAACATAAATTTCATTCATTCTTGTTCTTGCTATAGATGCCATCCAGTCCGGTTGGGAAACTAGCTATTTACCCTCCGTTGTGGTTAGTCCAATTCCTTGTTGTTAACTGTATTATGACTTTATATCTGCAGTGTATTCGGATTAGTATAAACCTTCAGCTTAAATATTTATCATTTAGAGGCCTAACATTGTTATGATTTATTAACCATTAAGTATGTATTACCTGACTTATAAATTTCATTTTGATTTACTTAATTTTATAAGTTTAAATGTGTCGGGGTATGTCTGTGAAGACTCGCTCGGCGCAAGGGCGCATACACAAGCAGGGGCAGATAGCCGACCCGAGGCCGCCTGCGATATGCTTGAATTATATACACAGTAGGTACGATTTACGGTTGACCGGGATTTATCAAATGGCTTGCCAAGTTGCAGTTAAAAGGATATATAAAGAAAAAGAACCTTCAAAATATAATTTTAATATATATATATATATATATATATATATATATATATATATATATGCGGTTAAAAAGCTATTTTTGGCAAACGAAGTCTTCCTCAAAGCCCTCGGAAGGAGCTCTTCCCACATACACGAGAAGGTAACACATAAAATAGGCGTTACTTTCTCGTGTATGTGAGAAGAGCTCGTTCCGAGGGCTTTGAGGAAGACTGTGTTTGCCGAAAATAGTCTTTTAACCGCATAATTAATTGCGTTACTGCAATAATTTTTCTTAATATATATATATATATATATATATATATATATATATATATATATATATATATATATATATATATATACCAAAAAAGGGGAACAAATTACTCGATAAAGAGAGTTAATTGGATTGTGACAATTTATAATATGACAGAGTTAAGCGGGAGGAGCAAAATTAACTTTAATTCGAACAAGGGATTAATTACGATTGAGCGGGAAGTCAATTCAAAAGTGAATGCGGGTGACGATTGACGCAGTGTAATCAGGGAATTACAACACAAGATTTTTTACCTTGAAACGTAGTGGTGATCTGAGGGGCGAAAGACCAACGGTACAGGTATTCGAGAAGATACTTCGGGGATTCCTAACGAGGAGGACTCGTAGATGGGGCTTTTGAATACTTCTTGTTGAAAAACGAGATTTTCTCTGCTCCAGAGAGATGGAATCTCAAACACGAGACGGTTCTGGGGCTTGGCAGGGAGTCTGAGACACGAAGGAACTGGAGTCTTGAAGTGGGTCCGAGATTAAGGGGGCTGCACAGTTCTCCGGGAAGAAGGTGGCTCGATAGCTTTCCTATGGACAGGGGCCAAAGCTTCACGCAAGGAGACCTGCTGGTGAGATCTTAATGACGAGGTACGACTCGAACAGGGGTTTCGGGACTTCCTGTGGGAACAGACAAAACGGTCTGAACGGAGGGACTGCCAGACTCTCAATCTCCTCGATAAATGGTGGACTCAGGGTTAAATAGCCAGGTGCCTGGTCCGATAGATGGCCCCAGGGCACGGCCGTTCCTAGAGGATTCTCGATGTCAGTCTATGTAAACTTACTTGGAGATAACGAGTAGGATGGGACAGCGAAGTTTGCCTCATGATATTGGGGTAGGGTTAGTAGGGCTGCGCTCACGGGGGAATAGACATGCCTTAGAATCATGGGGGCCGGAGCTTGGCGTTATTGCGGGGAGTGAGGAGCGAGGAGGGTCCGAAAGCAAATACAGCTGAGTCGGGTGACTTAGCGCGGGACTGCTTCCTTCTCGAAGATTCTAAACTTCCCACGCCAAGGAGCCCGTGGTTTAAAGCGAAGTGGCTGAAAGGGTTATTCCGAGGGGAGAAGGTCCTCTCACGTTGCTCCGTCGAGGGCATCCCCTCACAAAATGATACATTTATTTATGCGGTTCCTTGGTAACAGAAAAATAGTATTGCTCTCATTAACAAGTACGTTTTCTACCATTATTGGTAAGTTACTGGTAATTCTCAGGGTACAAATTTTGATTATTACTCTTCTAGCATTAAAACGAACATTCACTTTGTTGAAAATACCTTTCTCCACCCTATTCGAGACCTTTAGCTAGTTTTAATATTGAAAACGTTAAAAGTTTTCTCTTAAGTTTATTGAATTTATTGACTTTGGCCAAATACCTTCACTTTACGGTTTTCGCTAACCGATGCGGAAACGTGTAACCTGAACCCTAAGTTCATGTAATTTCTTTGAGCATTATATTATTTTTTATTTAGTATTTGGCCTCAATATTTAAAGGTTTTGCTCTATTTCTATGAAATCATTGATCTACAGGGGTTCACCATACATTTTTTACATATATCTGTTCGTGGTTCTGTCCCTGGTTCATAGTTCTGTGAAATCTGGGCCTGGTTGACCAACGACCTGTTTCTCGGTTTCCCTGGATGTTTGTGAAATCTGGTCCTGGGTGACCAACGACTGGTCTCTGGGTTTCATTGATGTCTTTGAAATCTGGTCCCGGGTGACCAATGCCTAGTCTCCCGGTTTCATTGATGTCTTTGAAATCTGGGCTCAGTTGGCCAGTGATGGGTCTCCCATTTCATTGATGTCTTTGAAATCTTGGCCCGGGTTACCAACGATTGCTCTCTCGATTTAATGGATGTTTTTGAAATCTGGGCTTGGTTGACCAACGACTGGTCTCCTGGTTTCATGGATGTCTGTTGAATCTGGGGCCGGGTGACCAACGACTGGTCTTCCAGTTCATTTTCCATTTCTCATTTGTAATTATTAAGGAATTATGTCGGTTTATTAATATCTTTATTGACCACATTTGAATTTTTGTTTGAAGATTTATATTAATAACCTTTAATCTTCAAGTGGTTAATTTTTGTGTTTAAGCTAAGGATAATTATGAAGCTATGTGACCTGGAGGTTTATTATAATTTCGAGATATGGCCTTAACTTTAAGGGCTTATAGGCTTGTTTATCATTATTTAACTTTACTTTACGTAATTACACGAAAGGAGAGATGAAGTTAGTTAAATAAAGTGGGTAAGCGAATGTTTAGTAGGTTTTCTTGATACCCAATTTTCAAACAAAGTATTTTGTTTGTAAAACACTTAACCTATAGCTGGTATTTCCTCTCTCATTAACAGTCTTGCAAATATTAGTAGTTTTTGACTTCGTTAATCAATGATTAAATCGTGGTTCTTCCATGCTAAAGATTTAAGGTTGTTCATTTACCTGTCATTACAGCATAGGACCTTTGGATTTATAATCCTCAAGGGATTTGTAAGAACACATCCTTTTAGGGGTCTGTGATCCGATCCCGAGGGACGGAGTTCAGAATTATGGAGTATCGAAGTTCAATAGGAATTTTCTAGTTGATTAACTATCAACCATGGTTGGAACCTGACCCACTAGGAAACTTATCTATAAACGACATCACTGAAGATAAATCGAGTCATAGGTTTGACCATTTTGCAAATGCTTTATGCAAACCCAACCAAAAGATATCAAATTTATGGATCAATTGAACAATTCACCACCCAAGGAGATTTGGGTGATGAATTGTTAAGTTGAAGGACGCATGTGAATTGGATACATCGTAGTAGAGAGTAGAGATTCTGCCACACTAGTTAGAATAATAAACTCTGTTGCTGGATGATGCTCCCCTCGTTGGGCCTTGTAGGGTTTTTAGGTTCTGCCGTTTTGGCTGTTGCCTTCCAACGGGTCGCCTTCATTGACTTTAATGGTGATAATAATAATAATGATAACATTCTCTGAAACGTCGATAAACTATCTTGTAATTTTAAAGTGGTTGCTAAATATAAGACCCCAATCTCAATAATTTGCTGCATTATGCCTTGTCATGTATAATTTTATTCCTTGTTTCTAGGTCAAAATTCTCTTTGTTTAATCTCTCCTTTGCCATTAAAGTGACTTCAGCAAATATGTCAGTATCACTTTTGCAACCTAATTTTTATTCGTATTTAGCGACTCTTCCACTTATTTTTGTGTTGTATAGACAATTATGTGGATATGATCTTCACCATTTAACTATTATTACCAATGCCATATAATGAGTAATAGTCCTATAACAGAACCTCATGAGACACCACTAGCCATGGATTGTCATCCTGACCAAACATTCTTAATTCCATTTCGATACTTTCTGATAACTAAATACGATTTACTTTAGTAAATCGTGTTGGGTGCTGTAAACCTTTTGTAGCGATGGCAAAACACAAGGGTATGACAGATGTAAAACTTGGCCTCAGAGATACTGACCTGGGTATGAGAAAGGGACATGAAACTGATGCTCATAAGATTAAGATTAACTCGGCTCTCGTTGGAGGTATTTCAACTCCACCCGTCTCATATAGTGAAGGGGTTTCTAATTTAGGATCAACGGTCTCGTTCTCCCGAAGGGAGCCCAGGACCCCTTACAGATCACTTGAGAACGAGCATTTCCTGGTAGTTGGCGTGCAAAAGTAACAAGTGCTCACGTAAAGTGCAGCCGTGCTGACCTCTGAGCTCTAACGACTAGAACTGTTCAGAGAAGCTCTAGATGGGATCCTCGAAGTGTCGATGGGGAGATGTCTCGATGTTGCCATCGCCCTCACGCGATGAGTGGAGAGCGAATATTGAGCCTGTCGGACTTCGCCAAAGGAGGCAGTTATCCGGAGAGTGGATCATGGCGCGCCGAGACCCGCCCCTAAGGGTGATATAAATACTGGCGTCCTTCCAAGTGGACCGAGCTCCCCAAAGGAAAAAAAAAGCTTAAACCAGAACTAGTGATAGGGGCTCTGCTCCTTCTGGGAGCAGATGCTCTGCCACATGTCAGAAGCTGGGCTTGGCTCAAAAAGTGGCCGTTCCGTCAAAATGACGAGAGAACTTCGAGCGAAAATGATCTCTGAAGGTGAAAGATTAGAGGCAAAGGAAGATGAGGGTTCGCGTATCGAGCTTAACCTCGTCCAATGATTCTTTGAAAGCGACAGCGACAACAGCGCGTTCCGCAGTTGGCAACCCTGGCGTATGGCAATTGTAATTAGGGTCTCTAGTTGGCTCTTATTTAGAAGGCCACGGACAGCTCTTTCCAAATGGGTCCGCAGGGCAATTTCCTTCCAAACAATTGCCGCGAACTTCGAACTAACTGGTGGAAGCTACGATGGACCTTTCCTCCCGTTCTCGTTTAACTGCTTAACTTTGAGATACCATGCTCAGTGCATCCTCCTACTCACCCACATGGGGTACTAGCGTTTTGCGACTGCTTAGTATAATTTTTATAAGCAAGGATGTCACCCTGGCACTACCTGGTATGTGTAAGAATTGCACGCCCTCCTGAAAACCATACCATTGTTAGTATATGGATTACCTTGTCCTCTGGTACCATGACGCGTAAGGGAGGCGAAGACGTAAAAACTGGTGCTCATTTATAGATTTTCATTTATACCTCTTTTTAGTCGCGTGCACGCAACTCTATAAGTTAATATATCGGTCTGTAGGCTGGTCGGTCGGATGGTAACCATTTTACTTTTCAATGAGTTTTTTGGCAATAACATTCTAACTATTCGTCCAATTCTAACGTAGTTTAAAACCGTTTGTGTTGTTTTATATTTTCTTTCAAAGGATACAATTGCCAAGGTCCTCTCAAGGTTAGTCCAAGAATTATTAAAAGAAAACTAACTATGGGTCGGATTGCTCCTAATGGTTGAAAGTTTTCAAGTTCGTAAGGTCAGAATAATTGAGAGCACGCGACTTGGGTCTGTTGGCTCATTCTGATTTATCGGTGGTGTCAGTGCAGAATGTGTAACTAAAACATATTTGATACTTGGAAGAGATTGTGCCTTCCCCACCCCATCGATAGCAAGGCTTCAGCGGTGGTGGTAGCCCCTCAAGACTAGTCACTACCAGGATAAACTAGTGCTTTCTTGCGGATTAACATCTAAACGTATATAAAATCTCCAACTATCATGTTATATCAAAAGGGAGGCTTTGGAGCCTCTATAAACCACGCTCTTTAACGTCCACCACAAGCTGCAAGAACCCAGACTCGAAAGACTCTTGGGTTTTAGTTTGTACGTGAAATGGGCGAACCCACCTCGCGGGTTTTTGCCTAATTCGCCGTCAGTTTAGTTAAAATTCTAGGATCCAGTCTGAAGGTGTGTCAAATGACATCTTTGCTCCTGTAGAACATCG
This sequence comes from Ceratothoa steindachneri, assembly GCA_963969495.1. Classification (NCBI taxonomy): domain Eukaryota; kingdom Metazoa; phylum Arthropoda; class Malacostraca; order Isopoda; family Cymothoidae; genus Ceratothoa; species Ceratothoa steindachneri. Next base: position 18,250,138 of record OZ018338.1, on the reverse strand, counting down.
AATTAATTTGTAGGATAAACGAAAGGATATACCATATATGACTATTCGTTGAGGGAACTATTCATTTATATTTGGAGTGCGTGGTGTCTGGTCGACCGAGGTTATTTATCTTCAATATGCTTAAAAAGTGGAACTGAGCTCAAGGATAATAATATGGCTATCATTAATAAAATAGAGTTTTATTAATAAAAACTCTCAACAACACACAAAACGGAAAATATTGACATAAACAGAGAATGGAAAGGGTCGTGGGAAATCTAGCTAATCCGAGGATTAAGATTTGAAAGAGATTTAAAAAGGTAAAACAAATAAAAATTAAAGGGATGGGATGGTTCGCTAAACCATTTAAAGCACAGGATAGGGTTGACAAAAGGGTTAAATACTTAAAGGTAACGTTCAGCTTACGTAATTACACGTGCAGAGGAAGGCGACGTGAAGGAATCTTCGGTCCGCTGGCGAGTTCCAGCCGAAGGGGGGGAGGGGGTGAATTAAATGATCCTGACGTGGCGTCTTGGGAATGAGAACTGTTTCTTGGCGAACGGGCTTGAAGAACAATGGCTGTTCTACGTTGTTTTCTTCTGAACAACAGACGGGGTGAGAACCGTCTCTTGTTGCCGGGCTCAAAGAACAATGGCTGTTCTAATGTTGTTCTCTTTCTGAACAACAGGGGAAAAGGGTGAGAACCGTTTCTCGTCAACGGGCTCAAAGAAGAATGGCTGTTCTAATGTTGTTCTCTTTCTGAACAACAAGTGGGAAGGGTGAGAACCGTTTCTTGTCAATAGGTTTAAAGAACAATGGCTGTTCTAACGTTTTTCTCTTTCTGAACAACAGGGGAAGCCTTGTGGACTTGGCGTCTTGAAGGCTCAAACCTTGGCACTCCAGGGATATTGTCCTCTTCTGGACAATGATGGTGGATCTCGAGGTAGAGCGCCCTTGGTGCACAAGGTGAGACTGGATCGTAGTGATGTCTTGCGAAGAAAATCTGGATCTCGAATCTGCTCTTAGTGGTAAAGTTTCCGTATAAATAGTCGAGACATCCCCTTGGCGTAGGGGAAGATGGAGTGGGGGCTTCGAAGGAATGCACAGCCGCGCCTGAGAACAATACCTTATCTGCCCATAAGCCTAACTCAATCTGGCGTGATCGGCGCATGGGGCGAACGGAGGAAGGGGGGGGGTGATAAACCTTCTTGGTTCAATATTGACTCAGGTGGCGGCGATAATGCGCCTGGCTTCAAGGCGAAGATGCACGTGGGTAGCATCGTGGTGTTTCTAAACAACATGTGATAACGGTTGAAATTAGGCGGCCTCAAACCGTTCTATCACAGTGTCAAATGACATCTTTGCTCCTGTAGAACTTCGAATTAATTTGTAGGATAAACGAAAGGACAGGAAGGAATCAAGCTTTACCGTTCTCTTGAAAAGACTACACTACCACAAGAAGATAGCTGAAATTGAGACTCAAAACGTTGTTGTTATCAAGAAATGAAATGAATTTCTCCCTTCACGTCCTTTCGTTTATCCTACAATATATATATATATATATATATATATATATATATATATATATATATATATATATATATATATATATATATATATATACACGAGGGGCGGTCAATAAGTTTTGCAATTCGGATATAAGGAAACGAGATATGAGGAAAAGTGTTTTATTATTTTTCAATATAACTACCCTCGACTTCAACGCACTTGCGCCCCTTGTCCCTGAGGCTTCGAATTCCCGACAACCAGAAATCTCCCGACTGCTGTTCAATCCACTCCTGGACGGCGAGCTGGACATCTTCATCGTCCCGAAACCGGCGTTCACGCAGTGCAGCCTTGAGTTGGCAGGATAAAAAGTAGTCGCTAGGGGCCAGATCTGAACTGTAGGGGGGATGGTTGAGCTCCTAGAATCCGCACTCGTGCAGGGCAGCTTGTGGACATGGGCATTGTCCTGGAGGAGCAGGACACCGCATGTCAACTTGACGCACCGCTTCTGACGGATGCACTTCTTCAATCCAGCCAGTTTCTCGGCGTAATATTAGCCTGTGATGGTCCTTCCACGAGGCGCATAGTCTACTATCAACACTCCCTCAGAATCCCAGAAGATGGTAGCCATGATCTTCCCGGCTGAGGGTTAGGTCCGGAACTTTATAGGGGTCGGAGAGCCCCTGTGCTTCCAGGCCATCCTTTCGAGCTTGGTCTCGGGATCACAGTGATGAACCCACGTTTCATCACCTGTCACTATGCGTGACTCGAATCCCGCCGGGTCTTGGTAGTACAGGAGCAGCAGCTCCTCAAAACTTTGACGACGTTGAAGTCGATCATAGGGCGTGAGGTTTCTAGGGAGCCTTCCTTGGCCAAATATTTGATCAGTGCGCGGTGCTCAACCTTCTCCATTGTTGAAAAATTTGCGACTGACGATCTGCGATCAGCTACTGCTTCTTAAATAGACGAGGCAGGAGCGTGCGGCTGCAGGTCCTGACTTGTCCTAACTTGTCCTAACACCCCCACAAACAGCCATCCCCCTTCCTCTGTTTTGCCCTACCAATTCGCAAAACTTATTGTCCACCCCTCGTGTATATATATATATATATATATATATATATATATATATATATATATATATATATATATATACAGATATGAAAATTAGCCCACAGGAAAATAAAAAAAAGAATCCAAGCACTTTCGAACTATATTTGCAAATATTGTTCGAAAGTGCTTGGATTCATCTTTTTATTTTCCTGTAGGTTAATTTTTATATTATTACTTTCCTCACGTGCCACTTTGTGAGTTTTTTCATTGTATATATATATATATATATATATATATATATATATATATATATATATATATATATATATATATAGAGAGAGAGAGAGAGAGAGAGAGAGAGAGAGAGAGAGAGAGAGAGAGAGAGAGAGAGAGAGAGAGAGAGAGAGAGAGAGAGAGAGAGAGAGAGAGAGAGAGAGAGAGAGAGAGAGGGAGGGAGAGAGATATGAATGCAATGTCCAGCAGGAAAAATGAAAAGGTGCTTCCAAGTACTTTAGAACTTTATTCAATTCATTCTCAAGGATAACTACAAGCTACAAGAACCCAGGTTTGAAAGACTCTTGGGTTATCCTAGTTGAATGAACTGAATAAAGTCCGAAAGTACTTGGAAGCACCTTTTCATTTTTCTTGCGGGACATTGCATTCATTGCCAACCTCACGTGCTACTTTGTGAGTTATTCATTTCATATATATATATATATATATATATATATATATATATATATATATATATATATATATATATATATATATATATATATATATATATATATATATATATATATATATATATATATATATATATATATATATATATATATATATATATATATATATATATATATATATATATATATATATATATATATATATATATATATATATATATATATATATATATATATATATATATATATATATATATATATATATATATAAATTCTCCTAACCTGCAAAAGTACTTGTCACTAAACTTAGAATCTCTTCACTCCCGCTGTTTCGTTTTTCCCGCCCATTAACTATATTAGGATGGCGAACCTCCATTCTTGGGAGGAGAAGAAGGCCGGCAGCGGCCAATTTCCGGGAAAACAAGTCACGGGTAAACTACCAAATCTAATTTGGGTGTTGCTCTTGTTTCATAAAAAACTAAACTAACTTTTTAATCATTAAAGCGAAAGCAAAATGGGAGGTTAATAACATTTGCTGGGGATTAAGTAAAGTTAGCAAAAGTTTAAACGAAAAGGATGGCTCTTGTTAACTAGGTCCAATTAAAAATGGTTTATATTTACTAATAGTTTTGTGGTTACTTTTTTTTTTAATTGTTAGTCTTATTAAACTATTTTTTTATATGATTTTTATGTTCAACCACTTATATAATATAAAGTGAAATCTACTCTTCTCCAAATTTCGTCATATGGATCTCACTGAGAGGCAACTTTTTTTTATTTTCAAAGCAAGATTATCCTTCAAGCCTCCCAAAACTCAAAACCCTAATATTTATTTTCTAAGTATCTTCATTAAGGAAAGGAAGTAACATATGTCTTCCCATATTTCATTAATTGGGTAGAAAAAAAAATCTGAATTGTGTTAATATCGAATTTTCCCGTTGTTAGGGACGAGTCTCTACTGGCTTTGAAAGGACTATAGAGTAAGCAACAATTCAGATTGATAACACTGGTCAATAAAGCTTTTGTTGCATTGATATCAAACAGTTGTTATTACCTAATTTATTGCGCTGATTTTCAGATCTGAAGTTAGTTTTTAATACCGGATGCTCTACATCTCACTATGTCGGTCGGTGTCCGTTTTGCTTTTTTTCGCTTTTGTAATAACACTGTAACTATTCGAACGATTCTACGAAATTTGAAACCCTTATTCTTGTTTTACATTTTCTTTCGAATGATATAATTGCCAAAGTCCCCTCAAGGTTAGCCAATCAATTATTTTGTTTTGGCAATAACATCATTTCTATTAGGCCGATTCTAAGGAAATTTGAAACTCTTATGTTGTTTTAAATTCTATTTCGAATAATATAACTTCTAAGGTCCTCCTAAGAGTAGTCTTTGATTTATTGAAAGTTATGAATGTCATACAGTCATAAATCAGAATAAGTGAGATCACGTGACTTTTTGGTCAGCAGACCTTGTTTCCTCAGTGCTCTACCTTTTTTGCAATCAAGGTATTTGAAAATCTCCAAATTTCGTCATCACATTGACGTCGTAGTCTATCTGGAAAAATATGTGATGAAATATGTTATAAACTCATTAATATAGCTCGGTAATAAAAAAGAAAATGCAAGATAGTATAAGTCTATTCAAGATCAAGATTTGAAACACTTTCCCAAATAAACAGTGGTTATAATTTATATAAAACTGATTCGTAGATAAGACATTTGTTACTATGAGGAGGCAAAGCTCAATTGCAGTCTTCTTAGGAATTAATTTCTGCCTGTAGCGCTTGTGTTTGTGGACTGTATTAGGGCATTCTCGTTTAATGTTCCAGCAGTAATCTGCCATCATATGTTCTTCCCATCTCCCTTGGTGACGCTCTTCCATGGTCTTAAGGTCCTAATAGAACAGCTCGCCTTGCTCGTCACTTACTGCTCCTTGGTTCTCAGGGAATCTATCAAGATGACTGTACAGGTAATGGAGTTTGTCGTTCATCTTTTTGAAAAATTCTTGATCACCTATAAGTGCACGAATCTGTGGTCCATCAAGAACACCTGCCTTGATCTTCTCGGAGGACAAACCAGGGAGGACAGAATATATGCGTTAGAAGCATTCACCGTCAGTATTCAACGCCTTGAAAAACTGCCTTATCAAACCCAGCTTGGTATGGAGCGGAAGAAAAATGATCTTTTCTCAACTGACAATTGGATCGTTGACAATATTTGGCATGCCTGCTTCTAGAGTCTTACGTATGGGCCACTTCTTCTGGTTCCAGTGATTTCCTCGAGCTCGGCTGTCCCACATGCAAAGATAGCAGGGATACTTTGTAAATCCTCTTTGTTGACTTAGGAAAAAATAAACGATATTGAGGACCACACAAATTGTCCAGTTTGGCTCGTGGTAGTTTAGTAGGTCAATCACATTTTTAATGTCATTATGTTCCTCTCATAAATATACATAGTATCCAATTGAAATAGATACATAGACATTGCCAATAGAAAACACTTCAAACTGCGCTTAGAATTATCTAGAAATAATAGCCAGTCATTTGGATTGTATACTGGCATCTCTAATTCCTGGAAAAGACCTAATATATTATGACAATAAACTAAGTTATTCTCCTCTGTAAAAAATGGTACAAAAACCTGCTCCCGATTTCGGAAGTATGAAACTTTAGTTGTATGGCTCAGCTGACTCTTTTCTTGCAAACTGGAGGCTAACACTTCAGCTGCATATTTTTGGAGAGTCTCAAATCACGCACAAGGTCATTCAGCTCTGGCTGGCTAAACTGTTGAGGAGTTAATGACTCTGGGGCCTCATAAGAAGGATCGCCGGATTCTGAAAATATTTCTTGACTTTCATCAGCAATCTCTTGCTCTTGGTCACTACCCACATCTTCAGATGGATGAAATCCTTTAAACCTGGGATTGGGAGCTCATCAGAGTGGAGAGTAGGTCGGATTGCTGAGGGGATACTAGGATATGAAATTTTGTGTCTATTTTCTTGCCAATGCCCTTTGTATTGGCCAAACAAAAATAGCAGTTAGTTGTGCGGTCCGTCGGTTCTCGCCAGGTGATGGGAATTCCGATAAGTAAACCCTTACGTTTCCCTTTTGTCCAGTCACGCAACATTTCCTCGCAGTTATGACACACAGTATGTGAGATCCATTTCTTGTCTCGGTCGCCAAGAGTAAGTCCAAAGTACGCTTTATAAGCACGCTTCACATATGATGTTAAATTACGCCTTTGACGAATAAGCATGAAGCGTCCACAAATATGACATAAAGCGTCCGGCTTGTTCGCACATTAACGCCTCCTTGTAGCCATGATCAGATCTAAAAGAAAAACAAAACACTTTTAATATCTCTGTTGATAACATAAACGTGTAGTTAATTTGACCACAAACGGCTGGGAATGAAAAACTTAAAATTGCATGAAAACTAAAGCATGTATAGCTGAACCTCGTTCAGATTTGAATTTAGCAGGTCAAAAACAGTAAGAATAAGTAAAAAGATCTTATACAACTGAGATTTCAAAAATATTTGTTGACCAGTGTAATTTTGGAAAAGTTAAATGCTTTCTTAGAGATGTTTTGAGATGTCGAGTCCTAAATTCTCTCGTTAATAGTCATTTCGTTGTAGAATGGAATGAAAGGTGGATTCCATATTAGAAAATAAAGTGTGAAAGCTTGACAAAAAGAATGAATTTGAAAAGAGGCAATGTGAAATGGGAAAGGAAGTTGAACGATTTGAAAGTACGCGCAACAGAACCAAAGTTTCCTCCAACGCAATATATTTGACAATAAATGGTTACACCACTATAGATTAAAAAAACTAAGCACTCATCTTTTTCCGCAATGTACACTGACACTATTAAATATGTATAGTGTATACTTAAGAGGTGATAAGTTAATTAGAAAATACGAAACGAGAGGTACTAAATTATATCTAGAAGGTGACGTTATTCCTTTCTTCGTTCCGTGGAAGAGTATACACAATAAAACACGCACTTTAAATTCTCTCGGTACTCTACTTTGAAATCCTTGTCTGATAAAATGACCCCATAAAACCACCCGAGAGGGAGGAGACAATATAGAGGTAACACCCGTCCTGATCCCACGCTTTAAAAATGTACATCCACCCTCTCTTAACTCCAAATAAGGAGTATGAGTCGACACCGCGTCCAACGAATGCCACAACCGCCCCAATCCTCTCCAAATATCCAAAAATACGGGAGAAACCAAGGCGCGATGACCACTGCTGTATTAACTTTCAACAACAAAAGTTCTAAACACCGACCACAGATACAAAACTGAAAAGCGACACCGAGACACGCGATAAATAGTCAGACAAAGAAGAGGAGAGGGGTGAAAAAAAGGCAGCAAGACGAAAAAGGAAAGGGGGAAAATCCACAGGTCCCCAAATTTTTTTTACAATTGCTAGGCCACACCCCCTGATTAGATTATTCATTGGCTGAAGGAAATTTAGGGAATTGAGAGGGAGGCGATATTCAAAGGACAACTGTTCACGCACATACATACTTTTCATGACTAGCAAAAATATCACTACCCGTAGCCAGTATCAATATTTTAAAGGAAAGTTTAAAGCCATTTTTTCGCTCTTTATTGAGTCGACAAAAACGCGGAAAAGATAGAGGGAGATTTAAAAGCCGTGGAAAAGACAACTCGAGAGAGAGAGCACCACTTTTTCATGGGGTATTTGGGTCAGGGTATGCCACTACCTCCAGGGGTTAATGGTAGCAATACCCCTGCTACACCATCCTTCCCTACCACTCGCAGAGCCGTAACAATTGATGAGTTTTTAACGAGTGTAATGAAGAAACTCGATTTAAATAATAAGACCGATTAATAAGAAATCAACGCCTCACCCACGGTTTGGAGAAAAGTCACGAGGGGATCGGAAAATATTATGAAAAATATGCAATTTGATTATAACGTACGGCATACCCCCCCTGTTATATGGACGGCATACCCACCCTGTTATATGGACGGCATACCCCCCCTGTTATATGGACGGCATATCTCCCCTGTTATATGGACGGCATACCCCCCCTGTTATATGGACGGCATACCCCGCTCTGTTATATGAACGGCATACTCCCCCTGTTATATGAACCGCATACCCCCCTGTTATATGGACGGCATACCCACCCCCCCTGTTATATGCACGGCATATCCCCCCTGTTATATGGACGGCATACCGCCCTGTTATATGGACGGCATACCCATCCCTGTTATATGGACGGCATATCCTCCCTGTTATATGGACGGCATACCCCCCCCCCTGTTATATGGACGGATAACCCCCCCCTGTTATATGGACGGCATACCCCTCCCCTGTTATATGAACGGCATACTCCCCATGTTATATGGACTGCATACCCCCTCTGTTATATGAACGGAATACTCCCCCTGTTATATGGACGGCATATCCCCCCTGTTATATGGACGGCATACCGCCCTGTTATATGGACGGCATACCCATCCCTGTTATATGGACGGTATATCCTCCCTGTTATATGGACGGCATACCCCCCCCCCCCTGTTATATGGACGGATAACCCCCCCTGTTATATGGACGGCATACTCCTCCCCTGTTATATGAACGGCATACTCCCCATGTTATATGGACTGCATACCCCCTCTGTTATATGAACGGAATACTCCCCCTGTTATATGGACGGCATATCCCCACTGTTATATGGACGGCATACCGCCCTGTTATATGGACGGCATACCCCCTCTGTTATATGGACGGCATATCTGCCCTGTTATAGGGTTTAAAACTTGTTTGCTTAAGCAAATTAACCCCCAAATCTATTATCTTTGACCTAAAATATTTGTGAAATAGAAAGAAATTAATATAAAGATGTTAAGAAATTAATGTTTATAGAAGAGTTACAAGAAATGGTTCCAAGAGTTGTTTGATTTGCTCCGAATTTGTGCGAGCTTTTAAAAATTAATTTACTAAAACCTAAGCCTTTTTTTAAGCTGGAGTAATCCTTGGCCTTTTTTACGCTTTGGCATTTTTAAAGCTGTAGAAATAAGTGACCTTTTTTAAGCTGTAGCAATTCTTGGCTTCTTATTAACTGTAGTAATACTTGGCTGTTTAAGCTGTAGTAATCCTTGGCCTTTTTTTAGCTGTAGTAATTAATCCTTGGCTTTTTTAAGCTGTAGTAATCCTTAGATTTTTTAAGCTGTCGTAATCCTTGGCCTTTTAGAGCTGTAGTAATCCTTGGGATTTTTAAGCTGTAGTAATCCTTGGATTTTTTAAGCTTTCGTAATCCTTGGCCTTTTAGAGCTGTAGTAATCATTGGCCTTTTTAAGCTGTAGTAATGCTTAGGCCTCTTTTAAAGTGTGGTAACTCCTAGGCATTTTGTAACCAGTAATGGCTAGGTTTTAAGTGCCACATGAACTGGTTGGAGGACAACGTATACAACGTGTGAATATTGCTGCATCTATATTGGATAAAAATGCCTAGGGAGCCATTTTTGGACAGAATTGTTACATAAAATGAAAAGTAGGTTCTTAACCTGCAAATTTAATCGCAAGAAAACAATTGATTGATAGCAAGCAAAAACCCATTCGTACTCCCGACATGAGATGGTCTCTCTCCAACATGAGATGGTCTCACTCCAACATGAGAAGGCTCTAATTTTCAACAATAAGCAACCGAATGAATGTCTATACCAACTTAACTCAAGAAAGTAACTATTGCGTTAGGTTGGAATATTCTTCCTCCTTTCCATATTCACCTGAACTGCCACCATCTGATTGCCATTTATTAAGTCATTGCTACATTTCCTAAATGGCGAAGTTCACTCTGATATCGAGGTAGAAAAGGATATCAAATCATTTCATCAAAACAGAAAGGAAAGATCCCCTGTTTGGTTACACAATACGGAACAGTGTCAATAAAGATAGGAACTGCTTTATTAAATGTAGGTTCTTTTTCTATTTAGAACGATTTCAATTTTATTTTTCAAACCCATACATTAATTCCTTCACAATCCTGAGACATGAAAATTATTTGGGTGATAAAAGTATCTCAAGCGTTCCGTAAGCATAAAAAAAGGGGGGTGAAAATGATTTCAAGCGTTCCGTAAGCGTAAAAAGGGCGTTAAAAGTATTATTGATCCCTTACCTATTAGCAAAATCGGCAGAAGACTCCTGCGGTAGCTTGCTCATTGGTGGCAAATACCATACGTCACAGACCAGGGCCCATGACGTCATCAAGGCGACGCAGTGGGCGAAAAATCCTTGTTGATGCCAAAAGGCGTCTCCGTAGCGAGAATCGAACTTGATAGCAATCGGGTGAATATTAGGCGCCAGCTGAAACGGGACATACGCAAATACAGGCAACCATTAATCGGGGCATATACCATTAAATTAGGAAAATTATAACAGATGATGCGGTTAGTGGAGAGCAACAAGTGACACCACCCACTTCCTATTACACTCTGGTGGACGCCCTAGTCACCACCAGATAAGATCAAGTTTCAGTCACCCGTTTATAGCGGCTGACTAGAAACGAGTGACTGAAACTTGATCTTTTCCTGTGGCGACTAGGGAGGCCACCAGGGTTCTATAAGAATCGGGTGGTATCATTCATTGCTTTCCACTAACCGCACCATTAAATTAATATTTTTGATTTGAGAAATTACAAATTTTATTAATTTATTTAATAAATGCGAACTAAGATTGTAAAGCATCTCCACCTAATTCGCTACCCAAAAGGTGTTAATACGTGAGTTTGCTTACGAAATTAGCGAGCCCCTTACCTATATTGTTAATTAAAGTTTAAAACCGGAGTGTTTCCAGATAGATGGAAGGAAGCAGCCATAACGCCCCTGGCAAAGAAGATTCCAATAGCTAATTTGGGTGACTTGCGTCCCCTTTCTCTCACACCTGATCTAGGCAATTTGTTAGAGGGTTTTGTGGCCAATCTTGTGTTGGAGGACATCAGACCCAACCTTGACCCTAACCAGTACGGTAACCTGAAAGGAAAATCCACCACACATTATCTTGTGCACTTGCTGGACACAATTTTGAAAAGGCTAGACCAACCAAAGAAAATAGCACAAATTGTCTTTATTGACTTCCAAAAAGCCTTCGATTTTGTAGATCATACTTTTGCAATCACAGAACTTTTCCACCTTGGGTCTCGACCTCCCCTCTTAGCATTTGTAACCAGCTTTTTATAAAATCGCCGACACAGAGTCAGATTCCACGACTTGATCTCGGAGTGGGGCAGCATTACCTGTAGGTTACCTCAGGAGACCCGGTTGGGCCCAATTATTTTCCTTGCGCTAGTCAATAATTTATGTAGAAATGCAGGAATCTCTGTCAAATATGTTGACGACTTGACTCTTGCAGGGATTGTCAATGTTGATCACAATATAAATTTGCCATTACCCTATGCTTTAAATGATTTATCAGAAGGTTGTGCAGCCATCAATGTGTCCCCTAACCCACTCAAATGCGAAGTACTGATCATCTGCCCCCCTTAACGTCCCATCATATTTCCTGAACGGATTTTAGAAAACTCACCCCTACCAATTGTAAATAAGTGTAAACTAACGGGGGTACATATCAATGTAGATTTAAACTGGGACAATCATGTTGCACATATGCTGTCCCAGTCCAATCGATGTATTTTTATCTTGTACCGCGCTAGACAATTCGGTTTTAACCCTAATGTAATGATAACATTATATCAGTGGTATATTAGAACCACACTGGAGTATGCTGCACCTGTATGGCACCCGGGACTCACTCAGGGCCAACATACGCTCCTTGAACACATGCAAAAACATTGTATTCACATAATTCTTGGACCTCACTGTATCAGTTACGAAAACACCCTAGAACAACTTCAGTGCAAATCCCTATACCAAAGACGTGAGGATCTCACTTTAAACTTCGCCAAATCTATTTTGAAATCGCGAGAACATAGACCTTTACTCTCACCACATCTGCAGGACATTCATGGGAGGGAAACAAGAAGAGGTAGGGAATTGCTACGATCCATAAAGTGCAGAACCAATAGAAATAAGAAGTCCACAATACCCTATATAGTAAAGAAACTCAACGACAATATTACAGTTTAGATCATTTATGAACTGTACTAATAGCCAAAATCTTTAGTCCATATATCATATTAATGTATTCGATTCAATTTCGTTAAAGAATAGATAAATTAATGTAGTTTTTGTGCATATATATTTTATCTTAATTAAGAATTTGTAAACCGAGACATCATGTTTTGCACTATGTATATTGTTTTTTAAAACTTTCTTGGTTCAATAAACCTTTAATTATTATTATTATTAAATAAAGCGGTAAAGATAAGGGAAGTCAAACATATGTTGGAAGTACCGAGCAGCAGAAATGATAGTGGCGTAAACCACAGAAGCATTTTCACTCAATGAGGAATAATAATAAAGAAGAGAGATAATAATGCCATCCTCCTGCTGGGGTAGGAAGGGCATGCAATAATCCTCCAGGGAGAAGTTCGTACAGTGAGAAATGCTACTCAAAAGTACGAACCTAATCTCATTGCCCGAAATTCAAGATACTGTTATGGCGATAACCAACGAAGACATAGGGGAAAACCGCTATGTGTACATGGAGAAAGAAAGAGATAAAAGAATAAATATGGCCGACGATGCCTCTTCTTAATCATTGAGGGAAAACTTATGTAATCCAAGCAGGAAAATCTTCCCCCAGAGAAAAGAGACACCAAAGAAAACAAAAAGAATGGAAAATAATGAAAAAGATTAAATAAGGATCACTAAACCCTGTCAGACTTCCACCGCTGTTCTTAAAACTTTAACAATGAAGAATTTTCAAGATCAAACAATGCAAAAACTTGTAATTGAGTTGATAAGATACATCACATCAGCTATAGGAAACCTACTCCTCATATCATGGACTGTTTCTCTCTTCAGGAGTTTGTGATCTACCAACAAAAAGAAAATTTTACATAATGGCGAATCCGGATCTAATATTCCTTCATATATAAATACTAGGCAATGACTTCGCTACTCCCCCTTACAGAAGAAGCTTGCACTTCGCTACTAAGATTAAAGTTTAAAATCTAAAAAAAAGCAGATATGGTCAAATTTTTATAAATTTTCTGAACTTCGTCAATTATAATAATTTTAAAAAGTAACTCTAAACTAAATTTCCCCCCTTTCAAAATATCACGTTGCTAAAATATAGTTATAGAAGAAGATATATAAAAATAAGTTTGCTGAACTTCACTATTTGTAATTCTTTGGGTTTTAAAAAGATCACAAAATTTCGATACTTATATTTATTTCTGAACTTCACCATTTTGTTATTATAAAAGAATTATTAGAAATAACGTTGATAAAAAACATAAGTCATAAACAAACTAAGATGAAATTATTATTCAAATACTCAAAAATATCCCCTTCTTAAATTATAGAGTTAGTGATGATTATTTTACCTTTAGCAAACAAGGAAAATTGTTTGAAGCATACTAAATCTGCCTTATCTAAGCTATACTTTGGTGCAGTCCTGTCCATACACTTCTCCATTAGTGTACTGTGACTCGGTAAAGATTGACCGTAAGAATATATATTTTGATATCACATATCTGGATCTGCTTCTTGCTCCGTATCTGGTTTATGATCCGTATCAAAAAATTTTATGTTGGTAAAACGTTATAAGTTGTGTATTTTAAATTTGAAAAGCCATTTATTTTGTAGACATTGTAATAAATGTGAGAAAATGCCAAAGCATGGAATGTTAAAGAAGTGAATAAGAGATCCAAAATCACAAAACACAACTAGCCACCTCAAATACATGTGCTACCATATATAAGCAATAGGTCCACCACTCAAACTTCCGTTCTCTACTTGTTGCGAAAAATGGCATCATTTCGGAGGCACTCACCCACAGATCATATACAATTATACAACTCACTGGACCTGCAGAACTACACACATACTTCCTCCAACACACTTTTTCAACATCCTCACATTCAACACCAACCTTATTCGCAACAGGCATGGATAATAACTCCCCCCCCCCGCTAAGTGCATACAACATTCAGTACCCTAATCCAGGAATCCCACTTAATCAGCCAATCTCGCCTATAAACTACACTATACTAAGACATGATGTAAACCCAGCACAATAGAGCTTACTCCCCTTAATACACAAAGACATCTCTTTCTCCACACCTCGCTCGATGCCGTCTGTTTCCCTCACTTCCACACTGCAATCACTGGTCAAACCTTCCACGCACATCAAACTCACCTGACCACCACCCAATCCTCATCACATTCTAACTAAACCAACTTATCCACAGTTCAAACCAAAGAACAACACTAACTACAAAAGGCTAATTAGCCTGAATCCATACATAACACATAAAAAACACCGTATACAACTTTACACTTGAGCAATCTCTCCCTTCTACCAAGTTCTCTCTCGATTCACCAATACAATCTACCAGTAAAGCAAGAAGTATATCTCCTATAAACAAAGAAAAGGCACTAATTTCAACTTCACACTATAAAATGACAACTAAATCCACGATCTCGACAGGCAAATCAACAATTACCTATACCATACAACACGAAAATTGGAAACAATACCAGCAAATAATCAATCACAACGCAAACTACTCCTAACTCTGGCAAACAGTAAAATAATTACATTTCTCACACCAAGAACGACGAAATTCTTAGCTCAACCAAACAATGCAACATGCTCATGACTAACAGCTCCAAAACCAGCCGACTACCCACCAGCCGCAACAATAGGTATACACCACTATCACTATCAAATCATTCATAAACAAGCAAGCTGGAGGTCTAAGCAACATCTCAAACATCCACCTAAAACACTTTCTTCACACATCCAAATCTGCACACATAAATCTTTAATTCGTCCTGGCTAAAAAACACCACCTAACCTCTTAGAGACCTATTTCACTCCTCTCAACCACCTCAAAAACACTAGAAAAACTAATCAATGGAACAAAACCTATTACACTTCTCTCACACGTCCAATATGGGATAGGAGAAAAACTCGCCAACAGACGAACACACTATTAAACACACTAACATTACACATCTTAGATGGCTTTAACCAAAATCGTCTCCACAACGTGCTTGGACGAAATAAACATCAGCAAAGCTATCCACGTCACATCATCACACATAAAATACTAATCGCCAACAACCACACCAATGACACAAAATAGATATCAAACTTTCTCTCTCACAAACATGGCCAAGTCGTCCAACAAAAGCTCTCCAATGGAGTTTGTCAAGGTTCCATCCTCTTCCACACCCTCTAAACCTTTTCATGAATGAAATACCCATCTCCACTACCCAAACAATCCATTTAAACATACAAGCAGATGACTTCTCCACCATATATCAATCCATCTCAGTACCCACTGCCTCTAAAACAAACAGGTACCTTCAATTCTATCACAACTGGCTCACACTAAACAAGCTGTTGAGCCAACCAAACTCAACAGTTAACTTCTTTACCCCTGACCTAGAACAATCAAACTATTACGGATACATCTTGCTTCACGGCCAATCTCTCTTCCTCACCCGTAACTCCACACATTTGGGTGTCACCCTAGACCCACACAAAACACAAGCCATGTCAAAACTCAACATCCTCAGAAAACATACAAACACAAACTTCGGACAACACAAGGAAATTCAGAACATTCTATACATTTGCAACAACACTGAACTACGCATCTCCATCCTGGGCACCAATAATATCTAATATACACCTACACCTGCTACAAATAGTCACAAATAGTGCATCTCCACATTGCAACTCGCAAATAAACTACTCTAATACACCACCCCAATGACAAAACAAAAAAAAAATCTCCCAATCGAAGACCACCTAAACATTATATGCACACACTTCTTCGGTAAACTTCTACCTCCATCTCAAGAATCCACAAACAACCTCCTTCGCCCATTACACCCGATTATTAGCTAACCTACCCACAACTCCACCGAACCAGGATACTATAAAATACATAGACCCATTTTACCCTCATAGCAATTCAAAACCAGCTTTTATAAGTCCTAAAAAGGGCGTCACATGAAATTCACTAATCCGAAGCAATCCCAAAATTGCCGAACCAGACTCACTGGCCCGCCTGCGACCAGGACACCCCAATCCCTACATGAAAATAAAAGTAGATTAGCCCCCCTTTGACGGGCCCTCGCTGCAACCTCCAGCAACCTGAAAACCCTGCCTCTCTCATCCTATCTTCCCCCATTCTTGACTATCAAAGAGACCTCTGAAAATGGCTACATACCGTAGCATCTATTCTTAGCGCTACCGGGTTTGATTGACCAAACGAGGGGACGACTATGTTACAATTATTATCATTATTATTATTATAGCTATTAGCATTGATGAGCTTATATTTTGAGGGTATTGTTTCGACTCTTGAAAGATCTTTTTCGTATCAGAATGGAGGAGCGTGACGACACCTCCTCTCAAGTTAATTGTACTTTGAGATTAATCGCGAACCGATATCAGCTGAGAGGACGCAACTCTGCGTATCGCTCTCAAGGTTGAGAATCTTAAGTAAGAATCCTTATCTTGAAAAGGCTCGAAGTCAGACGAATGGATCGATTGATGAAAGAAAGTGTAACTTTGCTTCTTGAAAAGGTGGAATGACGGGGGTAATCGAATTATTTGATGAAAGAAAGTATCCTAGAAGAGAATACTTGCGGAGAGATATATAG
Source organism: Ceratothoa steindachneri (assembly GCA_963969495.1). Lineage (NCBI taxonomy): Eukaryota > Metazoa > Arthropoda > Malacostraca > Isopoda > Cymothoidae > Ceratothoa > Ceratothoa steindachneri. The sequence continues at coordinate 18,233,127 of OZ018338.1, read as the reverse complement.
ATCATTAAGGTAGATGGGGAAAATTTTTTTAAAAAAGAGATTACGGTATAAAGGAGACAATGGCTAACTTTTAAACACTTATACATATATTAAGGCTGTGAAGGTGTAAGATAAACTTAAAGCCCTTGTGGCTTTTGTCATCTGTTATATTATATTGTGGGGGACTTTGATTTTGTCTTCCCCTGGTGATGGTGCTTTTTGTGGGTGGGTTTTGACGGATGCGGATAACCTTTGATAGGCCCTTGTGGCTTTTGTCATCTGTGAAATTATGTTATGTTATGTTATGTTATGACTCAACAAATTCAAAATTAGAGGACACATGTAAATAGGAACATGGACCTACTCTATGTGCTGAGCATAACAGCATCTCATAAAGAAGTGTGCACTAACTCTCTGATCAGATTTTCTTTTCACATCATAAAATTATGAAATGTAGTTATTTTTGAGATTTACCTATATTTTACACATGTATCATATAAGATACATTCGATCGCAACGGTTTAAAAAAAAACTTGTTTAGATATATTCTATATTATTAGATAACTGTGAATAGCAGAATATAAATATGGCTTAAATAAGAATAAAAACATAAACTGGTCTTAAATTAGGGTGGCGGGGCTTCAGCCCTCTCAGCCCTCCCCCCTGGATCCGCATCTGGTGATGAATGAAGACGGTAAATAACAACAAATTAAAAATAAAAAAATAAAATTGTAAAAAGATCGTATAGAGAAAAATGCAAACATCCAGAACCGAATGAATAAAGAGGAGTAGAATATCCAAGGAATACAAAATATAGAATAAGGAAAAGTACGTAAAAACACAAATCAATACAAATTATATGAATACGAAGATAAATGAAACGAAATGTAAACATTATATTGAAGGGGGAGTTGGGGAGGGAGATTAAAAATATAATATGAAAACTAACGAGGGCATTTCTAACGCAAAGTTTTCGAAGAAAAGTTCTTAAAGAATGTGGTGAAGTAAGGGGAAATGAAGATGTGGGGATTTAAGGATCGGTAGGGCGCGCAACCCTCCTCAATCCTCCTACATCATCCAATGGATGCATATAGCATGGGTGGGAGGGGGGTACTTTTAATTAATCGGACCCCCGGGTGTGTGGGTACACCTGCTTACGAGCCGACCTCAGCCACGGCTCACTGACAATTGACGACTAACTCCCTACGAGCGTTCTCATCTTTTCAGTCCTCTATGACCAGAATACGAACCCGATACCTGGGCGTTCGAAATCCACAGCCTTATCCAATTGGCTACAGGGAGCTCCTAAAGAATTGTAGAAATAAATATATAACAACCGCTATTAAATCATAAAGATTCGGCGTCGAGAGGAGTTCCACCTCCCACCGGCAGCGGAGTATGCGCCCAACACCAAAGAGAGTCAAGTAAAATGTCGGATGCCACCCTCCTCCAAAAAGTGGTATAGTCCACAAGACTGTGCGCACGAACTCATCCCGAGTACAAGGCACAAGCGATAGCATCCCCGCTCGTCCCGGTACCGGGACAGGTAACGTGCGCGAAGATCGCCCAGACTGGGACATTGGACAAGAATATGCCGAACAGTTTGGGGACAACAATAAAGAGCAGAGAGGCGCTCCATTAAATTGTTCTACATTCAGTCCTGATACAAAAGACCCCGTTCAGCGAGGGGAGGTTTCCTACAGAGGATCTGTGGAACTACAGGACAAATCCCCATGTTCGTTTAATGGACAAGAACCCTATTCTAGTTCACTGGACAATGACTCCATTCTCGTTCACTAGGCAAAGACCACATACTCGTTCAATGGAAAAAGACTCCATTCTCGTTCACAGGACAAATAACACATTCTTGTTTGCTAGAGAAGGATCCCATTTTCGTTCACTGGACAAAGACCACATTCACGTTCCCTAGTCAAAGACCCCCTTCTTGTTCACTGGACAAAGATCCCATTCTCGTTCACTGGACAAGGATCCCATTCTCGTTTACTGGACAAGGAACCAATTCTCGTTCAAGGGACAAGGAACCAATTCTCGTTCAAGGGACAAGGAACCAATTCTCGTTCAAGGGACAAGGATTCTGCTCTCGTTCAATGGACAAAGACTCCATTCTCGCTCACTGAACTAGGACTCCGTTCTGGTTCACTGGAGAAGGACTCCATTCTCGTTCCCTGAATAAGGGATCCATTCTCGTTCACTGGACAAAGAACCCATTCTACTTCAGTAGACAAAGACCTAATTCGCATTCATTATAGAAGGATCCCATTCTCGTTCACTGGATAAAGACCCCATTCTCGTTCACTGGACAATGGCCCCATTCTCACTGACTTAACAAAAACGCCATTCTTGTTCACTACACAAAGACTCCATTCACGTTCTATAGAGAAGGATCCCATTCTCGTTCACTGGACAAGGACCTATTCTCGTTCACAGGTCAAGGAACCCATTCTCTTTCGCGAAGAAAAGACATCTCAAAGAATATAAAAAAACTACTCCGCTCATTAAACCTATTATCACTTGAAAGTAGACGATTACTGGGACAATTGATCGAGGTATTCAAAATCTTAAAAGGATTTACTAATATTGATTACAGACTATTGTTCGAGATGGATAAAAGGGCCAACACACGCCAAAATGGTTTAAAATTAGTGAACAAACGATTTAAATCTACTATAGCTCAAAATTACTTCACGTTTAAAATCACGCAAACGTGGAATAGCCTGCCCAACCGTGTAGTAGAAAGCACGTCAGTTAATATGTTCAAAAACCGACTTGATGAGTACTTCAATAGTGTAAATATAACGTAGTAGGAGCACAAATTAAAACGTCATATATTATAAGGATTGAGGATTAAAATTAAATGATGAATAGAAAGATGCCAGCGACGCTTCCATGCATGGAGTGAATGTGAATTCTCCTTTTCTTTCCCTGTCTGTCCTATACCTATATTATTTTCATCACTAGCAGGGAAAGCCTGCGGGAGAAGAGAGCACTGTCCTATCACCCCCTCCCCCTCTGGTTCAAAGAAGCGTGTTCGTGTATTTGAGGAATAGTTGAACCTGCATGTCAAGGGTACACATGTAGATAAGTGTGTACCGTAGAAGTAAAATAATTAGAAGAGGCATGTATAAAAAGGTCAAATGATACACATGTTGGTAAGTGTGTACAGTAGAATAGAAATATTTTTAAAAAATCCTGTAAAAAATATAACAAAAGGTACACATGTAGATAAGTGTGTACCGTAAAGTTGAAATAGTTAAAAAAAACAACCAAAAAACAGCATGTAAAAAAAAAGAAGCATGATACACTAACGTTAGAAAGTGGCAGTTAACATCTTATGTAAGCGGAATGGCCTTGAGCGGATCTTAGGGTCTTTGCTGGTCCTTGTTTCTGTAGTTCTGTAGTACTCAGAATTTCTTCAGAACTTATTAAATTACTCTACTTGGGGAGTACTTAAGATCATCTTAAAACCTTCAGATTTACGAGTACTATGGAGCACATAAATAATAAAAAAAAAATACTGATGTGTGCTCAATTTTTCTCCTTTTTTTGGACGAGTTAAAATAAAAATATTCTGAACAGGTTTTCTCCTGTCCGAGCAATGAAAGAAAACGCAATTGAATTCTTAGCAATTTGAAATTGATAAGAAGAGAAAAAGGAAAGATAATTACACCAAATTGAATCTCAATAGGAAATTGTTTCAAGAGGAAAAAGGATATTGAGAGTGACCAATGATCCATAGTGATTTGTAAAGATAGAAAGAGGAGAACTCGATACAGGCTAAATTCATCAATAAATATAAATAGATTGAAAAAAAAAGGTAAAATAAAATATATATACAAAAGTTCAATCTCTGGTAGTAGAGTAAGAATACCATTGTTGTGCAAGTTGCGCGTCGTTAAAAACTTTGGTTGTAATGATGTGTGAAATAGATGGAGACATTGGGCCAAGAATAAACTCCTTTGTAAAATAATCTCATTAAAGCGTTAAATGAGAATGACCTGTACAAAAACAACCCTAGGATTATTCTGCCTGTTGTACTTTTTCGCCACCTATAGAATTGACGCTTAGCATCGCTCAATTATTTCGAGGTTATTAACTTTGTTACATTAAAGGAAGTAAAAAAAAAAACGAAGTCATGAAATTGACTATAATTGGTGATTTCTAAGTCAGTTTTTCCACATCACTCTATCCAGGACACATTTTGTGGTCTTTGAGTTAATAGTTTGTAAAAAAAAATCACTTTTTTAACTGCGGCGAAGAAAGGAGGTCAATGGGTCATGCAAATCTCGTGTGTTCATCTTCTGCCCGCAACGAGTCGCTGGCTCAATGCAGCCAACTAAAACCATTGCTACTAAAGGTAATTGAGGTCACTGAGTTCAAATATGATATAAGTTGACCACCAGGTGTCGCTGGCTCAATGCAGCCAGCTAAAACTAATGCTACCAAAGCTATTTGAGGTCACTGAGTTCAAATATGATATAATTTGACCACGAGGTAGCACCACCTAGTTGCTACAGGTGCTAAATCTGCCATTTTCGCTCAGGTTCACCAGATCATGTCCCTCTAGTGGATATAAGGCACTTTCCTGCTACCTAATTCTAATTAATCGGATAAAATTACCGAGTTTTCTGTAGTTTCCATTGAATAAAGGGTGATTTTCCTTCCAGAGTTGGGTGAAAAGTCAAGCAAGTATTACATATATATTTTCGCCCGCTTTTTAAAGTAATTGTCAATTTCTGAGTATCCTTCAAAGAAATAGGAATTCAGTTAATATCTTTTACGGAGACGTGATGAATACGTGATGTTTGAGTGCGGATTTGACAACCGGTTAGTGACGGAAGACTTTAGTTGTATCGATCTTGCTCGTTCGTCGAATTGAAGATAATCTTACGACTAGACTTTTCGGGTGGACTGAAAAGATCCCCAAAGTTATTCGCAGAATAACTTGAGGGTCACCTTTTAAGGTTAGCAGATTATAGAGGAAAAGAGGAAAAAAACCCTGTTAGAATGTATAGGAGAAACTTGAGACTGCTTAAACTCTTCCCCAGCCCCACCACCCTGCCGCACACCACCTCGTCACAACTCTGCCATTCATTCGAGAAGCATAAATAACAGTCTTGGAAGGAGCAGATTTGAGGATTAGCCATATAAGACTCAAAATTAGAGGATCTCGGGCAAGGGACGTAGCTACACCATTAGTGAAGGAGTTGTGCCTTACTGAGGGTCAACCCAGTTTAAGGATACGGTTTTCTGTCTCCCAGTTTGATGGAACTAGCTTTACTAACCAAATCCCTAATGAGGTAGCATCATAAATAATTCCATCATAAGTCTGCTTCGAGAGGGGCTAGCCAGGGTTCACTCATCTATCCATCCACTTTACCCGGCTAAGGATGAAGTTACTTCTCCAAAGAAAATAGACAACTTAAAAACCGATCAAACAATGTAATTCCAAATAACATATAAAATCGTTTACGGGCATAATAATTTGATGTTTGCTAGAATTAAGAAGAAGGAATAGGAGAAAGCACAAGGAACCTAGATAACAATAAAGAAGGTCGAAGCCATTTCCCAGATAATAATAAAGAAGGTCGATACCACCCCAACGATAATAATAAAGAAGGTCGAAACCCTTTCCTAGATAATAATAAAGAAGTTCGGCGCCACCTCTAAGATAATAATAAGAAAAAAATTAACCAGGCAAGAATTCCAAGCTGCATTAAAAACTAGAACCCCACGTTGAATTAGAACTGAAGGTATAAATCTTTACCAGGTTTAGTGAAATAAAGAATGACGATTGTGGTAGTACAAAAACAACAACAACAACCTTTTCAATTTGACTGGTCTTTCACTCGCCTAGTCGACACAACGTTGGTCTTCTAACGTCTAGGTGTCGGGTCTATCACAACGAGTGCGAACCCAAGACTTCCATCGGTGTCATTAGCTTTTTGCCCATTGGTGGAGACGCTGAAACCTACTCCTACGTGGAATGACCTCATCATGCATTAGCGAATCACAACACCGTTCTCATATCTTCCCGTCTTCACAGCACAACATATCTTGTCTCCTCTGTTCCGAAACCTTGCCTATGGAGTACTAGTGTCTTCAATCGGGGATGGGGGGTGTTAATGATACTGATAAAACCTGGAGACACGGCATGCCATCCTTGCCCCAATGCTCGCAGTTGTGCACTTCCTGGTCCTTATCCTAGCAGGAGGAGCTGCGTTTTGGGGCTTCGTTGCTATTGCGCTTTAAATTAGAGAGAAAAAAGATACTAGCGTCCTTTATGGGAGTACTCATATCCACATATTCATCAATAAAACCACCAAGAAGGGTTCTATTAACCCTTTTTTATGTCCCTTAACAAAGAACTGCTCCTAGTGCCTTAGTGCTCACCAGTGTTCGTCGTTCTGATTTTTATGCCAAGTTCACTATCCAGGCGGTGGATCTCGTCCGGGATGTGAGGGAGGGATGGCGATACTTACTCATACCAAATTTGACCCAGCTCAATAGTGAACCCTAATTAGAACCACTCCTTACTGGAGGAAATTAGGTTAGGTTAGCAAATCTATTAATGTAGGTTGACAAATCTATTACGTTAGGTTAGAAAATTTATTAATTTAGGTCAGCAAATCTTTTAACTTAGGTTAGGAAATTTATTAAGGTAGGTTAACAAATTTATGAGCTTAAGTTAGCAAACCTATTAATTTAGGTTTGCAAATCTATTAAGTTAGGTTAGCAAATTTATTGTCAGGTTAGCAAATCTATTAAATTAAGTTAGCTACTCTATCAAGTTAGGTAAAAAACTTTATTAAGTTAGGTTAGCAAATCGATTAAGTTAGGTTAGCAAATCTATTATGTTAGGTTAGCTAATCCATTATGTTAGGTTAGCAAATCTATGAATTTAAGTTAGCAAATCTATCAAGTTAGGTTAGCAACTCTATTAGGTTATTTTATGAAATTTATTAGTTGTTAGCAACTCTTTAAATTAGGTTAGCAAATCTAATAGGTCAGCTTAGCAAATCTATTAAGTTAGGTTAACAAATTTATTAAGTTAGGTTAGCAAAACTATTAAGTTAGCTTAGATAGGGCTAGCAAAACTATTATCGAATTGAAAGAAAATCTAGCACTTTTTTCCGGTTTTACCACCCTGACCACTTTCATCTTTACGTAATAATTTCCTTATACCAGTGGTAAAAGAAATGAAACTACCGATTCGTACAGTCTGATGTCTATATCAGTAGCGATCTAGTTTAACTTGGGACCCAAAGCAGCATAAGGTGGAAGGCGCAAAATATCCTAAATCAGGGCACCGACTCCTTCGATTGAGAAATGTAATCCTTAAATCCTTAATTACATACTACTGTTGCAGCTAAGATCCTTGCTGCTACAAAAGTATAATTCCTCGACTGAGAGATCACTCATTTCGCTTCCATTAATTCATATTCATCTACAAAAATTTCAATCATATATAACTCGTACGATTTCCAACAAAATTTACCCTACGTATCATCCGTTAATAATTATCCTATACGTTGTACGATCTATATTTTAACATTCCCATCAACCAGAGTATATATATATACATATATATATATATATATATATATATATATATATATATATATATATATATATAATCCACCCATTTCTCCATATATACATACATACCAGCTTTGTTACCATTGATGTCACTCTGTAGTTTCTGCCCCTTCCCCCTACTCGAGTTTTGGGGCAGTGAGTTCTCTCTACAAATTAAATAGTCCTCCAATAGTAGCAGGTAATATTTAATACACAAATATCCGCAAAAGGTTTGATGCTGCAATTAAGAAATTTCTTCCATTTTTCGCTTTCGATTTGACATATTAAAAGATTTTCCACTCATACCAGGAGTTTCTTTCTCTTTAGTTATAACTGAAATTAAAGGTAACCAGGGAAAAGATGTTTGCAGAAGAACTTCAATTATGTACTTTGATGCACTATGTATATGTCTGTCTGCCCACTAAAGTATCTATCATTTTGAGTTTCTTTGTCGTGCTATATTTGAAGCCTTCTTTGGGTATTTTTGTGTTTGCGTTCGATGTACCACGACCTGCAATGTCCCAGTTCCCTACGTACCTCAAAAATGCCTTTCCTGAACAGAAGCACAGCTCGGTTGTTAACGCAAATTCCCTCAGGAAAAAGGAGGACAGGAGGCAGGTTTGTGTCCTGTAAGTGCCGCAACATCCTGTAAAAACCGAAAGCATTAACTTCCAAACCAAACTTAACAATTCCTCTCCCATTATGGGTGAAGACGCTGGGTTGAGGCCTCCCCACCCCCTATAAAACTGTGGTTAAATGGTTTGGAGTTGTTGCGTAGGAATCACTAACCTCAAACTACTTTTAGGGGGATCATTTTTTGGAACACCATTTTTCTCTATCTATTCTGGCTATTTATTTTTCTGTTTATGTCTTTTATTGTTTGCCAGTTCCCCACTTTGTCTGTGTTCTTGGGATGACGTAAGAGAGAAGGACCCTTTGTGATATTAGCCCCGTTTTTTGTTTTACTTTTATAAGTAAATCAAACTTGCTTGTGTGCCTCAGTTCCCCAGTTCACCCGGGTTCCAATCTTATTAAGACCCGGGATAATGAACCCACGCTCACACCCCATCCGATCCTTTTAAGCAAAAATTGGATCTTCAGAAACTATTCAACCCTTTTGTGACAAGTATAAATGATATTTTACCATATGTCACAAGAATGGATGATATTTTACCATATGTCACAAGAATGGATGATATTTTACCATATGTCACAAGAATGGATGATATTTTACCATATGTCACAAGAATGGATGATATTTTACCATATGTCATAAGAATGGATGATATTTTACCATATAACACAAGAATAGATGATATTTTACCATATGTCACAAGAATGGATGATATTTTACCATATGTCACAAGAATGGATGATATTTTACCATATGTCACAAGAATGGATGATATTTTACCATATGTCACAAGAATGGATGATATTTTACCATGTCACAAGAATGGATGATATTTTACCATATGTCAAAAGAATGGATGATATTTTACCATATGTCACAAGAATGGATGATATTTTACCATATGTCACAAGAATGGATGATATTTTACCATATGTCACAAGAATGGAGGATATTTTACCATATAACACAAGAATGGATGATATTTTACCATATGTCACAAGAATGGATGATATTTCACCATTAGTCATAACTATGGACGATATTTTACCCTCCGTTACAAGTAGGGATGATAATTTTCCCTATCTCACAAGACTGAATGGTATCTTATCATCTGCCACAAGTATGGATGATATTTTAATATCTCTCACAAGAATGGATGATATTTTACCATATGTCACAAGAATGGATGATATTTTACCATCTGTCCTAAGTATGGATGATATTTTACCATTTGCAGTAAGATAGGATGATATTTTACCATTTCTCATAAAAATCGATGATATTTCACCATTAGTCATAAGTAAAGACGATATTTTACTCACTGTTACAAGTAAGGATGATAATTTTCCATATCTCACAAGACTGAATGGTATTTTACCATCTGCCACAAGTATGGATAATATTTTAATTTCTCTCACAAGAATGGATGATATTTTACCATCTGCACTCACATATCACAAGTATGTAAGATATTTTACCACTCATCCGTCACATGTATGGATAATATTTTCAATCAAAATTATCCTTATTTATTTCATTTGTTTTTCTCTCTTAGTTCACATAATCTCTAAATCCCCCTTTGTTGTAAATATACAATAGTTATTTTCAAATAGGAATAATATCCCAGCAACTTTTTGTGATCATATTCTTTGTATCTTACAATGTTTATACATGCTTGTTCCCTGTCTAATTCTTTTCAAATGATCATAGAAGGCACACTATCGTCTAAGTAATAACTACATAATAGACATTTTGTTTCTTAGTCAATATTTTTTAAAATTATAGAAGTAGGTGCATTATCAAATATTGTTTCCTTTTATTTATTTTTGTAATCTTTATCAATAGTTAAACTACTTTCACTTTCTTTTTACATTGATCCTAGTACCACTGATTTAATTTTGCCTCAGCTCTTTATTTAACATTGTTATTAGTACTTTGTAATCAATATTTATCTTTTCCAGATATTTGTTTATAGTCTTTGTTCATCTATTTTTTCTCTGCATTCTAAATAAATTTCTCTTAGAAAATCATTATTTCTTTCAGATATGCTTTTGATCTATTTTAGTTTTCCAATCATTATTCTTTCTCTTATAGAGGATGACCCAATCAATATTTGCTCTCAGTGTACAGCTTGGGGCGTAGCTTTATCCCCCCCATCTCCAATTTCCTAGAAGAGTTTTCTGTTTTGCAGCTTAATTATATAATTATCGTAATATGCATAATATTTATGCCATATATTGTTGCTAATGCTATATATTTCGAGTAAGTTTTCCTCCTCAATCATTTATTACAGCTTTTTACAATTTTGGAATGGGATAATATTATAGCCTTTTAAATATGTCATCTTTTAAGTTTAAAATTTTTCTTTTATTATCTACCAATATTGAATATTTTATTTTATATTAATATTTTTATCTTTTCAATTTCACTCAGCCGCTTTCTGCTATTTATAATGAGAATATTGCTCATTATTAATCCTCATATCAAAATCAAGACTCATTTTAATTAGCATTTTAATGAGTTTTTTTTGTACAATATTTACCTTTTGTTAGTATAAGTCTATCATCTGCAACAAATAATGAATTAAGTATATTTTTTTCATCTCTAAAGGCTTCCCTTCCTATTTCCATCTTCTGCATGTATGATTGGATATGTTTTTAACATACAGAGGGTTGGGAAAATTGTACAGTCCTGTTTTATATTGTTTATAATAAATTCCACTTCCCATCGGTAATCTTTGTAATTATTGGATTATTTTTATATACCAAGTTCATTTATACTGTTTATAATATAGGAATCTATAATATAATTCATCAGGAATTATAATTCTTCTCTCTTCATTGAGTCCTAAGCTTTACTATAATATACAGAGCATTTCTTTTGTCTGTTTCATCATAGAATATTTTAGGATTAATAATTTTATCTTCTATCCTTCTATTTTCAGTAGAACTTGCTTGATTATATAATATTTATTGATTTGCTTTTAAATGCTTTTCAATTTTCTTTTTTTATCGAGGGCATAAATATTATTTTTATATCACACATTTGTTAGGTTTGTTAGATAGGCCTAAATTCCTTGAATCTTGTTTTTTTGTGTTGATCAATTTCGTTATAGATGTTTCCCATTTGGGGGAAGCTTTAGTTCATTTAATTTTTTGTATTTAAACATTTTGTTATAGTATTTAATTTGGAATATATTACCCTGCGAAAATGATTTATAAAATTCAGGCTTATGTTAGTCTGGTCCACAAAACCTTTTCTTCTTTAATTTATCTAACGGATATTTTATTTCGAATTCTCTCGTGATAAGAACCTTCCTTCAGAATCAATATGGAACGATTTACTTCAAATAATTATTCATAATACTTCGCGATGTTCAATAGCTTTATTATCTTTATTATATATTCTCTTTATCATGACTTCATTATCCATATTTCCCTTGTGTCGAGGAATAGGTCACCTCCCCAGACAATACGTCTATATATACATATATGTATCTATTGATTGGGAGGAAAAAGATAAAAGCCACGAGAATATGGATATATATAGTTATATATAAATATATCCTCTAATGTACGTACGCGTCCTTCGCCACGTACAAGTACGTTCACTTCGTAAAAGTAATCCGTTGATTACGAGGTATAAGAGTGCGATTTTAATATAGGGGCCGATAGCGTTTAATAAGTTTACCAAGTTGCAGTTCAAGGATGTGTTTAAAGAGTGAAAACCAAAAATATAATTTTAATAAGTCACTAGTTAACATATATATATACATACGGGAAAAATAGGAAATGTAAATGAGAATAATACTGACAGAATATAGATAATTGCAATCGGGTAACGTTAATTACTTGTGAATTAGATTTTAAATGGGATACTATAAATTAGTTATACAGAAGGAATATTTAAAAGTCGGAAAGCGGGTCGATTAACGGGAAATATAATCAAGGATTGTTTTACCTTAAAGGGGGGGCCACGTCCTGGAAGGGGAATCCTTTAGCGATTCGGCGCGGGGAAATGGAGACGAAAAATGGTCGTGATTCTCGGCCGAATATCCTGATGGTGACGAGGATGAAGGGGGAGGGGGACCAGAAGACGAGTTCACGATCTTCCCTGAAGACATACGATGGTACCTCTGCGCCAGAGAAGTGAAACCTCCAAAGATTGAGACTTTGATGCGGCTCGGCGCGAAATCTCACACGGGAAACTGGAGATCCTTGAGGGGGGTTCCAGGTGAGACGAGAGGAATCCCGGCCAGTCCTTCGGGGATGAAACGAGTCGAGGCTTGCTCTGAACAAAGTAAGCCTTCACAAAAGAGATGGATCTGCCTGGTGAGATCCAACCATGGTATACGCGAATACCAGGGAGTTGGGGAAACAGACACACGATCTGAACCGAGGGCGACGGGTTGTCCAACTCAATCTGCCGATTTTCGAAAAACCCATGGTATTTATATGACAGCCATTTTTTGGGGTACTCAATCGCTGGAAGGCACAAACGTCCGTGAGAAGGCTTCCGGCGCCTAGAGGGATTAGCTTTTGTCGCCCGAAACAGGTCTTAATCGTCTCCAACGATGTTGGTGGGAAACTTTCGGCTAAAATTTTCCCCGACTACGGAGATTAGCGTTTCATCGGTGAGGTGAAAGCTTTTGGCGTCCAACTTAACTCCACCTGTGAGGCGCTGACGGATATTCATATTCTTTCTTCTTTTATTTTTCTCGTTGGATACATAACTTACTCCATGTAGAGTTAAACTTAGGAGACATAGGGAGGGAAGGAATTCAAGAAACGAATGAAAGGGGTATTCTTCTTGGCGTCCCTTTCTCTTACACTTTGATATCATAATCTTTCAATATTTCTTTATTCCATACATTGTAAACTTTATTTTCATGCATTATTGTATTTCAAAATTTGGTTATTTGTCTATTTTCATCATAAATCTTAACCCTTTCTGCAGACTCTTTTCAGTACGATTATATATTACTAAACTTCTATCTTTCCATTTGATTTCATTTTAATTCATACCATATAATTCCTTCTTTGACCAGTTTCTAGACTTTATTTTTCTTTAAATATTTTTCATGGCACTCCTGAATTTTTAAATGGTCCCTTAATTTTCTTTTTTCTTTATTTGTCTAAGTAATTTTATTTCTTTGTTTATCCAGAGGGGCTCTAATTCCCAAATTTTCATAATTTTACCTTTATAATATGCTTTTAATTCTTCGCCAGCATATTGTTTCTTTGACTATCAGCTTCGGTTCTAATATATTTACAAAAGATTTTGAAATACCTTTCATCTCTCTCGTGTTGTAAAAATGATTTATCTTCATTTTTCTCTCTCTCTCCTTACTCCATATATTTATTAGTTGGTGGTTACTTAAATGAAATATCTCTTTATTCTCATTAATTCTGTACTATGATAACGTTCATAGATTTGGTTGTTTACCAATATATAATCTACGGTACTTGTTTGTTTACCTCAAGACAAAGTATACAGCCTTTGGTGTTTTTCATCACCTTTCAGCAACATTCACTTGAAATTTTCTATTAGTTTTATAATTATTTAGTCATTAAAGATTTATTAGTTTCAAGTGTCCTTAAAATACAATAACACCATTAAAATGTCCCAAGATTATCAATTGTAATGACTCATTGAATTCTTCATTTATTTTCTCACTTTCCTATTTGAGATATTGATTTCAGATTCATAATTTTTTTTTCTTCTCCAGATCGAAAATGTCCTCATTAGCTTTATGGAAGTTGGTTTCTTTGCCTACTTTATATAACATCATTATACTTACATCTTTTATATCATTATTATCTCTAACTTTTGTTAATTTCTATTAATGCTACTAAATGGGATTTTGTCTTGGATAAGCTGCGTTTCTCTTATGCAAATCCGTTATCCTTTACCAGCAAATTTTCTTTCGCCGTAGATTTTGTTTAGTCAAACTTTAAATATTCAATAAATTAATTATAAAAAACTCTATTTATTTTTTTTATTATCTGCTTTTTTATGTGAGTTATGGTTTTACTATTTATCCCTGGTTTTTCTTTATCCGTGTTTGTATATTGATTCTATTATGATTGTTATTGCAAGCTTTATTTTCATTTACTACTGAATATCCTTTTAATTTATATCATCATTAATAATTTTAGGTATGTTGTTTTACCCTTTTCATTTGAATCACCTTCTTAAATGTACAAACCAGCTTCTAGCTCCTAGTTTCTAACTCTTGTCATAATAGATTCAGTTTTTGCATTTACTTCGCCAAAAATTATCTTCTCATACTTGTAAACAACCACATTACAAATAGTCTTCGATCAACTTTTTTATACTTAGTTTTAGCAAAGATTTCTTATACTGCTTTATTAAATTATCAGAGTACTTTGTTCTAATATTATTAGTATTGCAGAAAATTGAAAAGTTATCATAGTTTTCAAAGTTAATTCCAGAAATTTTACGATCAAAATAATCGGGCAATATCTTCCCATGGGTAGCATTGTATTTAAATCTTGGGTATTCTTAAACTTAAACCTATCACAAGTGAATTTCCTATTAACAAAGTTTTATGTTTTTTTTTTAATTCACTATTCAAACTAGTTGAGTTTATTTCTATGGCTATTACACTGATCTATATAAATATTTGGTAATTTTGGAAAAACTCTGGTATCTATTCTTCACCTCGATTGATACAAGATTTTCCTCTTTATATACTCGAGGTTTTTATTTTTTTTGAGTTTTAATACAAAGAGTGCTTTGACCTACAGCTCTTTTTTCGACATTATGTTTGATTTTGATTTTGTATATATACTTTAATCTTGTAAATTAGATATTTTGGGGATGGTTTCTGATTTATTCAACCCTTCAATATCGATTGTTTTTACCTGCGGCGAAGCAGGTCTATGGGCCATGAAAATCTCGTGTTGTGTTCATCTTCTGTCCTCAACGAGTCGCTGGCTCACCTTAGCCAGCTAAAACCAATGCTACCAAAGGTAATTGAGGTCTCTAAGTTCAAATATGATATAAGTTGACAACCAGTTGGCGCTGGCTTAATGTTGCCAGCTAAAACCAATGCTACTAAAGGTAATTGAGGTCACTAAGTTCAAATACGATATAAATACGATATAAGTTAACTACCAGGTGGCGCCACCTTGTGGCTAGAGGTGCTAAATAGGCCATTTTCAGCGCAGGCCCACTAGATCAGGTCCCTCTAGTTGCAATATCATTCTCATTTATATTTCTATAGATTTTCAACTATCATAACCTACTTGCTGTAAGGCAAGTAGAGTAATGATCAGATCAAGCCTTTACATACTCATGTAAATCTTGTAATCGACGAAGATGCAAGAATAACCTATATTTTCAGTCATGTACACCTTTATAATCCTTACCTTTATAAAGTTAAAGAACTAACGCCATTTCTATAATACCATTCCTCTTATGGGAGAGGGACTTATCGTTTTTAGTCTTCCTAATAATTATATTATCCACAGATTTTTAAATTCTTAGGAACTTTCGGTTCACTTTATTTTTAGTGTTTTTATTCTCTTCTGTATCTTTGCTTTGAATAAATTTCGAATCTATGGTTAGTTTAAACTATTACTTCTCATAGGTACTTTAGCCCCTATAAATTTATTCCCCTATTATTATTATTATTATCTGACGTACTACAAACCTTTGCTCGTAGAGCAGAATGCTATAAGCCCTAAGGCACCAGCAGAGAGGACAGTCCCATAAGAAAAAACTAGAGGAAAAAAGGAGACAGGAGAAAGATACACACAACTTAACGCCTTAGAAGGAAGAAATGAGCACTAGTTTTAAACTTTTGAAGTTCCTGAGATTCGAAGACAGGATTAGGGAGCTCATTCCATAACCTGGTAGTTGCTGGATGAAACAGCTAGAGTTATTATTATTATTATTTCTTTTTTTGTATGGGGTACTAAAACTACTTGTAGTCATCGACACAAAAACATCTAGAGTAGTGAGATGTGTTACATCTCCAAACTTTGAAAGCTTGGATATTTATAATAGTGATAATAATAATAATAATACATTTCTTATAATGCGCTCTTCAAGGCCAACGGCCTTCACAGAGCGCACGTTCGGCTGTGGGCTAAGATCAGGTGGGTGAGTAGGCAATCATGGACAGATGCGTTTTCAGGAGTCGCTTGAAAGTGGTAAGTGAGGCAGCAGATCTAATTTCGGCTGGAAGAGCATTCCAAAGCTTGGGGACACAGACTGAGAAGGAGCGGTCGCCCATTGAGCAGAAGGACGAGCGAAGAGTATTCAGGAGAGGAGCATGAGATGACCAAAGGGCCGGAGGGGCGAGACGTTGGGAAAGGGCAGAGGAAAGGTAGGTTGGGGCCTTTTGGTGAACGACCTTGAAAGTGAAGAGAAGAATCAGGAAATGAGAACGATATCTGACAGGTGACCAGTGCAGTTCCTAAAGCAGGGTCTTAGAAGGGGAGAAGCGAGAGCGACGGAAGAGTAGTCGGGCAGCGTAGTTCTGGACTAGCTGAAGGGGACGTAGAGAGGAAGATGTAGATGTACAAGAAGAGAGTTACAGTAATCAAGGCGGGAGGTAATAAAGGCGTGGACAGCAGTCTCAAGACTTTGGCGATCGAAGTGAGAGCGAAGGCGGGAGAAGTTATGGGGGAAACAAAAGGAAGATTTACTAATATTGTGGATGTAGGGCTGGAAGGAGAGATGCTCATCAAACACAACGCCCAGATTTCTAACAGATTCAAGGAAAGTGACAGAGTTTCCACCCAGAGGGAGGGAGGGAAAGATGGATTTAACTTTGTATACTAGAGCGGGGGTACCAACCAGAAGAACTTCAGTTTTGGAGTGGTTAAGTTTGAGGAGGTTAGCCGGTAGCCAGTATGAGATAGAAGAATAGGCAGATAGGAGGTCCCAGACTGAGTGGGCAATCGTCGAGGGGGAAGAGTAAATAAAGATTTGAGTGTCATCGGCATAGAGGTGGAGGGGTAAACCAAGATTACGTAGGAGGAAGCTAAGAGGGAATAAGTAGATACAAAAGAGGAGAGGGCCGAGGACAGAGCCTTGAGAGACACCGAAGCGGATGGGAGCGGGGTTAGAGGAGACATCGTTAATCACTACAGATTGGGTGCGAGACGAAAAGTAAGAGCAGAACCAGTCGAGAGCAGCGCCAGAAATGCCAAGGAAAAAGCGAAGGCGATCAAGCAAGACGGAATGGTCAATAGTATCAAAGGCAGAAGAGAGGTCGAGTAGAATGAGGATGGAGTCACAACCCCGGTCAGCAGCTCTACGTAAGCAATCAGTAACATTGAGTAGAGCGGTTTCGGTAGAGTACCCAGCTTTAAAACCTGATTAGTAAGTCTCATCAATATTACAGGCAATGATGTGGGAATTAATGCGCGAAATAACTACTCTCCCAAAGACCTTAGAGAGGAAGGGAAGTTGCGAGATCGGGCAATAGCTAGCTGAGTTGGAAGGGTTAAGCTTCGGCTTTTTAAGGATTGAACGGATTTGGGCACATTTGAAGGAAGAATGGACAACGCCAGTAGCAAGAGAGGTATTGAACAGGTAGAGGAGCATTGGGAGTATGACAGGCAATATTTTGATTAATAGCTTGGGATGGGATGGGGGGGGGACGAGTCACAAGGGCAGCCAGATTTTTTAGAGAGAGAGTTAGGCAGACAACTCAGAAGCGGTCACGGCAGAAAATACGTTGAGCGGCCGGGGGGGGGGAGGGGGTCAGAGAGAATGCGAAAGGCCTGTCAGGCATCGTGGGAAGGAGGCAGCGAAGAATTTCGAGAGGATGGTGGGGCTGATGGGGGTGGGGACTTGGTGTGAGGAGGTATTTCTAATTAACCGAGCTGGACGAAAATGATCAAGAAGTTCACTGTACAAAGGATGGTTAGGATTATGCTATCCTTTGCTCAGTACTTTTATCTCCCAGTTGTCTTTATATTCTTAGCCTGCAGGGATCTTTAAATTTTTGATGTTTGCAGAGCAATATTACTCTAAACAGTAAATAATTAATTAGCAACTGCAGGTTTGCAGTAGTTCCAGGAAGGAAATAACCTAAGGTATACTATCATAAATCACTAAAATAACGAACTGCTCAAAGAGCCTTATTATGTTTTTGTTGTATTAGGTTAATATACGGAACTAAAAATAGAGTAATGTAATAATTTAGTACCATTCCATTACTCACTGTAAACAAGTTGTAACTTTGTAAAGAAAGGTGTTGGAAAGCACTGTTCTCGTATATTTACCGTTTACAGGCGTCACTTCTCTGTTCTTTATTTGTCCTCTCGAACCAGATGTGGGTTGAGGACTTGGATAAGGCATCCATAAATAGCCCGAGGAATCCCGAGGTTTTTTGGCCGACCTGGTTAGGAACAAAAGACCGAAATTCATTGAAATTTTGGCTATAATTTTGTGAGGACATAAAGATTTGGTTCCGGGTAATTAAGAAATTTCAGCTAAAACATAAAACTTCCTCCTATAATTTTGTTTGAAAATTATCACGACACATCGGTGAAAAAGGAGTTACATCTACCATTGAGTACAAGGGGTCATTTACAATAATGACTTCACTTGATATTTCTCTATCTAAGTATGTAAAAAAAATTTCTTACTCTTCAATCAAAAATTAAAGGAACTTAAAAACACAATTGGGATATTCCGCTCTTTATGGAACAAAGAGAATTAATTATTCGATCCAGTAAACTTCGAAAATCCAAAACTTGGTTCAATGTGGAAAGATATGAGAGGATCTTTCGAAACAATTTTCGTTTTTTAATACCTTTTTAACAGCTGCGCGAAAACAGATGAGTTTAAATTACCTGCAAATTGGATTATCAGATTTTAATTACTGATTACAAATATTTCCCTTCAGGGATGTCGAGTGAGTAATAATTTCCTGATTTGGAGTGATCATCTTTAATATCGGCTATTTTGAAATATATTAGGAGGGAAAATTGGTTGTATAAAGATTATATTATGTAATGAAATTAATGGGGTTTCAATCGGGGGGAAATCTCTCAACTACTAGTAGGTACTATCGAATTTCAGCGAGTACTTTCACTTCACTAGTTCGATGAGAATAGTAGTGAATAAAAATAATTAGAGTGATGATGCTTTTTCTTCGTTTCAGAATATTCGTTTATTATTATTATTGAAATAATAAGTATCTTTGGTTATACATATGAAAATAATTGAATTTTTCAAAATAATTAGCATGTTTATTTGTTTATCTAAAAAATATCAGCCCATAATTTCAAATTTTGATGTTGTATATCTCTCGCAAGACTTTCTTCTAGCATAATCCTCTAGTGGCTCGCTCTTTTAACTTATAATTATAAAATAGTACAACCCCTCTCAAGACTTACCATATCGTAACAGTTGTCAGTTGCTAAAACTAGAGAATCGATGGGGGAAGTGTGATTAGCTACGGCAATCCCGTACTGAGGACGGTTTTCCACATTATGGAACCTGAAAAATATCAAGATCATGGAACGGTTTCTATAAGACCATGATACTGACTAACAAGGGCAATTATTACAGTAATGAGAGTAAAGATGGTGGGAAAGGGGGTTTCTAGAGTTCAAGAGATTTTAAATTTAAGGATCCCATAGAGAGGGAAGAGGTAATTGAGAAAACAAAGTGGATGGAGCAAGGTAGGTATTTTTGCCAATTGGAGTGTTGTCACATTTTCCTAATAAGTGTTGATGCTTTTCGTTTGTTTTTTTTTTCTATGGTTCTTTGCTGGCCATCGTTCGGTAGTTCTGTACTGTGATGACATAATAAATTTCTATGAAAAAGTTTGTATCAAAGTCCTAAGAACTTAAAAAATACGACGAACGCTCTTGCCTTGTTCGTAAAGGAAGAAACTATGTTAAAATAAGAGTTAAAAAGAGATTAAAGTGAGGATCTTTGTTCCGTTGTCGGAAAGCCACAGGTTGCGACTAATCGCCCTCTTCTATAGCTACAGGAAAACAAGGCAAGGTATAGTATGCAAAGTCCCTGAACTGTTGTTGAGGAACTCCAGGAAACTTTTCTAGCGGATTAAGGATTTCTTACTATTGCCCTTACCTAACCGCATTGACATGAACGCTATTGTTAATATATATATATATATATATATATATATATATATATATATATATATATATATATATATTAGGGGCGTGCAGTGACTTTTTTGAATGAGGAAGAAATTACAAATAAGAGAGAAAAGAAATGATGGTACAGTATTTTACGAGATAGTACCGATGGGGAATATCCAACGTTACCCATTATGGACGTTGGTTCTCCTGCTATGAATCATTCTCAGAAGGTCGTATCTACAGGAACTATCCTTTTCTGAACAAAAAATATCAAATAAAATTTAGAAATATACTATATATAACCGTTCTTCTAAAAAGTGGAAATTGGTTACCTTTGAATGAATATAATCTTGCCTATTTTATTTGAATGGATATTCGATCCTTCTCTCTATTTCAATAAATGAATTGATGGCAATTTCATAGAACTTGTCATTCTTAATGCTCTTCTAAAGACCCTTTTCGATCTTTCTTGCCCTCGTATATTCCTCGTGTGAATGTGGATTCTTCTTAGGTACGAAAACGATCGCTCAACTCGTAGGGTCAAACTTAGCTCACACAATTTTGTTAGTTGCGGTAAAGCTGCATCTAACCCACTGTTACGGAAAATGCGAAGCAATTCATGCACTGGTGGTCCTCTCAGTTCGCTGTCATTATGTAAGACTAATAGTTTGCTCCTCAACCTTTGGCAGTCAAAGAAATCTCCATAAGAATTGATGAGTGATATTATAGCTGATTTATGAAAGACTCTTTTGGTTTCTTCTTGTTTTGTTAGGTCAAGAAGCTCCCAAAATGTTAACTTATTCAGATTTTGATATCCCACTTCAATTTGCACCCAGATTAAATCTATAATTTGCTAAAATATCCTTCTATACCTTTCTTTGGGGTCTTCCAAAGGATCGTTTCTTTTTCGTTTTCTAGAAGGATAAATGCCATCAATAGTGGACCAAATTTTGGAAAATGTATTCGTTATATATTATAAGACTTTGACTATTTCATTTACATTACGAATACAGTAGGATATGTCAAATGTTTTAGTCTGCAAAGCATCAAATACTGCATTTGTGTAATCGAAAATATCGCTAAATATATTTAACAAAAAGTTGAATTCAAAATATTCCTGGATTGAATATAATGATTGAGAGGAAGTGTAGATTTCTCTGTCCCATTTGCTGCTGTTGTCAATGATGACTTGGGATAAATCAGCAAGTTGCTCATGGTACACGAAAAGGGGTTCGACCTCTGAGTGATTAAAGTTCCAACGAGTTGGTTCAACTGTTGGAAATCGCTTTTTAATTTCAGTATCTAAAAGATGCACACGTTTACTTGACTAAAAAAAACAATGAAAACGACTTGAGCTTACAAAAGAATATATCACATTCGTGGATTTTGGAAATCGATTATGACATCACTAAATTTAATCGATGAGACATACAGTGAATGAAAAAGGCATTCGGATATTTGCATTTGACCCTTTTTTGAAGTCCATTCAGTTCGCTTGCCATAACACTTTTACCATCATCATAAGTTTAAGCAACAATTATTTTTCCAAATATTTAGTTGTTCTACTTTATTAAACACTATTTTGGATAACCCTTCAGCCGTACGATTAGCGCTTACGTTTATAAGCCCAAGAAATTTTTCACAAACATTACCATCACTCAAGACGTACCGCACAACACACTAAAGCTGTCAAGCAGTTTTAATATCGGTAGTCTCGTCTAAAATAATAGCCGCAAATGAAGGCTTTTCTATTTCATTTTTAATCTTCCTTGAAAGAAATTCGGCTATGCAATTGATCAAATCATTTTGGATTATATTTGAAACACCAGAAAAAATTGCTGGAATCTTCCATAAGCAAATTAGTAAGGGATCGTGTTTCTTACATAAATTGAGCAACTCAACATAATTACCCTTGTTTTCAGAATCCGTTGATACCTCATGGCTTCTGACTGTTAATTGCTGCTCGTCTAAAAAACAAACCACGTCTATTAATTTTTTTTAAATCTCTTTATTCTTTTTCACATTTTTATTATGAATTTCTTCATTCCTCTTGTGTTGGCTGTTTAATAAGAATCATTTCGTGTTTTTCCGAACCTAGTTAAGTCTATCGCCGATGTAATGTGAGTAGAAGAAAGTTCGCGTCTTTGGATTGCATTATGCAGATTATTTAAATCGGTAAAGACAAATGAATTCCATATACCCATTTCGCTGTTAAACAACAAACAAAGGCAGCAAAATAACTTTTGCAATCAACGATGAGCAGTTAACCACTTTGTCTTTTTGTAGTGCGCTTTGTTCAATTTTCTAAAGCAACTCTTTGTTTTCCCTGTTAAATCTATGACTGGAGTAAGCCTACCTTCTTTAATTATTCTCTCTTTATCTGCGTGACCTTTCGAAGAGAATTTATTAAATAATATTCTCTCAATTATGCATATGCAATGTTTTTCTTTCACAATGGCTTCATCGTTCATTTCCATTATCGAGTTGAAAGGTTACACTTTAAATAGAACAATTAATCTAACAAAAATAATTTACACAATATCTAATTAATAAATGCACCAAAAAAGTAGTCTAAAATTATTTTGTCAAAGCTGCCAGCAAGTTGCAGCTAATTGTTTCCAAATGTCGCCAGAATTAGACAACTACGTATAATAAAGATTATTTATTCTAAGTTGTTGCATTCTAATTCTTTGTTATATAAACCTGCCAAGAAACTAGAATTTCACAATAAAAAGAAATTACTTTATTATAAATGTAAAATAAGGGTTTTTCTTTAATTTTAGTAAAATAAAAATCTAATAATATGAGCGAGACGGCTCAATAAATAACAGAATTTCATAGAATAAAAACGAGCCTAATGCAGGAATCCGGAAAGTACTCTTTTGAATCTGTCGGCTAATTTCACTAACGCTCAATTTTTTTTACTCTTTGGGTGACGGCAATAAGTAAATTCCTTCTATTTTCCCATAAAAAATCTTACATTTACATCCTACAATGCAAACATTTAGTTATATATACCTGTAAGTATAAAAGAGCTTAAATCTAAGCCTATCATAAGTTAACCCTCTTTAAAAATAGGAGCTCTAAACACTTTTCAAAATAGAATAGGCGCATTCACTATAATGCGCGTTATTATTAGAAATAGGCTTTTAGTAGGGATAGTTTTGAACAGTTCATAATTTCTTGTAATTACCTGATTTAAATCGTATTTTCATAAAATTTTCTTTTTATTACTAGTAATTAATAGGAGAAGCATTGCTTCATTTGCTTCCATTGACCGCATATATATATATATATATATATATATATATATATATATATATATATATTTATATATATATATATATATATATATATATATATATATATATATATATATATATATATATATATATATATATATATATATATATATATATATATATATATATATATATATATATATATATATATATATATATATATATATATATATATATATATATATATATATGATTATGTACCACGGAAGGAAACTGAATAAAAGGGGGATGGAGTTAGTACTTTCGTCTATTCGACATTTTCAAACTCACAATGGTAAGAAAAATAAGACACAGTATTTATACTAAGCACGTTTCCCTTTGAGGTCAACATTTTAATGCTATCAGATAAGTCGGATTTTAGAAAAAGTGATAAAATTGGATCTAGCGAAAACAGCCCTGGGCTAATGTTGAGATTACTCTACTTTGTGTGGGAGATTAAAAATGATTCACATTTATAGTTATGACGCGCTAACTTCCATGATATTTTCATATATATATATATATATATATATATAGAGAGAGAGAGAGAGAGAACCCATTTATATGAGCATAATATTTATTTGCGAGACTAGTTTCGTTATGAAGTAACCATACCATTTTTAGTCCTATACTGAGAAATGACGGACATCCACATATAAATATCTCAAACGAAACAATGTCACTAATCTCGCTAAGTGATTCTAAGGTCATTAATAATATCCCTAAGAATTAAGATTTTTGACAAATGGGCAATTTATAAATTAACCATTTCTCGAATTAAAGTAGCTTTAATATTTTTTAAATCTACAAGTGAAAATTAGGTTTCTCAATGGGTTTTGTTGAAGGGAAAAGATTTCCGGCTGGTAGAAGAAGGGTATTTAATGTTAAGTGTTTTGGGAGAGAGGACATTGCGTGATTGTTTAGGTAAGGGCGAGAAGGAGAGAGTTCATCAATTGTAACGTTGAAATGTTCAACAATTGCAACGTATAAATGTTCAAAATTACAACGTATAAATGTTCAACAATTGCAAAGTTTAAATGTTCAACAATTGCAACTTTTAAATGTTCAACAATTGCAACGTTTAAATGTTCAACAATTGCAATGTTTAAATGTTCAACAATTGCAACGTTAAAATGTTCAACAATTGCAACGTTTAAATGTTCAACAATTGCAACGTTTAAATGTTCAACAATTGCAACGTTTAAATGTTCAACAATTGCAAAGTTTAAATGTTCAACAATTGCAACGTTTAAATGTTCAACAATTGCAACGTTTAAATGTTCAACAATTGCAACGTTTAAATGTTCAACAATTGCAACGTTAAAATGTTCAACAATTGCAACGTTAAAATATTCAACAATTGCAACGTTTAAATGTTCAACAATTGCAACGTTTAAATGTTCAACAATTGCAACGTATAAATGTTCAACAATTGCAACGTTTAAATGTTCAACAATGGCTACGTTTAAATGTTCAACAATTGCAACGTTTAAATGTTCAACAATTGCAACGTTAAAATATTCAACAATTGCTAATTTTAAATGTTCAACAATTGCAACGTTTAAATGTTCAACAATTGCAAAGTTTAAATGTTCAACAATTGAAACCTTTAAATGGTTAACAATTGCAAAGTTTAAATGTTCAACAATTGAAACCTTTAAATGGTTAACAATTGTAACGTATAAATGTTCAACAATTGCAACGTTTAAATGTTCAACAATTGCAACGTTTAAATGTTCAAAAATTGCAACTTTAAATGTTCAACAATTGCAACGTTTAAATGTTAAACAATTGCAACGTACAAATGTTCAACAATTGCAACGTTTAAATGTTCAACAATTGCAACGTTTAAATTTTCAACAATTGCAACGTTTAAATGTTCAACAATTGCAACGTTTAAATTTTCAACAATTGCAACGTTTAAATGTTCAACAATTGCAAAGTTTAAATGTTCAACAATTGCAACGTTTAAATGTTCAACAATTGCAACGTTTAAATGTTCAACAATTGCAAATTTTAAATGTTCAACAATTGCAACGTTTAAATGGTTAACAATTGCAACGTTTAAATGTTCAACAATTGCAACGTTTAAATTTTCAACAATTGCAACGTATAAATGTTCAACAATTGCAAAGTTTAAATGTTCAACAATTTCAACTTTTAAATGTTCAACAATTGCAACATTTAAATGTTCAACAATTGTAAAGTTTAAATGTTCAACAATGCAACGTTTAAATGTTCAACAATTGCAATGTTTAAATGTTCAACAATTGCAACGTTTAAATGTTTAACAATTGCAACGTTTAAATTTTCAACAATTGCAACGTTTAAATGTTCAACAATTGCAAAGTTTAAATGTTAAACAATTGCAACGTTTAAATGTTCAACAATTGCAACGTTTAAATTTTCAACAATTGCAACGTTTAAATGTTCAACAATTGCAACGTTTAAATTTTCAACAATTGCAACGTTTTAATGTTCAAAAATTGCAACGTTTAAATGTTCAACAATTGCAACGTTTAAATGTTAAACAATTGCAACGTTTAAATGTTCAACAATTGCAACGTATAAATGTTCAACAATTGCAACGTTTAAATGTTCACCAATTACAACGTTTAAATGTTCAACAATTGCAACGTTTAAATGTTCAACAATTGCAAAGTTTAAATATTCAACAATTGCAACGTTTAAATGTTCAACAATTGCAACGTATAAATGTTCAACAATTGCAACGTTTAAATGTTCAACAATTGCAACGTATAAATGTTCAACAATTGCAGCGTATAAATGTTCAACAATTGCAACGTATAAATGTTCAACAATTACAAAGTTTAAATGTTCAACAATTGCAACGTTTAAATGTTCAATATTTGCAACGTTTAAATGTTCAACAATTGCAACCTTTAAATATTCAACAATTGCAACGTTTAAATGTTCAACAATTGCAACGTTTAAATAAAGCTCTTGAATAAAAAAAGGCCGTCACTGGTCATTAGAACGGGGCGCCATCCTGTTCATGGCAATTGTACACACCCATGTAGCAAATTTGACCCAATAAAATATTATTACATTAGGTTGGCAAGTTCTTCCACATCCTTCTCTATATTCACTTACCTTGCGCCATCTCTTTACCATTTACTTAAGTCTTTACAACACCTAAATGACAAAGTTTACTCCTATATGAAGGTAGAAAAGAATATGAAATCCTACATTTCATCAAAATCGGTTGAATTCTTCAAGAAAAGTATATAAGCACCGCTCAGTGAAATCATGGAAGAATATTCTAAATAATACTTGAAACTACTTGACTCAATGTTTATTTGTTATTTTAAAAATGATTTTCCTTCTCTTTTACAAAATAAATTAATTTCTTGACAAGCTGGTATAATAGATGGTGTGTTATGAGAGCTGTATCTTAATGAGGTACTAGCCTGGTGGTGTGGTCGTGTAAGCTTTATTGGTAGTGTCCAGTGCTTATTATATATATTAAATCTCAGTTAGCTCCAGTCCTGCCTTGTTTATTGGGGTAAACCCTCGGTTGTCATTGGAAACGGTATGTTTATTACCTTGTTGGCAGAAAGGATTTTCCGAGGCTTGACATCCATTTTATCGATTTCACCTTGGACCAGTTTATTATCCCCTGTCATAGCTGATGACTAGTAGAACCAACTGGTTGATTGCTGTTTGTGTTTGGGGGACTCAGGTTTGAGGCCTCGCGTTATCATGGAGGTAGTGAAGTTTATGGTATTCTCCTGGACAAAATCTTATATACACTCATGGATATGTGTATTGCATTAAAAAATAAATATCGGTAGGTGCATATTGTTGTATATATCAACTCAACTTGATTTCACTCTTTAAAACTTCCTCTTTTTACATTAAATCAACACGGCAGACAAAATTTTTGATTACACAGGGGAACAATTTTAATTACATTTACGGTGACTTAGATTTATCTGCCAATTTTAATTATTTTTTTCATGCTGATTTCAAATATATAATCCATTTTTACTTACATGCTATAGTTATTCTGTAATTCCTATTTTCTCGTTTCCTCGAAAACTGCCCTCTGGACGGACAGAGAGGATGCTTGTAGAAAGCAAATACTTCACAGTACATAGTAGTAAGATAGTAATAAGTGTTATTGTGCAAAATATTGACAGTGTTGTTTCTTTTTTCAGGTCTCATGTTAGAGTGATGGCTTCGTCAAGAGGAAATTGTGTTAATGATACAGACACCTTCTGCTACATATGTGGCTGTTACATGCTAGTTCGTCAAAGGCGTAATATATCAAACTTTGTGATCCGCATTTATAAGGCTGTTTGCCATAGTTGTATGGAACATCTTCGTGAGTGGACGAAAGGAAAGAGAAATGGTCTTACTTTTGTAATCCCCACGATGTATCTAGAGCCAAAGGATCATGTATCGGACTGTTATTTCTGCCTGGTGAATACTAAAAGGATTGGCAAGAAAAATCGGCACAAGATCGACTACCCCAACATTCCCTCGGCGATCCGATATGGACGTCCACGGAATGGATTCAGAGTCTGCAGATTCATCATCAGATGCTGAACAGTCATTAGCTCCTCACTGTTTCAATCAAGAGGATTTAAATGACTTGATACGTGATTTGGCTCTCTCCAAGAGAGCTGCAGAACTTTTAGCCTCCAAGTTGAGTGAAAGACATATGCTTGACAAGTCGGTACGGGTATCATATTACCAAACAAGGGAGAGTACATTTGTTAACTATTTCTCTGAGGACAAACAATTTGTATACTGCCACGATGTTTCTGGTCTGCTGAGTGGAGACTGTTTTTGGATAGCTACAAGCGTAGCCTCAAGTGTGTCCTTTTGCATAATGGCAATGACTTTGATGCAATTTCTCTCGGTTACTCTGTCCATCTGCGAGAAACTCACGATGACATAAGAATGGTCATGGACACAATTGGATCATATGTGTAGACCTTAAGATGGTCAACTTCCTCCGTGGCCAGCAGAAAGGATATACAAAGG
Source organism: Ceratothoa steindachneri (assembly GCA_963969495.1). Classification (NCBI taxonomy): domain Eukaryota; kingdom Metazoa; phylum Arthropoda; class Malacostraca; order Isopoda; family Cymothoidae; genus Ceratothoa; species Ceratothoa steindachneri. The sequence goes on along the minus strand of OZ018338.1, from coordinate 18,204,523 downwards.
TTCCATGCTATATCTGTATGTGTGACAGTCGAGCCAGTGAAAAACACTGGTCCTCAAAAGATTAGCCAGTTCGGAAAATTTTGGAAGCAGGAATGCCAAACATTGTTAATGAGCCAATCGTAAGTCGAGAGAAGATCGTTTTCCTCCACTTCATCTCAAACTGGGGTTGATGAAGCAGTATTGTCAAGGCGTTGAGCACTGGCAATGATTGTTTTCAGTACATAGTATCGGCGTTTCCTGCTTTGTTATACAAAAAAATAAAAGCAGGAGTATTTGATGGTCCCCAATCCAAAGACTTCTGAGTGATTCTAGATTCGTGAACACCATGAATGAAAAAGAGAAGGCAGCCTGGCTCTCATTTTCTGCCGTTGTTCGTAACTTCTTGGGAAACAAAAAAGCGCACAACTACGAGGATCTGGTTACTAATATGCTTTTAGCATATCGTGATCTGGGATGCAACATGAGTGTGAAACTGCTTTTCCTAAATAGTCACCTCGACCGATTTCCAGAGAATCTGGGAGCATTGAGCGACGAACAAGGGGAACGCTTCCATCGGGATTTGATGACGATGGAAGAGCGCTACTAAGGTCACTGGGATAGACACATGATGGCGGACTACTGTTGGACGATTAGAAGAGATCAGCGAGAAAAGATTTACAAGAGAAAGAGTTACAAACGCAAATTTTTGCCCGATTTGCCCGGTCATTAATAGGCTACCATCTATTTGATTACAGTACGAGTATTTGCAATCCTAATGTGTAATTCAAGTTTCTTCTCATATGCAATAAAATGTTCGTGCCAAAGGATGATTCAAAATTACTTCAGGGGATGATGATAGGAGTGATAAAATAAAAATTATTGTATAATATTAGTTATTGATATTACGAAAAATGTGTAGCATTTAGACAAAATATGATTTCAGATTTGAATTCATTATGCTCGAATTAGGTAGGAAAATGTACTTTTGTCAATTCACCAAATACATTGTTCCCCAGTGTTATCGTACATCATTAATTAAATACTATACCATGCAAGTAACTCCAATGATAGACTCGATGCAAAGCAAATAATTTTTAAGCAGTACCTGGCAACTACGGAGAGGGCATTGCCAACGAAGTCTAATCCCCAGCATAACACGAAGGCGTTTGTTTTTCTCTTGAAATGACCATTTGGTAACTTCCCCACCAGGTACGTACATGCTATTAGGGTTGCCAAACTGAGAGCCAAGATTGCCATCCTTACCGGCAACAGAATGACGTAACGAAAGAGGAATCCCATAAGCCAGAGAATAGTTAAACGACGATATTTGTATACTTTTCGTATTTTCTTGGTTCTGTAGAGGAAAAAATAAGCGAATGAAAGGTATCGAAATCCACTCCAAATTCAGATGCTATAGTATTTAGGGCCCTAATTCTCTAACCATTTACTTTTCTTATTTTTTTCCTCTATTCTCTCCTAATTGAACCTTATGGCCTGTTGGTTAGCGACATTTTATTATTATTTTTTTTAATAAATCGATCCACTTTCCGCCTGGATAAAGGCCAGTTGGCAAACGATTACTAATACTACTCTTTTCTCCTCTCATCTGCTTCGTTCTTCCTCAAAGTATTTATCATGTTCCGTGTCACAAAGGTTTGGGAGTAAAATGGACTTGTTTTATAACCTTTTTTGTCTCATAAACATTAGCTCAAAATTTGTTACCTGGAAAGCATATTCCATGTTCCAGTTTCTTCTGGGGTTAGACTCTTATGAAGACAATCTTCAACGATGGCTTGCATGCCCACAGTTATGTAGGGGATAGAATCCCCCAAACTGAAGTGCCCAAGTGTATCTGCGGGTTTATTGACCCGGGGGTATTCTGGACATATGATCAACCTGGAACACATATTAAAAACCATTACCACACTGCGAGTTAAAACCTAAAGATCAAAACTTGATTCTGAATTTGAATCCTTCTCGGGAGTTTATACTTTTGGATTATCTTTCTGTTCTCTAAAGTTTATTTTTGGATTACGTCGCTTCAGGTCGGTGGATATTTATGGTTGACGAAGTTCCCTGCTCTTAGACTAGTTCTTATAGCAGCGGATTTAGGTATGGGCAGCCGTCAAGGGTGCTATGGATTGCCAAGGGTGGCATGGATTGCCGGGAGGAAAAGCGAGCACCGAGGAACGACGGCGGCCCCTATATTGTCTTTCAGAGTATATCTCTAGCATCTCACCGGGACGACACAAGTCCCTCCCTCATACAGGTGTTAACCAGAACTCTGTGTGTATGTGCGTGTGTGTGCGGTTTGTTTACGGTAAGGACGTGAAAGCTTACAGTTTGCAGCATTATTTTCCAGTTGTAGCGTCACCTCACTTCCAAAATACCATTCGAGGGCGGGGCTTATATGTCTGAAGTCAAGAAACGCGACATACAAACAATGAGTATTAGAGCACCTAACGATGTCCGGCAATCGCATTTGAATTTGAACCTAATGCTTATCTTTCGAATTTTGTATACTTCTAGATGATTAAATTTAGCAAGAGGGGGCGTGGTAAATCCTCGTATGATTTTATTTTCATAGTCATATAGAAGCAAAAGAAATGTTAATACACATGTTCTAACTTTAATGTCATAGGATGACCCCACACCTGACGACACCAAAATTATATAATGTTTGTCGTAGAGTCGAACGTCGATGCTAGCTGAGGATTGACTCTTCGGTGACGCGGGAGCGGAATACGCCAGAAATTGGGATATAGATCCCTGTGCGAGGGTTAAATAATCAAAATCGAGTGCAGTTGGTCTAAATAATCAATTCTTACAGGTTCTGGGTTTAGAGAAAGTGACTGTAGAAAAATAACTTTACTATATACAAAGAAAATATTATTAGCAAAAGTAAATAAGTGACAATAAAAAAGATGAGACCTGGGGTACCAAAAGGGGTGGAGGGGGGGGGGGTACAAATGACTCGACGGGGACGATAAGCCGGGAAAAGATGTGCGGTGATTGCTTCCAGGGAAATAGGGAGAGTGTAAATAACGGGGAGACTCACGTAAAGCCTAATTTAACCGGAGACTTTGGGAGACGAAGAGGAAGCGGTGCGCTGCAAAGCTCCACTTGCAAAATTCCTTCTTCTTTAACCTCGCTGAGAAATGAACGAGGGCGTACTCCCGACGAGAACGAAGTCGATACCCGAGTAAGACGCCTGCCCGTGTCTATCGTTTGTCGGGCGGCAACTCTGGCCTTAGGTAGGAGTGAGGCAGGGTAGAGAGGTGACGAGTTGTGTTCGTAGCTGGAAGCCGTTGGGAGGCGGGGCAAGGCGTACAAGACTGTACGTGGCTGCTAACCAAGGCAGGGCTGTATGGTACTAATTTCTCAAAGCTTTTCCCGAAGTATTTATACTGCCTTGGTGGAAGCGGGTCGCCAGAGGCCCTCAAAGGGGGACGGGGATCTCATTAGACTTGGCTCGCGCGAAAGTCCTCGACTCCTTAGGCCTGGCGCCGATCAGGCGATGCAACGGGAGAACCCAACACGGATCACACGACCGCGTGAAATTATCGCTGCTCCCTTGGGGCTGTCTGGGCGTGTCAGTGCATCTTTTCTCGGGCGCCACGGGTAGAAGTTGGTTTCTAGGGAGGGGGAGGGGTGGCTAACCTTCTCTCTCTGATACTTTTTTCCATTTACGTTGTATATAGTTATAAAGCGTTTTAATTTAGGAATTTATTGCACATATGTACACAATTGTAAATTAGTGTAGTTTTAAATATAAAAACCATATGCTCAATAAACTAGTTGGTTGTACATAATTGTTGGAAAGTTTATTCATGAGTTTTTAGTTCCAAATGTTGCGACCAAGGCACTATATATGCTAGAATCTCAGGACTAGTCCTCTAGTCATGAAGTTATATCTATCGAATGGCGTTATTCTTTTGCTACTCTTTTGCTCTTACTTTTAAGTAAATAACTTGATAAGGGGGCTCTAAATTTATAATTTCAAGACCCTTGAGTATGATACGAAATTAGGCCACTCGGAATTTTTAAGGAAATTTTGAACATGACGGTCGCGAGCGTTTTAGGGTACTAAATCATATCATACTTCTTCGTATCTCTGTAATAGAGTCCTAGGAGTATTATTTTGATGGCGGAGAGGGTGCATCTCCCCTTATAAACTCACAAAGAGTCAATATTGCGACCCGATTCTTGCAACACAAGAATCCTTCGACGCCCTCTTTTAATGCCATCAAACGGTCTTTATGACATACGGAAGGAGACTTTTTTTCTTTAATACTAGGGTGAAAAACGGCAAAAACTGCTGACTCCGGTTTTATTAAAAATTACCCTTTTAAAATGGTTTTGCTTTGCCTCATTATTCAAGGTCGACGTGTTTTGTGCAAGCAATTTGTTGTTATTATCACGTGCCCCGCAAAAAGAAATACCTTCGTTGGTGAACATGGCACGACTAGGAGAGTTCTGAGCCCCCCCCCCTCCTCATCCTTTACACACCCCTCCTCGTTTCAAGTGGTCTTCTCTACTTACGTTGTTTCTCCCACAAATGTTCACTTTTTTTGACCGCTCAATTAAAAAGGAAATGCCGGTGCCGGTGCCGGTGCCGGAAATAATAGTTATCAGAATGTATAAAGATTCGTGAAAGAATGTATAGGTGGTCATTTCTGGCCAACTAAAACTCACATAATGCTCACATAAGGTACTCACATAATGCATTCACATAATGCTCACATAATGTAGTTACATGTTGCTCACCAAATGCACTGACATAAATCACTTACATAGACTTCGCATATCGCATTCAAAGAATGCATTCACTCATTGCTCACATAATACACTTACCTAATTCTCACATAAAGCACTCACATAAATCACTTACATAATGCTCACATAATGCAATCACAAGGAGAAGAATTAAGAAGGAAGAGGACATGGCGAGGGGAGAAAAGAAACGAATTTGTTCAGCATCTTTTTTTTTGCATTTAAGATTTAATTAAAAAAAAACCCTCTTTAACAATAGCATTGTATTCTCTTCTTTCCTTCCATCTCCCATTCCTTTCTACTTTCTTCGTATCTTACTCTTCATCTTCTTCTGCACTTCCTATTCGGTTTCCTTCCCTTTGTTCTTCTTCGTCTCGTTCCGTAGCCACGCACCGACCATCCAACTGGGACCCAGCGAACAGAAAGAGGCGATCCAGAACAGATAAATATCTCCTTCGAAATCCGAATTTCTTACCGATCGTTGCTATTAGAAAAAGACTCGCAAAAACGCCTAAATGGGTCCAGAAGATTCTTGTCCATAGTGTCCACGAAAAGTGGAAACAGGAATTGTAAAGAAAGACGAACATCTTTCACACACCCAGTGGATTCACACAAAGGTAGGAACTGACTTTAAAAAGACTTTAAGTCAAATATTGTCATATGTATTCATATTAAATAGATATTAATTGAATTTAATAAAAATAATGACATAACTTTGAAAGATCTTAATTTTTAATGGGTATCTGCATTTGTAAATTATATTATTACTAATATAATACGAAATACACTTTTAAAAGTATTATTTTTAACGCAAATTCAACGGGGTTTAGTTACTAAATTGTTGATCAGTCCAAATTAATTTAAGAATTTACTAAACCAAATTATTTCGTCTTCCAGACAAGATTCATCTCTCTTCCTATGAGAAAGTATAGGAATCAATAGAACGGCTAGTCACTTAACCATCTCGTCAGGTCAGGAATAAATAAAACCGAAGACTCGGTAAATAAGGAAACCACACATTAGTACGTTACAATCACAAAATTAAAAACTAAATTTGAGCGAAATGAATTTCACGAGAGAGATTAAAACGCATACGCGTGAAATCACCGCCAAAACATAAACACAACAGACAACGCATTCGAATTTCAAATTTGGACACCCTTACATACAACCTCCCTGCCACGCCCCGCCCCGCCCCGCCCCGCCCCGCCCCGCCCCGCCTCCACTACCCTAGCGTGATCGAGAAAGGACCGTCTGCCTCGAAGATAACAGGAAGATAGCAGCCTCTTCCTCTACAAGATGGAGTGATTTTGCGCTCGCTTCATGGTAATAATAGCAGTGCTAGTTGCAGAACTAGCACTAATAACAGTGATAATTGCAGGACTAGCACCAGTAAGAGTGTTAGTTGCAGGACTAGTACTAAAAACTGTACTAGATGCAGGACTAGTACTAAAAATTGCTATTTGCAGAACTGGTACAAAAAGTGTACTAGTTACAGGACAAGTACTAATAACATTGCTAGTTACAGGACTAGCATTAAAAACTACTAGTTGCAGACTCGTACTAATAAAAGTGCTAGTTGCAGGGCTAGTACTAAAAATGTACTAATTGCATGACTAATAATAAAAATGCTATTTGCAGGACTAGGACCAATAACATTGCTAGTAGCAAGACTAGTACTAATAACATTGCTAGTAGCAGGACTAGTACTAAGAACATTGCTAGTTGCAGGACTAGTGCTGAAACTGTACTAGTTGCAGAACTAGCATTAATAGCAGTGCTAATTGCATGACTAGTACTAAAATTGTACTAGTTGCAGGACTAGTACTAAAAAAATTATAGTTGCGGGACTAGTACTAATAACATTGCTTGTTACAGGCTTAGTAGTAAAACTGTACTAGTTGCAGGGCTAGCACTAATAACAGTGCGAGTTGCAGGACTAGTACTAAAGCTGTACTAATTGCAGTGCTAGTACTAAAATTTTACTAGTTGCATGACTAGTAATAAAATGCTAGTTGCAGGACTAGTACTAAAATGCTAGTTGCAGGACTAGTACTAATAACATTGTTAGTAGCGGGACTATTACTAATAACATTGCCTTAGCAGGACTAGTACTAATAACAGTGCTAGTTGCAGAACCAGCAGTAAAAACAGTGCTAGTTACAGGACTAGTACCAATAAAAGTGCTAGTTGCAGAACTAGTACTAATTAAAGGCTAGTTCCAGGACTAGTAGTACCAGTATCCGAAACATTTGTGTACTTTGGAATTTACCTTTGAACCGATGTATTTGCCGTCCAATCTACTTCCAAGACTCAAAATATGAAAAGGATTCTGGGGGAAACGGAAGAAATGACTAGGGAGCAGCATTTAGGGTTGAGTTAACTAGTCCTACTAGTTGCTCGCAGAGCCTGATATGCATGTGATGTGTGCGCATATAGTATGTATATATATATATATATATATATATATATATATATATATATATATATATATGTACATATACGGAGGCTTCTCTACTTTGAATTCATCCATGAATTCACCCCTGTTGTAAACATCCGTGCGCCCCATGCCCGCACGGGCTGTGTGCCCATTCAATTTCCTCTCTAGAAGACCTTGGAGATATTTTCAGTTCTCCTAACTTCACCAATTCTTGACGAATCTCTCGTCAAAATCTGTCAGATTTATCCCGTTGGTTTTCTTTTCGTTGGTTTGTGCTACGTTTTGTTTCTTCTCTCATTTTCGTGTCCTCTTTCTTCGCCTATACATGTCCCCGCAAGGGGTGCAATATGGGCAATACCCATCCTAAAATTGAAACTTGGAGGAGCGGCGCGCCCTTCTGACCCACACTGCCACAACGGAAAATCGTATTTTGCACCTATTTGAAATCTCTCACTTGTTTTCTTCCTAGTATTATGAGTGTGAAACAGACAGTGAAGACTAGTATGGTCAAGAAAATAGAAGCTTTCGAAATGCGGGGCTTTAGAAAAATGACCAGAATACCATGGACGGAAAGAGTATCGAATAACGAAGTACTGAATAGGTGCGGGAGTGAAACGTGAGCTAGTGAATGAAAGAACGAGAAAACAGTTAAAATTCGTGGGACAGGTGGTACGTGCAAGGAAAATGGAATATGACTGGTTGACAGGAAAAAGAGAAGGAAAAAGAGCGCGCGGGAGACAAAGAAAGAAATACATGGACTGTCTCTCGTCGCGGATGGGCGGAGGAAGAAGTGTCGCGGTTGTTATGAGAAGAACTGAAGATCGAGAGGGATGGCGTGCCATGATCGCCCACGTTACGAGACCGGCACCGCAGTAAGTAGTACAACTAAAACCTAGAGTAACTGCACCCTCTGAGCCCCACACCCTGCAGTTATGCACCCCTTCCCATGCCCCAATGACTGAAGGAGGCCCTGCGGTTATATACGTTTCACTATATTTACTTCATCTAACCTCACCACTTTTTTTACACATCTCTCTTTATTAACCTTCCGCGTGGCTATGCCGTGGTTGGTTTTTGCCCTTTAAAAGATCCTCATCCATACATGTGCGACTTCCTATGCGTCCCACCATTCGTACGGTGTATATTAGTGCCCCATAAATCGCCCATTGAGGGCACGGAGCGGTGTCCTGTAATCGCCAAGGAGTGATAAGCGAACGACATTTTGAGTCGCCCTACTTTGGAGGCTGATAACCACCCGCTCGATCTTGTTATCTTTTACCTGGGGACAAATCATTATTTTTATGGCTTCAGATTGACGCGATATGAGAAAACATCGTGTTATCTGAAGAGAGAGGGGGTAATGCCCCGGTCCCCCTGGGTATAAGAGAATGAGGGTAGGACTGTAATAAAGTCTAATGAGTTGGAATTATGAATGTTATTAAATGGTGGTTTGATTGGGTCCTTGAGAGAGGCACTCCTCTCCAGAGGTACTTGAAGGGGCCTCTTGCCTCTTTTTTTTTTATTGTTGCTTTCATATCATTTTTAATTTGTCTGAGCGTATGTAAGGAACCTAGGTTAGTTTATCTAAGGATGAGAGAAATTGAGCGCTCGGGACTGACAGGGTGGGAAATTAAATGAAAGAGAGAGGTATTACATAACCCTTTTTGATTTATAATTCAACTTTGTGCTAATAAATATAAAAATAATTGTTTGTTTGAAGTATTTCGAGCCTCTAAAACAGATTTCAAGTCTTTGGTAACTAAAAAAAAACTCTACTATTTCACATAGGCATCAGATAATTTACCGGGTATTGCAAGTCTTGTTACACTCGTTACACCGGACTCAACAAAAGCCCATGAATGTTTTAATGCAGTTAGACATGTTTTTATTGTTTTAACACACACACACACCCGCGCACGCGCGCATAAATATATACATAAATTGTAATATCAATCAATGTGGTCGCCCTCGGCGGCGAGCACGCGCTCCAAGCGAGACCTGAAGGCCGCGCACACGTTGAGAAGTCCTTACTCAAATTGGCCCACACGAGGTTGACGGAGAACATCAGCTCATCGACGTTGCTGTGGTAGACATTGAGGGCCTTGCCCTCGACATGTGCGTACATGCTGTAGTAGAAGAAGTTGAGTCGCCCGACTGCAGCGGCCAAATGACCTTCGACCAGATGAAATACGTAAAACACCTTCTTCATGATCTTTCTCATCCAGGGCAGGACTTTCGTGGCCAAGATGTCCCTGTAATCGGCCACGGTGTCTGTAACCAGCCGCGAACCACACCGACGGCATCTTCTCGCCATTCGAATTCACAACGCCGAGGATCATCACAGAGACCGTATGCTTGGTCGTAGAAGGTTACTACATGGTCGTTCTGCTTGTTCATGACCGGATCGACCATAGAGGTTTTTCATTAGAAAAAAAATGAGAATTCGATGACTTTTTAAGTCATTGAGAAGGCAATGACAGCGCTCTCGACGTTGTTCTCACCTATGGTTGGTGACCAGAGGCCTTTCCACGCACCTCAAGCTCTTACCGCCCTTCTCCTTGACGGCCTTGGACACAGTGGCCACCGAGATGCTCTTCTTCCTTGCAAGCCGCTAATGTTACAGGAGAGCAACATTACCGGCTTGTAAGGAAGAAGAATATCTCGTCACACTTATACAGAATGAAAAAATATTTTTAATGACACATGCTGGAAAGGTTGAACTTTAATAGTGTTCGACGGGGAATTTTCTATCACACACGTAAAGCTTTAGAAAGATAAAAAAACCGAGTGCAACAGAATGTTTGCCAAACCCGGTATAAAGGTCGCTATCAGTCTTTGGACTCTTCTATTGCTCTATCGCCGCACACGATCATCTATTCTCTTAACTCCACTACCTAGCTAAGATTCCTTCCAATAGGACGTTGTGGTGGAGTGAATGTGAGTGTGTGTGTAAAGGGCCATTCTCCCATCTCTTTCCCAATACCCTCTCCCTCCCTCTATAAGAATGTGTATGAACGGAAACGTTTTTTTGGTTTTTGGTTTTATATATATAAATTGATTTTCAGGTTTTGTATAAAATGTTTTTTTTCTTCCTCAGCTAAATGTTAAATATTTTTTTTCGAAAGACCACTCTAGTGAATTATAGATAAATATTACCTTCCAATTTGTAAAGAGTGGCGGAGACAGTAAGGTTTGAGGTACACCAGAGGCTGTTGTGCGTCCTGTTGGGACAGAAGAGCTGTTTTTTGTAGCCTCGAAGGTGTTACCGGATCACATTATACCGAGCTCGGAGGCACGAGCTTTTTTCTGTAAGACATCTTGGAGGCGCCAGCCTTGATAGTCCTCTGAAATTTGTAAACACTCGAGTGGCAGCCGGCAGGACTGCCCCTCCCCCGAGCTCGGGGTACCACGTGTGGCCTTTTCTTTTTTTTTTGCATTGTGTTGGATCCAAATTGTTAGACCTCTATTATAGGAGTAATACCAGTTTTGTTTGCGCATTTATCTTTTTTTTTCTTCTTATCTCTTGGTTAGGTTATAGGCCTGTTATTTTGATATTGGAATTGCAAATTGATTAAGCCCATTTTTTTGTTGTGTAAATAAGTAAAGAAATCTCTTATAAATATTTACCGCATATTTTTTTTGTAAATAAAGGACTGTGCATACAATCCGTTTCATTTCTCCCTCGATTTCTCACGTCCGAATTAGTGTGGGAAGCGGGTTGGAACGATTAAGATTAGAGTCTAGATTTTAGTCCCGCTACATTTGGCGCCCGAATAGGGACGTGAGATCTCGAAACCGGGAGCGTGACAGGATTGGATTGCAGTACATACCCAATTAGAGTGACAGGTAGTTTGGGTTGTTTTCCCCCCTTTTTCTATCATTTTTACTAACCTGGGAGGATGGCTTCTGTGGAACAGGAGCTTCATGATGAGATTGTGAGACTGAGGCTGGAGTTAAATCAGAAAGAGGAGGAATGTATGATGTTGAGGAGCGTAATTGAGGGATTGAAGAGTGATATGATGAGTATGGATGAGAAGACAGACAGGGTGAGGAAAGAAATGGCCGAGAGACAGAAGCAGGTCAACCAACGAATGAAGGACCTCAGCTGTTCGAATGCATGGTACGTTGATGAAAGAGTGTGAATTCTCTTCTGTGATTGATAAGGTGAGTAGTGAGTATGGTGTGATTTTGGAGTATGATTTTATGAAAGTAAACCGTACGGTTGTGCATCCTGCGAAGGATCAGATTGAGAGAAAGATTGGTAAAAATGGGGTGTATAAGTTGTATGTAGGGAAAGATGGTATTGCTTTGAAGAGTGTGTTTACCGGTATTGAAGTGACTGCTATGGAGAGTGTAAGGCTTGTGAAGGTTGAAAGGGTGTCTGTTAGAGTGAGTTGGAGTAAGGATGTGAGTTTGAATGTGGGTGAGAACACTGTGATATTGGATGGAAAGGATGCGTGTTGTAAGGGAAGGCGTGTTGCTTGTGTGTTTGATGGCTTGATGAGAAGGAATAGTCCTTTTGTATGTGTGCAGGCGGACCCCAGAGTGAAAGAGCAGGTAAGGAGGATCCAAGTCGGAGATGTACTGGGTCACCTCTCCACTGTCAATGAGGTAGGTATGGATGATAGCATGGATGTCAGGATAAATGTTGCGAATTAAAAGACGTGTGAATGGGCGTATAATGAAGTGGAAAGGATGGTGGAATTGGATGAATGTTTGACTGAGTACGAAAAGGAGGATTTGTATCGAATGCTGTTTGAACGAAAGGGGGGCGTCAGTAAAGGGGATCTGGATTTCGGGGTTAAAAGCTTTCGAAATTCAAGATTATCTTGAAGGAGGACACCCCAATATATCAGCGGCCGAGACATTTCCCGCGCCCGGTTGCTGATGAGATTGAGAAACAGTGTGTAGAATTAGAGCAATTAGGGTGATTGAAGAAAATGAGAGTGCATGTAAGAGTGCAATTGTGTCTAAACGTAAGCCGGATGGAAGATTGCGTTTGTGTGTGGATTATCGAAAGGTGAATTAAAAGACTGTGAAAGAAAGGTTTACGATGTGTGTATAGTATGCATGGGATGAAGTGGTTTACCAAGCTGGATTTGGTACGAAGATATTACTAGATGCCCATTGCTGAAGAGAGTCGGCATTATCAATTCTGGAACCTCAACTTTGGGTTGGCTAATGCTTCCGGAGCCTTCCAGCGGGCGATGAATGTTGTGTTGAGTAAGTTTGCGAGTAAGAATGTGATTGTGTTTATAGATGATATTTTGATTATGACTGAGAGTTTTGAGGAACATATGAGATTGGTGAATGGTGTGTTAAGAACGTTGAGGAGTGTTGGTGTGAAGGTAAATGTAGCGAAGTGTGAATGGTTTGCGAAAGAAGTGGAATTCTTTGGGCATATAGTGAGTGGGAATGGGTTACGAAAGTCGCCGAAGTATGTTGAGAAGGTGCGAATGATTCAGAAACCGGTGACTGTGAAGCAACTGAAGTCGTTTCTGGGTTTGATTGAGTTTCCGCGAAAGTTTATACGTGATTGTTCGGGTGTAAGTAAGCCTCTGACTGAGTGGATGGTCAAGAAAAGTAGAACGATTATTAGGTGGAATGATAAGATGAATGAAGCGTATGAGAGACTAAAAGAGGCAGCGGCTGAAGATATTGAATTGGTATACCCGGACTATAGTGTGGAAAATATGATGCTTGAATTGTATACGGATGCGAGTGGGTATTGTATATGAGGTTTTCTGATGCAAGAGCAGCGTTTGAATAGAAATAATGTCAGGCGAATAGTTGGGTATGTATCCAAGGCTATGAATGCGGCAGAGCGAAAGTATTCAACTGTGGAGCGAGAGTTGGCTGCGATAAGGGAAGGTTGAAAGTGTTGCGTCCGTTTTTGTATGGTGTGAGATTTGTGATCAAAACAGATCATCAACCTCTTGTGTATCTGCAGCGTATGAAGTGGGCTGATAGTAGGATTGCGAGGACTTTGGAAGATTTTAGTGATTTTAACTATGTGATTGAGTACGTGCCTGGCGAATGGAATGGAGTGGCTGATTTGATGTCAAGGTAACCTGGTACCAATGATGAAAATGTGTGTGGAATGACTGATCCTGAGTATTTCCTGAAAGGGATTATGAATGGAAGGTTGAGTAAGGGTGGTAGTGATTCCTTGTTTGAGAGTGTATGGAATGGTTTTCAAGATTTGAAGAAAGATGGAGTAAATGTGAGAGTGCCCGATAGTGTGGATGACTTAAGGAAGGAGGTAATGAGTGAAGTATGTAGGAAGCCTGAAAGTATTGATTATAGTGAGTCATTTGTATGGAATGATTGTTTATGTGCACTTTGGTGGTGAGAGGCTGATTGTATACAAAGATGAGAAGGTGAAGGGTTTGAATGATGATGTGGTGCATCTGTAGTGTTTGAGCGGTGTGCATTACAATTGGGTGGTTGAAAAGTGTTCGTATATGAGGGAAAATAATGATTGTCTGGATGAAGATGAGTGTGTGGTGAGTGAGGATGTGGAAGTTAATGACGGTGTGGATGTCGGTGCTGATGTTGGTGTGATTGTTTCTTCTGTATATTGCGAGCATAAGGATCTGATACGATGGAAGCGAGAGTGAAAGTTGGTGAAAGGTTCTTCTGTGGTTTGATTGATACTGGTGCGCAAGTGTGGTTAGTGAAAGAGAGGATTCTGAATAAGTATGATGATTTTAGATGTTGCAAACGTAAGCCAGTGAAATTATCGATAAGTGGATTGGGGAATCGAATGATAGTGGTATGGGAACAGGTTAATCTGAGAGTAAGTATGGGCAGTGGTGTAAATGTGAAGCATGACTTTGTGATCCTGAAAGATGAGCAAATGCGGTGTCTTTTCTTGCTTGGTGTAGACTTTATGAGATTGAATGATTAGTCTTTGGATGCTGATAAGGATTGTGATATGAAAGGTGAATGTGAGGTGATGAGGTTGAATGAGTGTGCGAAGAATGTTGTCAAATTTTGCGGTATGATTGAATTGGTCATGGATGATGAGAATGAGATTTTAAGTGATGAGGATATTCTAGAGATGCAAGAGGTGTGTGATGATGCGTGTTGATTTGAATGAATGACCTAAGTGTTTGATTGATTTTAAAAGGTATGCTAAGGATTTTGTTGTTTGTATGAATGTTGTATATTTTGTGAGGCATATGATGTCCTTGGTTGGTCTGATTGGTCTGGTGAAAATTGTTCATGATAATTATGGGCATATAGGTAAGTTTAAGTTGTGGGAGTGTATGAAGGAGCGTGTGTTCCATCCGTTTCTGAAAACTGTTGTGAATGATATTGCCACTACGTGTGAAAGGTGTCAGAAGCGAAAAGTGCAAGATGTGCAAGGGAAACCGCTGATGCTTAAGGTTGATGCGAAAGAACCGTCTGAATTAGTAGTAATTGATTGTGTGTCTTTACCGCGTACAAGTACTGGGAATGTTGGTGTGGTTGATATGATTGATCATAAAAGCAAGTTTGTGTAGGCAGCGCCTGTGAGAGATAAAAGGAGTGTGACTGTTGCGTGTGTGGTTGAGCAGTTGTTTTTACCTATGTGTGTATGGAAGCCTAGGAGATGTCTGAGTGATAATGGGCCTCAGCTGTAGTTAGAAAAGACTATAGAAGAGCAGCCTGGGCACGGTACGCGCATCTTCTCGAGGCCTACCATCCTCACTACCTGGATGAGGCAATTCTCGAGGAGATCAACGAGGCACCCGACGACCTTAATAACCATATCATCAACACAGATAGGGCTTGTATCCCGAAAACACAGTATAAGTCTATCTCAACCTACAGGTGGACTGGATACATGAAAGAACTGTATCGTGAGTTGAGTGTAACGTATGAAATCAACATCAGAAATTCATCGATTGACTCAATACAGCGAATTAAAGAGATCAAAGAAGAGCTAAACCAATTGATCCTTGAACAGCAGTTGAGGCGTTGGCACGATGCGATCGAGAGCCTCGATCATGATGCATCTCCAAAAGATTTTTAGAATAAAATCAGGCGTCTCAAAGGATCAACTGGAAAAAAGAAGAAAATAGAAATAAAGAAAAATAGAAGAAATATTCCGACCTTATTGGAAAAAAAGCTTCAGTATATCCGAAGAAAAAAACGAAGGATTTGAAATAGAGTTTGAGAACAACATTGTAGACGAGCTTGACAACAAATGCATGGGACGAATCCTCACCACTAAGTGGATAAACAACGCGACGAAGACGCCGAGATCACCGAAGAAGAACTAGTCGGCGTGCTCCGCTCATTCCCCCCAAAAGCCGCAGGACAATCGGGGCTTACGAAACTTCGAAAAGGCACCAGCAAACGTCATCGATGGAATGAGAAGAATTTGCAACGCGGGTATAAATACGGGATACTTTCCTGATGCTTATAAAATGGCAAAGATGAACTTTCCAAAGCACGGAAAGGACACAACGTTGAGAGAGAGCTACCAGCCAATTTCACTTCTAGAATTTGGCGAAAAGCTCTTCGAGAAGATCCTCAACTGAAGACTGGTGTCTCCTCTGGAGGAGAACTTCCTCTAAAACCCATATCAATACAGTTTTAGAAAAAAGCTAAGTATGGAGATGGCGATAAACGTCGTCACGGAAAAGCTTGCCCAAGACAAACGGGAAAGGTGTTACGTGAACATTGTTTGTCAGAATGTTTCAAAGGCGTTTGATAAGATATGACAGCGGGGTATGCAGTTTAAGATCCTACGGCTGGGCCTAAGTGAAAACTTAGAAAGAACTGTCTGTGACTATGTCATGGAGAGAGCGGCGTATGTCAGCTTAGGGTGCCCAGACGGACCGAAGTTTCCGCTTAATGCGGGCCTCCTGCAGGGGGGATGTCTGCCTCCACTCTCTACTCGATTTACACTGCAGACGTCCAAAGTCCTGTGTATCCCACTTGCCTCAACATTCAATACGCCGATGATTTCAGCCAGATAATCACTTGTCCTTGGAGGAATGCGCCCTTGCAAGCTCACATGACTGCAGCAGAAATGGAAAGATTAAACAACTACGAGGCACAATAGAAGATCAGAAGGAACCAAGAGAAATTCCAAGTAGTCCCCATTGGCAAGAGACTACTCTCAGATGTCAGGGTGGGAAAGAGACGCTATCACTACACCACGGAGTGCAATGTACTCGTAATGAAAATTATTTCACCCAGGTACAAGAAGCACGTCGATGTTAGATCTACGTTGCTATACCCCGCTTCCGACCTCTCTTGTGTCTCAAAAACAAAAGAGGAGTCTACAAACAGTGGAAAATAAATGCGTGTACCTAATTACGGGTACACGTAGGCGAAAAAGAAGACACCAAGAAGAGCTGCACAGGAAAGCGGGGATAACACCCATTAACAAATTCATAGAAGAACGAACTGGAAAAATGAAAGAATTGGTTAATCAGGAACTGAATGAGGATATCACTCAATATGATTAACCATAACAGAAGAGCTGTTAGTCGTGCGAGATTTCCAAGCTCCGCTAGCCAAATGGCTGGCGGAGACGAAGTGCCGTTCTACGCATGAGGAGAATCTAAGAACCATCAGAAATTTGACAACAAACCGATCAAGACATAACAAACTCGATTTAAGAAAAAATGACCGATTTTGACCAACGCACAACGAACAAGACTAGGAAACCTAACATGAAGTGAAGAAAGGAGATAAGAAACAGAAAACACTGAATTACACATAGAACAAAAATAATTAAAATACAATAAAAACTAGGCACATATTTAAAGTAATATATTACATAACAACAGTGAATGCGCATTACATATCCAAAAAAACATTGAAAATTATTAAGACAAATGACTTAAACGCCGTAAAATAAAAGAATATACCGAAAATAACAAAGACAACACATGACAATAACATTTATGAAAGCGATAGGCCTGACCACCAGGCGCCTCGTATCTCTTTGCACCCTACCACACGTCTTTCTCTTTTTACCCATTGTCGATTTTCGTCCATATTCTCGACACACCCTTTTGTCCCCTACACACACACACACACACACACACACACACACTTACATTAATTCAGAATTCATAAAGGCGAAAATTCTATCTTAAATTTCATTTGGGATGGAGTAGAGAAGTTCAGATGTTTCGGTGTTCAGGGATTTAGCGAATATATTTTTTATTTATAATATTATTTGTTTTTTTATTTAGAAGTTAATATGTTTTAAACTTCATTTGTTCAGGTTTTGATATATTTGAGAGGTCAATATTTAGTTTCATGCTGATAGAAGACGTCCATTGTTATAATCTGTTGAATGTTAAAAGATGTCCAATGTTAAAAGAAATTGAATGTTAAAAGATGTCCATTATTAAATTTGTTGAATGTTAAAAGATGTCCAGCGTTAAAAGAATTTCAATGTTAAAAGGCGTCTAATGTTAAACGACGTCCAATGTTAAAGGACGTTCAATCTTAAAAGACGTTCAATATTAGATGAGTTCCAATGTTAAATGACGTCTAATGTTAAAGGACTTTCAATGTTAAAGGACGTTCATTTTTAAAGGATGTTTGATGTCAAAGGAGTGTCGAAGTTGAAGGACGTCCAATGTTAAAAGACGTTCCCAGTTTTTCCGTTCCTCGTTTTATTGGTGGATCAGTTATTAAAATTTTCATAGGTTTCATTGCTTACCCGATCAGTGGATTAATTATTCATTTCTTACGGGCAATTAGTAATATTTTCTACGCAAACGTTTTTGAGAGAATGGAATTAAAATCATGGATGATATAGGTGTAAGATTATGATCGATTTGCTCCTAGTGGCAAAAAGGCTGATGGATGTGTTTGATGGAAAGTTTGAAAGAGGTATGGAGGAATCCTGATCACATGATTGTGAAGTGAGTTTGAACTCTAGAATAGATTTCTACAAGGAGATGGGAGGGTATTGATTTATCCAAGGAGTAGTGTAGTGGAATGGTCTAGACTTGTGGGTTCTTCTTCTTAAGGTTGAATCAGTATGGGGGATTAGGTGTATCATGGATGAGCTGCAGCTTACATTTGAAATAAGGCCTGCCCCAAGCACCACGTGCGTAGATTAACATGAGCTAAATATCTTCCACATCTTTTAATTTACTCCATCTTCACCCCTTTCTTTGCAGATCTCCCTTACAAGAGTTTAACAGGATGTACCCTCGTTGATTTTCGTTTTAATATTTACACAAAAATGCTCGCAATGTTGATGTTGGCAGAAGACGATTCTCGTTTGCTCCCGTACCGTAGAAAAAGAATATTCCTCGGTACTTATGTATCACGTTGAAAAAAAGAGAAAATTTTCTGGGATATAAATTCGTTATTTTTCTGAAAATCTTGTGAAAAAAAAGATGAGGGTAAAGACGTTCAATGTTAAAGGACTTGCACTGTTGAAATACGCTCGATGTTGAAGGACGTCCATTGGTAAAAGACGTTCAATGTTAGGGGAAGTTAAATGTTAAAGAATGTTTAATGATAAAAGACATTCAATATTAAAAGACGTACAATGTCAGAAGACGTTCAATGTTAAAAGAAGGCCAATGATAAAGGAGTTACAATATTAAAAGATGTTCTATGTTATAAGAACAACAATGCTAGAGAGATGTTGAATGTTAAAAGGTATTCAAAGTAAGATGTCCAATGTTAGAAGACATCGATGTTAAAAGACGTTCAATGCTAAAGACATCCCATGTTAAAAGACGTTCAATATTAAAAAATGTCCAATGTTAAAAGATGTTAAATATTAAAAGATGTTAAAAGACGGTCAATGTCAAAAGACGTCGATGTTAAAATACGTTCACTGTTAAATAAAGTTAAATGTAAAAGTGCGATATTATAAGGCGTTCAATGTTAAAATACAATGAATGTTAAAAGACATTCAATGTTGAATCACGTTAAATGTTAATATGAGTTCAATGTCTAATGTTAAAAGATATTCATAGTTAAAAGAAGTCCATTGTTAAGATATGTTCACTGTTAAAGCATGTTCAATGTTAAAATATGTCAAAGTTACAGAACATTCAACGTAAAACGCCATTCAATGTTAAAAGAGGTTCAATATTACAGTAAGTTCAACGGTAAAACACGTTCAATGTTAAAACTGTTCAATAATAAAAGACGTTCACTATTAAAGGACGTACAGTTTAAGAAGTACAATATTAAAATAAGTTTAAATGTTAAAATATATCCAATGTTAAAATGTGTCAAATGTTAATAAATGTTCAATGTTAAAATACGTCCTTTGTTAAAAGATTTACAATATTAACAAGACGTCCGATGTTAAAATACGTCCAATATAAAAATGTTTATTGTAAAATTACTTTCAATGTTGAAAGATTTTCAATGTTTAAAGAAATTCAATGTTAAAGGACGTTGAATATTATAATACGTTCAATATTAAGAGACGTTCAATGTCAAAAAACATTCACTCTTAAAAGATGTCCAATGTTAAATGACCTCCAATGTTGAAAGACGTCCAATGTTAAAAGACGTTCATTGTTAACAGAAGTTCGTTGTTAAATATCAAAGGACGTTCAAAGATAAAAGAAGTTCGAATTTAAAAGAAATTCAATGTAAAAGGTCGTTTAATGTTACCGGGCGTTTAAACTTAAAGGACGTTTGGTGGTATTGGACGTTGAATGTTAAAAGACGTCAATGTTAAAGTACGTCAAATGTTAAAGGACGGTTAATGTTAAAAGATGTTCAATAATAAAGGTCGTTTGATGTTAGGGGATGTCCAGTGTTAAAGGACGTCCAATGTTAAAGAACGTTCAATCTTAAAATACGGCTAATAAAGGAAGTTCAAGCTTAAAGAGCGTTCGATGTAAACGGACTTTTATGTTAAAGGATGTTTAGTGTTCAAAGTTGCCTAATGTTAAAAGACAACCAATATTAAAGGACATCCAATGTTAAAAGACCTTTAATGTTAAAAATCATTCAATCTTAAAAGACTTTCAATGTTAAAAGAAGTTCGAACTTAAAGGACGCTAGATGTTAAAAGACGTCCATTGTGAAAGGACGTTCAATCTTACAAGACGTCCAATGTTAAATGACGTCGAATAATAAAGGACTTTCGATGTCGAAGGACGTCCAATGTTAAAATACGTCCAATGTTGAATTAAATTAAAGGAAATTCAATGTTAAGGGGCGTTCAATGTTAAAGGGTGTTTAATGTTAGAGGATATTCAATGTTAAAGACCATTCAAAGTTAAAGTACGTTCACTGTTAAAGGACGTTCAATGTTAAAAGACATCCAATATTCAAAAACGTTTAATGTTAAAAGACGTTTAATGTTAAAGGACGTTCGATCTTAAAGGACGCTTGATGTTAGGGAGATAACCATTGTGAAAGGACATTTAATCTTAAAAGGCGTCCAATTTTAAAAGACTTTAGATGTTAATGGACGTTAGATGTTGAAGGACGTCAATTGTTAATAGACGTGCAATGTTAAAGGCCGTTCATTGTTAAACGACGTTCAATGATAAAGGACGTTCATATTAAAGGACATTCAATGTAAAAGGACGTTTGATTTTAACGGACATTCGATGTTAAAGAACGTTTGGTGATATTGGACGTTCAATGTTAAAGGATGTTTGGTGATATCGGACGTTCAATTTTAAAAGACTTCAATGTTAATATACGTCAAATGTCAAAGGACCTTAACGTTAAAGAGGTTCAATAATAAAAGGCGTTCGATGTTAAAGGAACTTAAATGTTAAAGGACGTTTAATCTTAAAATACGTCTAATCATAAAGGACGTTTAATCTTAAAATACGTCTAATCATAGAGGATGTTCAATGTTAAATGACTTTCAATGTTAAAGGACGTTAAATGTTATAAGACCTTCAATATTAAAAGACGTTCAATGTTAAAATACATCCATTGTTGAAAGACGTCAAACTTTAAAGAATGTTTAATGTTAAAAGACGTTTAATGTTAAAATACACTCGATTATAAAAAATACCTAATGTTAAAAGGCCCTCATTGTTAAAACACGTCTAGTATTTAAATACATTCAACGTTAAAAGATTTCCAATGTTAAAATAAGTCCAATGTTGAAAAAGATTTTCAATGTTTAAAGACATCCAATGTTAAAAGAAGCTTATTGTTCAAAGAGATTCAAAGTTAAAAGACATCCAATGTTAAAAAACGTCGAATGTTAATGGACGTTCAATCTTAAAAGAGGTCCAATTTTAAATGAGGTCCATTGTTAATGCATATTCAATTTTAAATGACGTTCAATATTAAATGACGTTAGATGATAAAGGATAGCCAATGTTAAAAAACGCCCAATGTTAAATAAAATTCCATGTTAAAAGACGTTCACTGTTAAAGGGCGTTCACTGTTTAAGGGCGTTCACTGTTAAAAGGCGTTCCCTGTAAAAGGGCGTTCACAGTTAATGGAGGTTCACTGTTAAAAGGCGTTCCCTGTAAAAGGGCGTTCACAGTTAATGGAGGTTCACTGTTAAGGGACGTTTGATCTTAAAAGGCGTTCGGTGTTAAATGACTTTCAATTTTAAAAGACGTCCAATATTAAAGGATGTTCAAGGTTAAATGACATTCATTTTAAAAAGACGTTCGATGTTGAAGGACATTCATTGTTAGAAGACGTTCAATGTTAAAGGACGTTTGATGTTAAACGACCTTCAATGTTAAAAGGCGTCGAATGTTAAAGGATCTCCAATGTTAAAGGACGTTTTATGTTACATGAGAATGATCAGAAGAAAGATAAGACATGAAAAAATAATCGTATTCAAAGGGGGGTGGACGATGACAATGACCGGCTCAGGTTCTCTTCAGCTCACTTTTACTTCTTTGCCTTTTTAATCCAAGGCAATTCGTATAATCCAACGACATAGCAATTATTGAAATATTTAAATAGAAGAAATAGAAATAATAAAAAAAAGTTAAAAGTGACATAAACTTCGATAACAAACTTCGTAGGCTCTTAATACTGGGACGCAAGGACGTAGTGTGAAGCCCTAAGAACAAGCTCGTACAAAGAACGCAGACACAAAGGAACGAACGAACTTGAACCCTTTTGCAGACCTCTTACAGGAGAAACACGGCCTTGGTTGAGTCTGAGGTTTAAAGCCGGTTACACGTGACACATGTAGGTTCATAGTGTTGCCTCGCTCCGTATTGTTTATTTTATTTTATTATTATTATCTGACGGACTACAAACCTTTGTTGGTAGAGCAGAATGCTATAAACCCTAAGGCACCAGCAGAGAAGGTAGTCAAATAAGAAAAACTAGATGAAAAGAAAAGGAGACAAGAGAAAGACACACTACTTAACGCCTCAGCAGGAGGGAATGAGCACCAATTTTAAGCTTTTAAGTTCCTGAAATTCAACGACATGACTAGGGAGCTCATTTCATAACCTGGTAGTTGCTGGAATGAACCATCTAGAGTAGTGAGATGTATTACATCTCTCAACAGTGAAAGCTTAGCTATTGGCATTTCTAGTTACCGAGCTGGACAAAAAGGATTCAGGAGGTTCACTGTACAAAGAATGGTTAGGATTATGATGTATCTTATACAACATACACAGTGAACTCACAGAGCGGCTGTGCCACAAATTAACATCAAGATCAGGAATTAAAAATTTGCGTGCTCTCAGATTCTGTCCAGTAGCTTAAGATGCTGCAGCAAAGGACCAGGCAGGAGAACAATACTCTATACCAGGAAGTATTAATGAGTTGAAACACTTCCTCATAACATGAATGTCTTCGAAAATTCTATAAAATTTCCTAAGTAAACTAATCTTTCGGGAAACAGAAGAAGAAATAGAGCGCACATGTTGTTCAAAGGTAAACTTGCTGTCAAACAGAACCCCCCAAATTTTAAAAGATAGACAAGTATTCAATTTAACATTGTTTATGATAAGATCAGGATTAATGGGGTACAGAGTTTTTAAACTACTAACAATCATACTATGGGTTTTATTTGCATTCAGCTTCATGTCCCATAAATTGTACCAATCATTTATCTTTGTTAAATCGCGATTCAGTGAGTCAGAGATCAAATGCCTTTGAACAGGAGAAGGTATGACTAGTATCAAAGTACCATAATCAGTATGAGTTAACTAAACCTCATCAGCTCAAATCAAATGCTGGGGACGAGGGAGGAGACTAGATTCAAATCCTTCAGAAACAATTGTTTAAATTCACTCATAAATACCTAGGGCCCCTTCCTCCGGGGGCCCCCTTAAAGGATATAACATTCTTCACTTGTAATTGGTGTAACTATTATCCTCACCACTTCCCTTTTTTTTCATATTTGAAGTTCGTTATTACGCCTTGCCTTTATTCGTGCTGCTCCAGTTTCTTCCTCAGATTTTTAAGGAGTGAATCCAAACAGCTTTGATGACCCTCCAGTTCTTCACGGCGAAAATAAATCGCTATGTTTGTAGTGGCATATATAAATATTATCTGTAAAAATGTAAATTTTTTAAGTTTCCCTAAAAATTGCTTTTTAACCAAAAATATTTAGTTACCCTGCAAACATTGCTGTTTTATTCAGTAAATAAATGTAATTCATATTTATTGTATTTAGAATTATTTTTATATTTTTTAATCATATTTTTATATTATTCTATTATCAATTATTTCATCTTATACTTCGAAAGCAGAATAATTCAATTGAAAAACGACGCTGAAACTACATCTCTTACTCGACAAAGGAGGAAAAGGTTGAGGAGGCAGCTTCAAAACGCCAAGATTTACCTCGCCATCCCCACAGGGACTATACGAAAGACATTTTTGACCGGCTCCTAGGCGACTCAATGTCAACCTAACTCCACCCCCTTCCTCCCTCGACGGAGTTGCGAAGCCGAAATGAACCGAACTGCCATTCATCTAGTCTCGCTCCAACTATGTCGGTCCACTTTGATAGACATAATTGGGGACGTAGAGGAAAGCAGGTTTGAGGATTAGCCCACTGCGGAACTGTACGGAAGAGACCGCCCGGTTACAAGGTGATGCTGAATGCTTTGGGGAAGAGTTCGCTCTAATCTCTAAGGGTAGCTTCCGGCCAAGACAACAGGGGGACATGCAACCGTCCCTGTGTAAGTTGGAAACAACATCGATATCCAAACCCCAGATGGGCCGGCACCCCGGATGGTGGTAGTTGATTCTATCACCACCTATCATTAAGTCCGCCACCCTTGGCGGACTTGGCCCCATCTGAGGGGCCTTCCCTGGTCCACCCACCATCATTCATCCCCCCATTTGGCAGTTCACGTTCACGAAAGCTTAGCGACGAAGTAGAGGGAGTCATCAAGAAATCTAGAAACAGAAGCATAAGAAGAAAAGGAGCGAGAAATTGACTTAAATCAAGTCGCCCATAATAAGAGTTTTGGGAGGTAAAGTAAACCCAGGGATGAGGGGCCACTCTCTTGAAGAGATGGCTCAAGACCACACAACTAGAATACCTCTGTGGGTTGTCGACGGACAGCCCAAGCCTAGCAGAGAGAGTGTATTCGAGGCTGTGTATGGCAAGTTGGGCGTGGCCATGGTGAGGCTGATAGACATAGCCTCAGGTTACATCGCAATCTGCGAGAAGGAGAAAGAAATTGAGGATATTTCTAAGGAGAAGGCAGTTGGGGTACTACGAGGCATTGGGCTACAGCCAGCAGTACCACCACAGATCCTGGCCCACAGGAGCGTGGTATGCCGACGAATCGACCCGTGGATTGGTCAACACTCCGTGGACGAAATCAGTGATGAAATCCAGCTTCGGCAAACCTGGGCCAAGGTAGCCGAGGTAATAAAATTAAAAAACAGAAGGGATGGAAGCGAGTACACCCAGGTGTTTAAGGTGGTCTTCGCGGAAACGATTATGGCTTAAAAGGCAAAGGAACAAGTCCTTCTTATGCTCAATGCCAAAATTAGCGGGGAGCAAATTGAGAAGGGAGAATATACTTCTGTCGAATTCTGCTTCAGATGCTACAAGATGGAGTCATACGCCACCAAGGACTGCAAAAAGCCTCAAGAAACGTGCTCTAAATGCAGCGAGAAGGGGCACAATTGGCGGACATGCAACATCAACAACGAGAAGTGCGTGAACTGCGGTCAGGGACATAGAACTATGGCCATGTCATGTCCCACAAAAAAGGAAATAATGAGGAACAAGCAAGAGCCTAAGAAAAGTGAGGAAACGCGTAGAGCAAACACGTCCTACGCCCAAGCGGCAAAGGCAGCCCTCTCGGAGGTAGATAACAAAAAGACATACCTCAAACTACAAAATAAAAACTCGACAAAGATCATAACATGCATCCTTTACGCGCACGTTATGAACCTAACTCGCCCGGGCACGTTGGCAACAAAGCTAAATCAGATGCTAGCCAAAAATAGGATGGAACAAATGTGGTTCCCGGAAAACCCCCGTTCCAGGGATGTACTGCATCTACAGATGGTTTAAAACAAACAACCAACAGGGCAAGACAACACCAATAAAGTGGCTAATAAAAAAGAAAAGAAACAAGCAGTCGAAGCAAAAACTCCTGCGCCTAAACAGAGCCAGGCAACCACGTCGAAATCCTCAGATTCCTCGGACTCCGAAGCACTACAAACTCAGAAAACCAAGGAAAAGAAAATTAAAAATAAAAGATTGCGAGCAAATAACATAAATCTTAAAATTTACGCCTGCGATCAATTCCCCTTTCCCGAGGAAATGAAAGCCAGGGATATTTTCCAAGGAATAAAATAAAAAATCTACAAGTGGGAGTACGACTACGAAGTCGAACATGAATCAGTGGAAGAAACTCTGCTCGCACAGAATGTGACCCTACATCACAGCACCTGCGAGCAGATCTCGAACGCTGAGTTCAGGAAAAAGAGAAGTGGAAGAAAGAAGAACTTCACCCAGAAACACTAGACAAACAAAAATGGAGAGAGAAAGCAACAGAATAAGGATTCTGACACTCAACGTGAATGGATGGGGGGCGAAGGCCACGGCATATGGAGACATATTCCGAGTGCTTGACCCCGACATCATTCTTATAACAGGGCACGGTATCGACATCACAGCTGGTCGAATTAAAATACCGGGCTACAGAGTAGTCATGAAGAATCATTCTCAGGAAAGGTTCGAGGGTGCTGCAATAGCTGTCAAGAGGAACATCTCGTTTAAACAACTACCAGAACTCGATGAGTCCTTTGTGGCGATCGAGCTGCACACACTGGTAGGAGACCTCGTGATAGCCACAGCATATCAGCCCCCTCGCCGAGCCTATCTCCCGTTAAGTAACTTCCACACACTGTTCGGGCACCACAGAATGGCAATCTTAGGGGGAGACCTCAATGCCAGATGCCGAGCGGTGGGCTATGGTAGTACCAACGATAGATGCCGAAACTTGGAACTGATTATGGGAAGGAAAAACATCCAGAGAATAGGGCCGGATTTTCCGAACTATATCACTTCCAGATCAACAACCCAAGCCTGACATGGTCTTAACAAGTGAAGGCTTCCCATTTAACTACCATAGTGAGCCAGGCCCAACAGTCCCAAGTGATCACATAGCGATACTCACCACAGTATCTCTCGCTCCGATCCAGCTCCCAGCCCCTCTCCGGAAAAAAACTACGCCCTAGCCAACTGGGATCATTACAAGAGACGACTCAGGCAATATGCGCCAGCTGACCTAAGCGCGGCGTCATTAGAGGAGATAGACAGGGAACTGGAGAGGATAACAACGTCCATACTAGATGCGGACCGCGAGAGCATACCAAAAACCAGGTATAAAACACCTCCTCAGCCCAGATGGACAGAGGAGATGAGAGATATCGCTCGCGTTCACAGGGAAGTGTACGATGAAATAAGACGGGAGGGTCCCAACCGAGAAAGAAGCTCGCTCCTTCGACGCATAAGCACAGAGCTTAGAGAGGCTATCAACCTCCAACAGGAGGAAATCTGGAACAACTTGATAGCCACAGTCGACAGCGAACTTAGCCCGGCTCAGTTCTGGCGTCAAGTCAAGAACTTAAAGGGACTTATAGCAAGACCAAAGGCTCGGATAAAGGAGGACGGACTCTTTTTGAGGACCCAGTGGTTCTGGAAGACAGGTTCAGGAACTTCTGGAAAAACGTTTTCAGGATCACCCCTGAAGAAAACGACAAGTTCGACCAGGAATTCGAAGGCCAACTGATCGAAGAACTGAATCAAGTAATGCACCGCACGAACCCACAACATCGAGTCAACAAAGGCAGGGAGATGGCGGACCACGGCCGTCCTATATCACCAAAGAGGTCATAGCCACTGTAAGAGCCTTCCAACAAAAGGCACCAGGCTGGACGAGCATCACCAGAAACAACTTGGTTAATGCCCCACAGCAGATCATTCATGAAATTGTAAACATCTATAACGCTTCCCTGAATACGGGCTACTTCCCGGAACGTTTCAAGATTGCTAAGGTAATCTTCATACCCAAGGGAGGTAAACCCCCTGATCAACTGGTAAATTATAGGCCGATCGCCCTGCTGGAGATCGTTGCGAAAGTCTACGAGAAGCTCCTAGCTGACAGGCTTCAAGAACCACTAGCCGAGCTGGGAGCTCACAACCCTCAGCGGCACGGGTTCCGCAAGGGACGAGGAATGGAAACAGCCCTCGCCCTCCTAACGGAAAAACTCACTTGCAGTAAAGCTGAGAGGAGGTACGTTTACGTGATGCTGCGGGATGTAAAGAAGGTCTTCGATAAAGTATGGCTGAGAGGGCTACAATTCAAGATCCTCAACCTCCAGCTTAACCCACTCCTGGAAAGGGTCCTTTGCAACTATTTCTCGGATAGGAGAGCCCAAATCGCGATCAAGGGCTGCAAGGGACCCGAATTCAAACTCGAGGCGGGAGTTCCACAAGGCAGCTGTCTCAGCCCTTTGCTGTACCTAGTGTACACAATTGACCTGCCTGCCATAGTGAGGTACGATTCGATGTATCTGCAATACGCAGAAGACATCACCCAGATCGTCCTGAGTCCATTCAGGAACTCTGGAAGTCAGGCGAGGGCAACAGCTGCCAAAATTGACAATATCAACCGTTATGAGAAGAAGTGGAAAATTAAGACTAACCCCCAGAAGTTCACCATAATTCCAATGAACTGCCGGAAAGTTGACGACGTCATCGTCAACAACGAACTCTATCCGTACTCCAACGAGGGAAAAGTCCTGGGCTTACAACTCTATAAATCTGGATATAAGGCTCACATAAATACCAGAGTCTCCCTAGCTAAAAGAGAGCTGAGGAAACTTTACCGTTTCCGAAGCCTCAGCGTGCCAAACAAGAAAAAAACTGTACATGGCCTTGATACGCTCAGTCCTAGTGTACCCGGCCGTGAGCACGCAGATGGCAAGCTGTACATCTCTCAGAATGATGCAGAGGGTACATAATAAAGCCACTCTGCTGATTACTGGCACGCAAAGGATCGACCGTATTCGGCAATCGGTTCTACACCAAAGAATCCGACTAAAGCCGATCAATACGGAGATCCAAAGGCTAGGGAGAAAGACATGGGATAAAATAGACCAAGTGATACTCCTGACTTTAAACTTTAACATGAATATACGTAGAAATAGAAAGCGCGCAATTAGTAGAACGGCTTTGTTCCCAAGCAGTAGAACCTGCGCAAGAGAAGAAGTACTACCAATGTATACTTAGTAGTACACAAAATCAAATTACTCTGACCATATAGAACTTGACTCATAACAAGGAAACAAACATAAGAGAGAGATTATTCTAAGTAAAAGAGGTGAAGTGCCCAAATTGTAGTTAAAACTTAATAAATTTTAAATTAAAAAGAGGCGAAGTGCTCATATTAAATAAAAAAATTTAAAAGTTTAGAATAAAAAGAGGCGAAGTGCCCAAATCTCAATCAAATCAAAATTAATCTACATAATTCAAATCAACAAAAACAGGCGAAGTGCCCAAATGAAAATAATAAATTTAAAGTTTAACAAAATTCAAATAAAGACATTCAGCATATTAGAAAACTTTGAAAGGCTCGAATGCTACGACGGTAGAATATATTGTAATTAATAAAGAGAAAAATATATATAACAATGGAGGAAACTGGCTGTCAACCACAGTCCCCACTATTAATGACGGAGGAACATTTTATTATTAAAGAGGAAAAATGAGAAGAATCCTGGTGATGCCCTAACACCAGGGCAAACTAGAAACCATTTTCACACCTTTATAAACCTATCACACAATTCATCACTTTCACTAATTAATTACTTAATTAATAATCTTCTACTTCCTTTATGGGGGTGCCTCTTTATTATAACTTTATTTGCTTATCAATTTATTCTTGCTTTTCTCTTTATCGAATCTATTTACTTCTTCTTGACTAAAATTCCTTATTTCTTTTTAAGTTGGCCCTTCAAACATTTTGTCCTTAATTTTTTCTATCTTGGCTGGCGTATACTTGTTGACTGGGTTGGTCCTTAATCTTCGTTTTTCTTTCTTGATGTATCTTCATTTTCGTCCAATTATCTTGAGTTGATGATTTCTTGGTCCTTCTTGATTCTTGATGAGTTAGTCCTTCAAGCTGTTTTCGTTCCGTTTTCTTTCTTGGGTCTTCCTCATAAAAGGTTTTGGACTGTTGAGTTTCGAACGCGGTACTATTGGATTTAAACGCCAACACTCTAGCCTCAAAAACAAGGCTTTAGTCTGTTTTGAGTTGGTAATTTTGTCGGCTATTTATATTATCGAGTTGGAAGGAATTTTTTCTCTGATACATTTTCGCACCCCTACACAGGTCCCTTTCTAGAAAGCGGAGCGAATTTTAGGATTAGGGAGAGAATAGTCTTGGATTTCTTAATCGAGGAGTAGTAGTTCTCCCTCCTACGACCCCCGAGTCTGCGGGATGAGTAGAGCTAATTCAGTGGGATTGAGGAGAGCGAACGAAGTCTTGTCTCTAATGGCTTCTCCTTCCCGGGTCTCCGAAGTTCCCAGCAGCACTATTTCTTAAATCTCTAGTAGAAAGGTAGGTATAGTTGTAACGAAGATCATAAGATTGTTCGGCCTTTGAGGGTCACCAATTAGTGAGGGGGGGCTATTTATTATAACTTTTATTTATTTATCCATTATTATTATTGCTTTTCCTTGATTTTCTTCTTTCTTCTCAATTTCCTTTTTAAGTTGCCCCTTCAAACATTTGTCCTCCATTTATGTGGGTTGTTCCTTAATCTTCGTTTTTCTTTCTCGATGCTTCTTCAGTTTTCTTCGAATTATCTTGAGTTGATGATTTCTTGGCCCTTCTTGATTCTAGTTGAGTTGGTCCTTCAAGCATTTTCCTTGACTTGCGTTTTCTTCTTGAGATTTCTTCGTAAAAGGTTTTAAACTGTTGAGTTTCGAACGCGGTACCATTAGATTTAAACGTCAACACTCTAGCCTCACGCCACGGCTTAGTCCGTAGTGATTTGGTAATTTTGTCCGCTATTTATATTATCGAGTTGGAAGGAATTTTTCTCTGATATATTTTCGCACCCCTACACCTTCTTTTCTATCTACATTTTATTCTATCCTTCACACTGGGCTTAACACAGCATACGTGGGCCAGGGGCACTAGAGATTGAATAAATAGACAGAATATAGTACACAGCGTGGTTAGGATTCCACGTAAACTGTAAGTCGCCGACCACCTTGGTTTCTTTTTAAACTTTCACACTACTTCAAATTTTGCTATACCCCTTTCCCTTTCCTATTCCTCTCCATGTCCTTCACCCTGTCTTCCTCTCTCTTATTCAGAAGTCCAACAGGACTCTGGAGGGAGAGGGAAGACTCGGAGGGCCTAGTGCCCTCCCCTCCCCCTCTGGTCATCTTAGGATCACTGGAGGAGGAGGGGCTTGGCGATCTATTCTGTCTCACCTTCCACACCCTTTCTACTTTACTTTACATAGAGACGCATTCATCAATATACAAATATGCTTCCGTTGTTACGAAATGGAAGGCCACATAACTGCGGAATGTCCTAAAAAAGAACTCACGATCTGTTTGGAGTGCGGGAGAGACAGGCACACCAACCGATCATGCCAGAGTACTACCAAACAGTGCATAAACTGTGGAGGACCACATCGTACAATGGCGATGTCATGCCCGAAAAAGAAAGACATAATAAAAAGGAAGGAGAACGAAGAAAGATTGAAGGGGCAAAAGAACATGACATACGCCTCGGCGACAAAAATATAGTAAACAACCAAAAGACAGAAACACAACTCAGCATAGACGGAACTTTGAATGTCAAGATACTGACCTGAATCTTGCACTCACAACGGTTTAGAACACATGAACTTTCCCAAGGATGTGGACTCATCACAACAAAATCACTAGTCGGAGAAGAAAAACCGCAAGACGTAAACAATGAAGACTCAAATACCGAGGAAACTGAATCGGATAGCAGCCCGGAAGAATTCGCCCAGGAGGTTAGAATCACCAGAAGGAAATCCCAAAAGAAAAGAAGATCCAGATCCAGCTCACATAAGACATCAACTCAAAGGCAGCAGCCTCCGATCCCATAGGAAAGGAAGTAATCATGTGTAGACGGGAACAGAACGAGAGAAAGAAGAAGAAACGTTAAGCAAGACCTAGAGAGACAGACGGAAACCCCAAAAGGACTATCAAAATGGACGGACGTAAATTGGAAATACCTTAAATTAATACTAACGGTTGGATAGGTAAAAAATACATATACGGAAATATCTTTAGAGAGCTAGAACCAGATGTTATTTTAATATCTGGCCACGGATTAGACCTAGAAACAGAAAAAAATAAAAATATGGAGTTACAACGTTGTAGCAACGAATATTTCGAGACAAAGACACGACGGAGTAGCAATTGCGATCAGAAAGAACTAGACTATAAGACTCACCAAGGAATAACCGAATCTTATGCAGCAGTAGAGATACCAACCCTCAAGAAGAGACGGATTACCAATTGCCAACTTCACTAAGCTTTTTAATAACAGGAACCCAGTCATATTTATGGGAGACTTGAACGCACACTGCACGGAAAACGGATATAAAACAAACAACAACGCAGGAAGGCATTTGAAAGCGATGCTGGATAGGAGAATGATCCAAAGATCGGGGCCAGATTTTTCCACATATATACATAACATAACGACAAGTAAGCCAGATAACTGCCTCGCACACTTTAACTTGCTATTTAATTTTTCCTTCAAACCCGTTGACATACCGGTGAGCGGCCACATAGCTACACTACTTACCTTTAACCAGAATCCCATACAGAAGCTAGGTAAGAAATGGAAGGCCTATTACCAAGTAGACTAGACAAAGTACAAAGAAGTTTTAAGAAAATATGAGCCAAGGACTTTCATCGAAGCGACTATAGAAGAAATCGACAAGGGAATTAGAGAAATTAGGAGTACGCTGATTAGAGCAGACGAAAAGGCAGTTCCAAAAAGAGCCTTTAGAACCATCTAAACTTTAGATGGTCACAGGAAATGATAAATAAAAATACGGAAATAAGACTTATCTCTGAACAAATTCGGAGGAAAGGAACTAGTAGAGACCTATACAACTAACGTAGAAGAAATAAAAGAGAATTAACGCAAATGATAAGCGATAAGCAACAAGAATATTGGAACGACCAGGTCAGGAAGTTAGATGTCGAAGAATTCCCAAATAAATTTTGGAAATGGGTAGATAGAATGAAGGAAAACCTGGAAAAGAAGAAGATCAAGATTAAAGATGAGAGAGGGATACTAATTAAGGACGAACGTGAGATAGAAATAGTTTTCAAAGAATACTGGAGAAACGTTTTTAGAATCAGCGGAGAAGAAAATGAAAATTTTGACACTGATTTTGAGAACGTAATTGTCGAAGAGACAACGGCCTGGAGTCAACACTATGATTCGGTTGACATAATGAGAAACAACAATGAGGAAAATGATGCTACATTATCTGTACAACAACTAAAAGATAGCATAAACAGCTTCAAACAAAAGGCGCCGGGAGTCTCAGGACTGACAAAGAGAAAGTACACAGAAGCGACCAATAAAATCTTGGAGGGATTGAAGAACCTATTCAATACCAACCTTAATGCAGGCTATTGCCCTAAAGACCTACAAGTAGCAAAAATTATTTTCATCCAAAGCCAGGAAAATCTTCACACGGGGTTAAAAACTATAGACCAATATCTCTGCTTGGCTTCATCGGAAAAGTATATGAAAAGATTCTAAAGAAGAAACTCGATCAACATATTGTGGAGAACGGCCTGTTCAACGAGTGCCAATTCGGATTCCCGAAAAACAGGAGCACGGATATGGCGCTCTGTTTAATTAATGAGAAAATAGCCAAGGTCAAAGGTGAAAAGAGGAGTGTGGACATAGTATGTAGAGATGTGTCTAAAGCATTCGACAAAGTATGGCAGAAAGGCGTACATATAAGATACTTCGGCTCTGATTAAGCAGTCAGCTGGAAAGGTTGCTATGCAACTATGTAGCTGATAGATACGCGTATATAGACATGGGTAATCATCAAGGGGAAACTTTTAAGCTTTTATTGGAAGCCAAGGATTGCTCTGCTAGTGAAACTTTTTCCTCTATTGAAAGATTCTTTACCTTACATGATATTCCTTTTGAAAATTCTATTGGATCTGCAGGTGACAATGCTAATGTAATTAATGATGGCACAGAAGGGAGGTGCACAGGCTTTACTGAAGAACAAAGTTCCCTCGCTCTATATTCAGGGTTGTGTCTGTCACTCTATGTATCTCTGTACATCAAAAGCTTGTTCAGAATTACCTTTATATTTAAAATAACTTGCTAGAAGCATACCTACATTCCACTATAATAGCCCCCAAAGATTGCAGGAATATGAAGAATTTCAGTCATTTACTCACACAAATCTTCATAAATAATTACATGTAAGTTGTGCAAGTTGTCAAAGGAATCCTAGAACACTCTCCAGCTCTAGTGTTATTCTTTATTTCTGCCGTTCTGGAAGATAACAACAGTGTAGCTTCAAATGTGCTAATCTCATTAGCAAATCCAATCAGAGAGATGTATTATGCATTTATAGCATATATTTTTCTAGATATTATGAAGTCAAACTTAGATTTCTAATCAGAAAGCTATAGAAAGCAAAAAATGCACAAATCTGTTACATGTACTGTTAAGGGAATACTTGGCAATTTTGTTAAAAAAAAAATTATAAAAAATATAGAGCTACATGAAATTAACATCAATGATCGATCTGTATATCTTCCCATAACTAAAATTTACAGAGAAGCAAAAATTGAAAGCATCTAAAATAAAGCTTCATGTATTAGTACAACTGAATTGAAACAATTTCATGTGAGAACATTAAATTTTTATGTGCGCCTTGGAAAGTAATTTTTTAGCACTTATTTGCACAGGATTTCTTCAGTAATCTGAAGCTTCTAGAGGCACTAGACCCAAACAGTATACGTGATTGCAATGGTCCAAGTTCAATGGTTTCTCTGGCATCCAAATTTACAAATCTTGTTCAGGAGATTCAGATTGAAGCTCTAAATAAAGAATGGAGAGAACTTAATCTTCAAGATAACAATGATATAACTGAACCTACCAAACCAAAAGATTATTGGTATAAAATTTGCTAAGCAAATATATGGAGATGCAGCTCGTTATTAGGTCTAATCATGTTTTATGTTTTAGCTCCTCTCATTACCATATTCTTCAGCTACAGCCGAGATAATATTTTCAGTCCTAAATAACATTAAAGTCAATAATAGGTCTAAACTGCTACATTCAAAAAGACTTCTTCATGATGTAAACTACACAATTTATACACCTGATCCAGAGCTTTGTGCTAAATTAAAGCAAGAACATTGGTATAAAGATGAACCTGTATATACATTAAATATGTGTAAGCCACTTTAAAATAAATCCAAGTATATTATAAATAATAAATATACATTGCAGTTGATTTATAGGTAAAATATAAAAAATTAGACGTTGTGCCCCGGGGACACCACCAGCCATGACCACAAAGAGATCAATCATCTGCAGGCACCGCGACCCTTGGATTAGGGAACACTCTGCAGAAGAAATTGAAATAGAACTAGAAAATAAACAACAATCTTGGGCCATGTCGGAATAAGGGACTATTTCGCCACGAAGAACGAGTTTTCCCGCGAGATTGAAGAATTAAAAGGAGTGTGACTCACGTCGTCTCCTCTGGGTAAAGGCACAGAGGAGGGAACAAGATAATGTTCTACCTTGTCAAAGATAACCTTTTATACCGAGTTTGCGCCGAAGGTAATAATTGGGAGGCCCAAGTATCGTGTGTTCCCAGATCTCACGTCCCACTTATTTTAAAGACTGCCCATGATAACGTATTTGCCGATCACTTTGATCACACTAAGACCGCTTAGAGGTGCAACAGATGACATTTCAAACTATTGTCAATCTTGTGACGTCTGTCAAAAGATGGCCGCCACGGACGCGTCAAACCTGCGCATTTACAGAAGGAACCCATCATAACAGAACCCTTTTCCCGAGTGGCAATCGACCTTATTGGCCCAATTCACCTCATGTCTAGCAAGAGCCACCGTTTTATTCTTACCCTCGTTATTTT
Source organism: Ceratothoa steindachneri (assembly GCA_963969495.1). NCBI lineage: Eukaryota > Metazoa > Arthropoda > Malacostraca > Isopoda > Cymothoidae > Ceratothoa > Ceratothoa steindachneri. Next base: position 18,168,740 of record OZ018338.1, on the reverse strand, counting down.
GGCACTCGATTCCCCGAGGCTGTCCCCCTTATAGTTATCTTTTCGCGATTTGTTTTGCCCAAGGAGGTATTGTCCGATCAGGGCCGACAATTTATCTCCGAATTAATGGAATATGTCAGCAAGCTCTTAATGGTGAAGGTGCTGTTTACCACCCCTTACTACCCAGCGGGAAACGGGATTTGCGAAAGGCTAAACGGTACTCTCAAATCAATCCTGAAGAGGTTGTGTGCAGAGCAGCCCCATGAGTGGCACCGTTATTTGCCTGTGGCTCTGTTCGCTTTTATGGAATTCCCTCATCGCACCTTAGGATTTGCCCCGTTTGAGCTTCTGTACGGCCGAAATGTTCGAGGCCTCATGAGCATTCTGAAAGAACTTTTTTCCAACCAGGATTTGGACCAATAAATACAATCCTCGTATGCCTACCCTTTAGATCTTCGACGAAGGTTGGAAAAGTGCGCGGAGATTTCATATCAGAACGTTTATACAAATCTGGACAAGTATAAGTCCTATTTTGACTGTAAGTCTAAGGAATGGAAGTTCAAACGCGGAGAGGAGGTTTTATTATTGCTCTCCACCTTTTGTTTTGCCAGGTTCTTGTAATTTACTTTTGTAATATATATTTCATTTTCTTTTATGCACTCTTGTGTTGGTTGTAAATAGCCCCGTATCGCTATTAACTGAAGGTGTTCAAGCCTTCACTCAAAATTTATTAAACGCATTGTGATCTTTGTAAAAACTAATGCCTTTTGTGTGGTATCATTTATTGTGTTTTTGCTTTGTATAATTATTGAGATGGATACTATAATTTGAATTTGTACTGGAGTTCCATTCATCGTCAAACACTCCCCATTGTTTGTTCTCCCTTTTTTTCTATGAGGTCGGAAAACTTTGGGATATGTCAATCCATATTTGTTGTCTGATGTTACTTCCATGAAGTTCCATCTCGGGAAGGGAGGAGATCTCTGAATAAGGGAATATTTCGCCACGAGGTTGAAGAATGCCAAGTCTGATCGTGGGAGAATTCATCTACTTCCGGCGATAAAGTAGACGCTTGGACCACCGAGAGCGAGGAGAAGTTGCCGCCGTCTCCCAAAGCGGTATCAAAAACCCTTTTGGAGTCGCCCTTATCACGGCTGTCTCTGATATTGAGAAACCCTTCCGGCGCCTGAGGCAAAGCGCTTCCGGTTGGGCCACATATAAACCCAGTCTCCAGCCATGCCAAATTTAGAATAGGCCTAGCGCGTAGTACGACACACTTCAACTTCTCGATTCGACTCCGTTCCGTTCACTCTCGAGTACAAAAGCCAGAAGCCCCTTTACCTCCCCCTGATGGAAGTTAGCCTCAGCCCATTGGTTATTCTTCGGTTTCTCTACGATCTCGTTTCGGTGCGAATACTCCCCCAGACGTCATTCTCGAGGATAAACTTAGGATTGTAACCCACCCGTGCAATCAACCTCCCCTTTCCCCGTTGACTTCCAAGGCCTCAAACCCTAAAGCGAAGACTACGACATTTGTGGATTTGTATCCAGGCATCCCAAATCTTTTTTTGTAACTGTGTACGTCGCCTAGCCAGCTGCAGCTTGTAGGCTCTCGTGAGTCAACCCGTCCCCCGAATTCCTTAACTCCATAACTGTAATCACGAGTATCTATGTCATTTGTGCGATAAATCTTATTTATATACATATTGTATTTGTGTGTAAATAGTAAAGATCATGTGAATGCAATGGGTCTAAAACAAAGCGACCCACTTCATCCCGCGATCCAGAAGGACAGAGAGAACGCCATCAAGAGTTCTGCATCAAAGATCAAATCTGAAACCAAATAAACGTCTTTACGCACGAACGTGCCTAAAATATATGGGCAAAAATAGTTGAAAACTTCCCGAATGAAATCCTCGACAAAATCCAATTTACGGGTAGAGAATACCGAACACTAAATTTCAAGCAACAATTCAAAAGTAGTAGAGTAAACGTTCTAAATCAAATAGAACCACTATGCAGCTAAAAAAATTAAAAAAACATAAAAAATAAAATAAATAAATGAATAAATAAATAGTAATAATAATAATAACAGCACATGCGTTCTCCAACAACCAAAACCATAAATAAAGATCAAAATGACAAAGCTCGCGAGAGAACATCATGAAAATAAAGGCTCGAATGCTAAATTAAATAAAAAATAAGAAAAATAACCTCAAGAAAGAAAAACAAAGCTCGCGAACAAAGGCTCTTATGCTGTAAATAAAAATAAAATAACGACACAATGTATAACGGAAGCTTTAGCCAGGAAACCTGACACACATTAACATCACTATCGCTCTCACTATAATCATTCATCACAATCACCACTTCTCTTCCACCTCATTAACACCTTATTCATCCCTCACAAAATCTTTTCTACCTTTTCTATCTCTCTCCCACACATTCACCTCTTCCTTTATCCCGATCCCGAACTTCAACTTATGACTTTCCTTCCCCAGCTTAATTTCAAGTTATTTCCTCACTATTATCTATTTATTTTACATTATGTAAAATTTCATATGTATATTCGCTCCTTAATAAATCATCGAATCATTGACACATTCGACAGTATCGATGCGAAAATCACCGTACAAGAAGTTAGAACCACAATTTCGCAATTTAAGCAGAAGGCACCAGGAAGATCAGAACTCACTAAGAAGTATTATGAAGAAGCGCCAGAAAAATATCTGCAGGGAATAACGTCTGTAGTAAATGCAAGTTTTAACACCGGCTACTTCCCGGATGATCTAAATATACAAAGAATGATCTTTATCCCTAAAGCGGGAAACCCACCAACACGAGTGGAGAGTTATAGAACAATCTCTCTACTTGACCTCATCTGGAAGGTGTTTGAGAAAAAATAAATCATCGACTAAGTGAGCACATGGAGGCAAACAATCTCCTGAACAAATACTAATTCAGATTTAAGAAGAAAAGGAGCACGAAAATAACAGTCACGGCCATTACGCAAAAAATAGCCGAAGCTAAAAAGGAAAAGGCTAGCGTTGACATCGTCTGCAGGGACGTTTCAAAAGCATTCGACAAAATACTACAATTTCGAATGAGCAACAAATTAGAGAGACTAATTTGCAACTACGTGACGGTACGACGTGCATACATCGAAATAGGAAACCATCGAGGAAAAACTTCAAGATGGAGGCTGTCATTCCGCATGGAGAGTGTCTGAGTCCTTCATTATAATCAGACATTCCACCACTATTTACGGAAGGGTGCCTGAATATACACTTACAGTTTGCAGATGATGTCACACAAATCTTCGTTTGTCCATACAGGAACCCCGATATGTAAGCAATACTAACAGCAGAGGAAATAAGAAAGATCAATATATACGAAAGACAGAAAAATAAGTACAAACAGAAATAAGTTTAAAATCTTACCAATCTACGGGAGAAAATTCGAAGACATACATGTCGATTGAGAGAGATACGACTACACCAATGAAAGTAAAGTACTAAGACTAACAATTACCAAGACAGTATACACCAAGCAAGTAAGAGAACGAGTAGAAAACAGGAAGAAGACGACTAGGTCTATTGTACAGGCTCAAATCCTTTAACCGGAGAAATAAGAAGAAAATTTATCAAGCTATCATTTAGTTAGCAATGGTATGAATATCCACTGATCCCTATGTACACCATTTTAAACAGTAGAATTATTGAATTGCAGCGTATTCAAAAACAAGGCCGTATCAATAATCACGAACACAAGAAGAGGAGACAGAAAAGACAACAAGATTTACATAAATAAGTGAAGATAAAACCACTAAACAAGATAATAGAGGAAAGAACCAAGAAACTAATTGAGAAGACTCAACAGAAAATTGGAAAGCAAATCATGGATTTGATAACCCAAAGAGAGGACGGGGGAACACATCGCCTCTTCCCCACTTATACATCAAGGATCAACCAAGAAGAGTAAGAAACTTTCACGCGATAACTTGTAAAATTAAGAGAGAGTAAGTATCAAATCATTTACTCTTTATCAGATGCAGAAAATTTATAAAGAAACAACAACGAAAAATAGTTATGAGAAAACTTTACCAGTAGTAGAAGGAAGAAGAACAACAACGGCTTGACCGCCTTATAACAGTACAACAATATAACATTAAACAACTAGGAAGAATAGCCTGAGACTCAAGTAACTAATAACTTAAACTATCGAATTTTAAAACTAAGACATTACTAAAACGAAAGAGATTAGCATGACCTCCATGCACCCTAGCATTCAATTGCAGCCCTACTACTTTTTACCACTTCCACCTACACTTTTCTTCTATCTTTCACATCTAAGGGGCTAAATAATCCATACGCGGGACAGGGGCACTATAGAAAGAATGAACAGTAAAAGGATATAATACACACCGTGGTTCGGAACCCACGTAAAGCTGTAGGTCCACCGACAAACTTTCAAGTCGACTACGCTATTTCAACCTTTGCGATCTCTACCTTTTACTCTTCCTCTCCCTCTCTATCTCATGGCCTCCTCCTTGCTCCTCTGATAGGGGCATAGAGGAAGCCAGAAGGGGGTTTTCTTCCCCCTTCTCTCTAATCATCTCAGGATGGCCCGAGTGGGGGAGAGGGGACTGGCAAACATTCTCTGTCTCTCCTCCCACCTTTCCTTTCATTTCAAAGAAGCGGAAAAAACTATAACTATACTAATTATAAAATTACCATTTCTTATATATATTTTAAAAATCTAATATTGTAAAGCTGTAACAAAAAGTTGATCTCCACTATCCTCTCGAGCCTTTTTTCTCATACTTATACTGGTAACTTTCTCTTCTCTGCTGAATTTTTCTGTTTTCACCACTATTAACTAATTATTTTTACATATTGTAAAAAAATATTGTATATTCTTTCTTAAATAAATCTTAAATGTTGAGAAACAGGAACGAAGCAGTAACTGTTTGATATTGGGATGATTAAAGAACTCTTAGTCAATCAGATTTATTTCTTATCTAACAGTATACACTAATTTACGGGGGGTGGGGGGGTTCTCTCCGGTTAGAAAATAACCATCGAAAGGAGGCAAATGGACACATAAAGTGAGAGCGGGAAGATGTAGATATATCTACAGATCTTCTTGCAGTCAGTAGGGCCCGGAAGGCTTGATAAATTAGGACGACGGGGGAAAAATACCGGAAACAAGTTCCAACATATGACTGAGACTGAGACTGTACCCTACTTTAATCTTCTTTGTTGGGACCCCTCCATGAAGATGACCTTGTCGTGGTAGAGGGGCTTGCGTACTCGAATGATGCAGTGGGCTATGTCAGTAAAGACTGATCGAGATGGTCACTACTTCCCATCAGTCGGTCTTCAGGGATCCAACCTTGCTGAACAGGCCACTGTAGAGGAGTCAGAATAACGATCCTCATACCCTCGTGTTGAGTACCACTGTACGGGTTGCCGATTTATTCGCCGGAGGTATCGCCATAGGCCGTACTCGTTCTGGAGCTGATAGCTGCCCACAGCTTGGGTCTTAGCCTAGCCGCCATTAAACTTCCATTCATGACGCTGCACTGTTTTTAAAACGACAGATGTAGCGTGGAAGAGGGCTACCCCGAGGACGGTGTAAAGTGCCTTGTCTGGGGAAGCTACAGTAACATGTCCACTTCCCTAGGGTACATGTCCTTATTAACACAAATATATATGGGTAAAAACAATAAAACCTTGCCCAGAGGCCGCAGGCTTCTGGTCCCTGTGCCGTCAATGACCGTGTTCTCCGTAGATTCGATCCTTTTGGTTCTGAGGTCGACGATGACTTTGACTATAGAAAATTTGTACTACTAAAATCAAATAACGATAAGCCATTGAGTAAGGCTGATATTCTCAACGTTTATGAAGACTTCATGCTAAATGTGGCGAACCAGCCCAAATGTGGCCTAGAAATGATGGCTGTCTGGTAGTGGAATCGACTTCGTTTGAACAACACCAAAAAATTCAAAACACTCGATTCTCTAGCTTCAATAAATATCTGCTCTTCAGCCCACCTTACATTTAATACCTGCAAGGGGGTTATCAGGTCAGGAGAGCTGATGGAATACGATGTGGACCGACTTGTTGATAAACTGACTCCCCAGAAAGTAATCAGTGCATACTGCGTCACCCGCAATATAAATAACACCAGAGTTCCTTCGGCTACCATTATATTAACCTTCAATCGGTTGGAACCTCCTAAAAACATCAAGACTGGCTACTTGTGTATTCCCGTGAAGCCCTACGTTGAGAATCCCCGTAGGTGCTTTCATTGCCAACATTTAGGGCATGTCAGCAAATACTGCAGACAGATGAGGCTATGTATCAATTGTTCTTCCGACTTCAATGGAACACCATGCTCAAGTCCCCCTTGTTGTGCCAACTGTGGTGGTGACCACCCAGCCAGCTCTAACCAGTGCACCTTTTTCTTATATGAGAGAGAGGTTATTGTTCTCCGAATAAATACAGAATTAGCATGAAGGATGATAGAAGAAGAGCAAAAGAACTATACATCCAACCAGGAGTAAGTTTTGCAGACGCTCTTCGAGCAAATAGACCACTCCGTAACAAACAACAGAGAACATTCAGACCCTCACCTTTACAGCCACAGAATAGCCACCAAGTAGCCCCAACAGAACCTCTTCCTAAGAATGATACTTCTCCTCCCTCTCCAATCATCAGAGGAACTTTTGCTTCACCGAAACCAAGACGCAAGAGGACTCACCGTTCCTCAGATTCTCCTCCATCAGCATCAAACCAACCATTGCCATGTCCTGAAGAAATGGAGGCTGATTCCGAGGAAGTTTATTCTGTGTTTCATCTCACCTTTAGAAATCCACCCTCCTCCCACTGAATCTGCCTTGACTCCATCTATCAAAACAAGTCGGCCTACTACACTTGCAGCACCAGCAACATCAGAAAAAACTAAAGAGATGGTCACAGATTCAACATTGGCTGTGGCCCCCTTGGAGGAGGAGAAACAGCCTTCTGGGCTCCCCTTACCAATCACAGCTGACCCAACAACCAGTCCTCAGAATGACCATGTACCATCCCTTTAGGCACCACTAACCAGCATTACAGAGGACCCAATATCTTCAGAGGCACCCTTACCAACAAAAACAACTAATACCTTAGAGGATCCACTACCTTCAGAAGCATCTTAGCCAGCAAAACTAACCAGTACTACAGAGGACCAAATATTCTCAGAGGCATCTTTGTCAGCAAAAACCACCATGTCATATGCACAGCTGACAGATGGTTCTTTGCCCACTAATAAATGTACCATCCCTAAAACCCTAAAGCTACCAATGCCTCAAGTACTAATAACATCCAGAAACCTAAAAGGCTCAAAACCCCAGTTACCTTTACCAGGTACAAAGAAAAACCTAATTACTCTTAAAAGATTAATATTCCCCCAATTATACATTGGAATTTACAAGGAATCTTCCCCAAATGGGAAGAATTCTAAATACTGCTTCACGATTACAACCCTTGTTGTATAGCATTGCAAGAAACACAATTGGGTAATCATCAATTACCCAATATCCCCAACTATGTGGGATACTTTAAAAACCCAACAGAACTTATACATGGTTCAGCTATTTTTGTCCACAAAGACTGTTCTCACTTAGTAATCCCATTGAGAACAGATCATCAACAGTAGCGATCCGTGTGTACACCAACAGTTTATACACAGTCTGCTCACTGTACCTCCCTCCTAGTGAAGGAGTAGTTGCCTCAGATCTGGCTAACAAATTAGCCAATCTTATCACCCAACTCCCAACTCCCAACCCCATTCCTATGATAACAACCCCAAGGGAAACATGATCATGAGATGTATAGAGATCATGGATGTGTCATTTTTTATGATGGCACTCCAACATCTTTTCATGTCCAGAATAACAGCTATACCTGTGTAGATCTATCACTTTGCACATCAGATTGTAGAACAGATTACAGCTGGTCGGTAGATCCTGACCTGAGAGGAAGCGATCACTACCCAGTTGTACTGACCTCATGCTTGAATGGCCCTCCCCCCCTACCGAATAATAGGTGGAACACTAAGAAAGCCAACTGGCCAAAATTTAAACACCTCTGCCATCATTCTGGACACTTCCCTCAGGGTGACATTGACATGATCTTGGAGAACTTCCATGACCACGTCAACCAGGCGGCAAATTCATCTATGCCCCTCTCCAAAATTGCTTCCCAGAGGACCCATCTCCTTTTTTGGTCTGAGGAATGCAGCAAAGCAGTGGCAGAATGCAAACGAGCTTGTCGTCGCTACCACTGGAACCCTACTACTACCAATAAGTATGCCCGTAACCGAGCCAGAGCAGTGCGACAGCGTACCCTCCGCCAGGCTCGCCGAATCTCCATAAAAGGGTACATAAACTCCATAAACCACCAAACTTCACCAGACAAAGTCTGAAAGAGAGTGAAGAAGCTCATGGGCAGAACAAGTGGCTTCTCTGCTCCCAATATAGTTGGAGCAGGTGAGCTTTTGGGAGACTTATTGAAAATTTCAAATGTTCTGGCAAAGACATTTGCTGACATCTCTAGCCCCAACAATTAACCCCTAGAATTCCAACGTGTTAGGAAAATGCAAGAACAGTGCATACTGAACTTCATGGATCCTTGTATGGATAATAAACCATATAAAAAGATCTTTTCCATCCATGAACTTCAAAGTGCTCTTAATGAATGTGGATCTACCGCACCTAGCCCTGATGGTATCTCTTATGATATGATCAAGAATATGAATTTAACACTCATATCACACCTTCTTGATATATTTAATTATATTTGGATTAATGTCTATATCCCTTCCTATTGGAGGAAAGCAATTATACTTCCCTTTCGTAAACCGGGAAAGGATGGAACCCTTCCGACCCACTATCGCTCAATTGCCCTTACTTGCTCCCCATGTAAGCTTTTCGAAAGAATGGTGAATGCCAGGCTGGTATGGTTTCTGGAGAGAAATAACCTTATTTCTCCCTCACAAGCAGGTTTTAGGAAAAAGCAAGCACTACAGACCTGCTGGTCAGGATGGAGGATTGCATCCGACAACAGCTAACTCTATTTATATATGACTGCCCCATCTCATTTGAGCCCCTCTTCAAATTTCTAGGGGTTATCTTTGACTCAAAGCTCTCTTGGGTCCCCTATATAACTGCTTTGAAAAAATCCTGCCTGAAGAAAATGGACATTCTAAAACTCTTATCACATGTTTAGTGGGGAAGTGACTACCGTACCCTGTGGCTATTGTGTACTCTTCAGCATCACCCTCAAACCTGGATAAACTCAATTCCATCAGAAACCAGGGCGTGTGTTTAGCTTTGGGAGCATTCAAGTCCTCCCCAATACCTAGTCTTTATGAAGAGAGTGGGGTTCTCCCACTACCCTTTCACCGCCTTAACCTTCACTTGCAGTACCTCTTCAGACTGCAACAACTTCCCCAATCACCTGTATATGAGTGCACCTACAATATTCACTCGGTAACCTCATATGACAGGTTCCCTTCACTGACTCACCCATTTTCCCTGCGCATGACTGAAGATAGGGGTCAACTGAGGCAACTATCAGTAATCCAATATCAGATCCCAAAAGTACCCCCATGGCTATTACCACCAGTGAGGGTCTGCAAGGTGTTGGCAGAGGAACCGAAGACCAAGTTCCTAACTTCCGTTCTACGATGCCTCTTCCATGATCATACTGTGCGCCACAAACCAAGCACCTTTATATACACAGACGGATCAAAATCCCCTGACGGAGTAGGAGCCTCTGCTATCCTCTCTTTCCATCATGTGTCTGTGTGCCTGCCTAGTGCAGCTTCTATCTTCACGGCTGAGCTTTTCGCGATACTGGCTGCACTCTATACCATCGCTTCTTCACCCTCAGGATCATATGCGATATTCTCCGATTCCCTCAGTTCTTTAGAAGCCTTAGCCAATCCATTCCCAGATCACCCATTGGTTTCAAAGATACAGAAGTGGCCTTTTTTATGTCCTCGCTCCACAAAATCTTATATGCTGGGTACCTAGCCACATAGGTATAAAAGAGAATGAAAGAGCAGACACTGTTGCCAAGACAGCAGCATCTCTAGGAACCACCACCCCTCTTCCTTTCCGAGATACTGTGCCATATATCCATGAATATGTGGTCAACCAGTGGCAGATGACATGGGATGAACTCCTCCCAACCAAACTGCATACCATCAAACAGTCAGTTCGCCCTTGGCCACCCACTACTAGAACCCGTACTCAGGATGTTATCCTATTTCGGCTGAGAATTGGGCATTGTCGCCTAACACATGGATTTCTAATGGAAAGCCTTCAACAGCCTCCAATGTGCACTCACTGTGGAGTACCAATGTCCGTACTTCACCTATTCACCGAATGCACACGCTTTCCCAAACCCTAAGGCAAAGACTTTGCCCTTTTATTTGCCAAGGGATGCGTTCTCAGCAGGCTCTGAGAAGTATCCTTTCTGAGCACGAGAACAACTTTAATACGAACAAAGTGCTAAAATTTTTATCAGAAGCGAATCTACTAAAGGAAATTTAGTATTTTATCATTTTTAGAATGAGATAGACATGTCTTATTACTTTATTTTGATTTTACTATATTTTAGAGACATTTATTTTCTATGATTTTACTTCCTTTTATTTTCAACGGTTTTACTCGCTTTTATTCGAGATTTGTAACCATAGTTTATGTTTTTTAATGAATATTTGAAATTTTAACGAACCCTTTTTGAAAATAGCTACGAGTTTGTCCACTTGGACCTACGCAGCATTCGCCTTTTATGTACCATTCATTCATTCTTCGTTGGGGAATGGGGGAGATTTGTTCCCAAGAGTTCGTTGAGTATACCAGGGATTTATTTAAAGTGGGAGCCGAACTGCTGGGATCAGATGCAAGTTCGGATCCAGGGGAAGGGTGGTAGGGGGCGAGGGGGCTGAAGCCCAGCCTGAATTTCAGACCCGTTTATGTTTATAATGTTTTTTAAGCCATACTTGTATTTTACTATCCAGAGAGAGTTATGTAATAATATAGAATATATATATAAACATTTTAAGCCGTTGCAATATAATGTATCTTATATGATACATGTCTAAAATGCAGGTAAATCTTAAAAATAATTATTAAATTCAGTATTATTCATTAGCTGACGTCCAAAAACTACAATTCATAAATTTCTGATGTGTGGAAAACATTGGATCTGAGAGAGTTAGTGCTCACTCCTTTATTGATCATTTGAATCATTCATTCATTGAACCTTTACCAAAGCCTCAAGTGGTGGAATGGCTCGAGTGTTCTAATGATTCTAAGAGCGATGCCATCGAGGGTTTCAAATTCCTGGCAGGGTCACCCAAGGCCTTAATGTCATGGATGAGGTTCCAGACTAAACTCAACCAACAACAAGACCCCCAACGGCGGGCCAAGCAGACATGGGCCATATAAGATTCCAATGTCTGGCTTTGGCGGAGGAGGGCAGCGCCCAACAGTCACTCGCGACAAACGGCTGGCCTTGATAGACCAAGAACCGGGCACCCGATGCAAACAGCCTCGCCGAAACCGCACGTCTCAATGTTTTGAGCCGTGGTGAACGCCTTACTGGCCAAGTGCGCGCGCATGGCCGTCGCGCAGCCACGATCGCCCAAAACAAATTCCTCAGCGAATGGCATTCGTCTTTGGTTTCCTTCCGGCTTACTTTGTAGCCTAGGTCATATCCAGTACAAACCTCAGCCGAGGAGACCGGATAACTGACGATGAAACCGATGCTCGGACACGAGCCGGAGCCGACGAAGACGACGACGACGACGACGATGTGTAAGATAAACATTATTAATGTTTAATTCCCTTTTCTCAGACTACTCAGAGGGAGAAATTCAGGTTAGAGGTTAGCCCTTCCCATGTCACCCTTTGCAAATGTTGTTTTAATTTATTTTTTTCAAATATTGTTTAAATTTTATATTTCAGATGACCGAAAGTTTTATCACTTCCTGTAAATATTGTTTTAACTTTCTATTTTAAATGTTTTTTTTTTTATATTTTAGATGACCGAAAGGTTTATCACCCCCTGTGATAAGAATAAAAGTGAATATATGAACTGGAGTTGTACAGTGTTAAATTTTAACGGTCTGAATTCACTTCTATGTTTTTGCATGCATTACGCCTTGTTAGTCCGGAATTTTTGGACAAGGAATTGTCCAATATCTTTGAAATAGGTAAAAAACTTTGTTACCCTCATAAGTTTTTTCCATACTTCATTAAACTTTGCTAAGAGAACTTTTTATAGAACTGATAACCCAGCGGTTTTCAATTATAAAAATTGTCTTATCTTGCCATACTTTGAACCATTTTTTTGTCTCACCCGTATTTTTAAGCAACTTAATATCTCTATAAACTTTAGATATGAATCCAGGTTATATAAAATGTTAGTCCACAATAATACAAGGAAAAAAGGTGGAGTATATTCTATGGAATGTTCTATTTGCAATTTACCTTACTACGGGCAAACTGGTAAATCTTTATCTACTAGAATTTACCAACATAAGTATAATATTAGAAAAGGGGAAATAAACAGTGCTTTACTTTTACATTTATCCGAAAATAACCACCCCATTGACTGGAAGTTTACAAAATTCCTTTATCATTCCGCTGATTTCACAAAAAGAAATATTGTCGAGTGTTCATTAATTGGCATCTTACCTAATATAAATATTTCGTCTGGCTTATTTAAACTCGACTCTGTTTTAAAAAACTTGTACTAAATGAAATAACTTCATAATGCAGCCTGTTGTCACTCTTTATTAGTGTAATATCATTCGCATTGCCTCCTCCACCACGTGTCTCTGCTGTGATCGTGGATTAACTCTTAACCCTAAATGTTTTCGTTCTAATGATAATCCTTTAAAATGTTTTTTGTTTTTTTTCACCCACCACATTCCATTCATATACACGACGTTGTTGTGTGTATATCGTTTTAGGGATGCATATGTCTGTTATTAGTTGCCTATTGTTCTTTTTATTGGTATTTTTCTGTCTTGTTTTTTGTTTTTCCATTGGTTTGTACTATGTGATGGGCGTTGCCTTCGTAACTTTGTACCTTATATAAGGTTGTATTCTCCATTTTCATGCTATTCCTTGAAAATGAACTTGCAAATATGTTAGAAAGTGCTTGATTCATCCCTACATTTTCCTGTGGGTTAATTTTCACAAATCCCACAAGGAAAATAATGCGGAAATGATTCCAAGTACTTTCAAACATTATTTCGAGTTCTTTATCAAGAAATAACAAAATCAAAGAAAAATGCAATATATATATAAGCCAGGCATAGAGGAGAGAGAACGCCTTCTCCTCTGTTGTATTTTTGCTTACTCGCGCGATACTTTGTGAGTTATCTACACACGCATACACGCACACACACACACACACATATATATATATATATATATATATATATATATATTTATATATATATATATATATATATATATATATATATATATATATATATATATATAAATATATATATGGTGTGTACGGTATTCGTTTGTATTTTTAACTCCTTACATTAAGCTTTATTTTACTTTCGTTGTCGGTCTTTTTCTTTTTAAAAACTATAAACTTTTTGCCTTATTATTTTGACAGAATAAGTGACTAGGGAAAAATTTTAAACTCTCTATTTTGTGGAAAATGAATATAGTCTTTGGAACCAGCGCCAGAAAAAAACACTCAGATTTCTCACATCTTCATTTTCCACATAAGGGTGGTTGAAAAGGTGCGAAAGAAGCCTGAAGATTTAGGATTCGACTACGAGGTGACGACAGAGAGGAAATCCCATGGGGAATGAGCTGACGCCTTCAGAAGGGCAGAATTCGTCATTGAAATCCAGGAGATCATCAACAATGATCCTAGAAAGTCGATGCGTGTAATTGCAAGGGAGAAAACTGTATAGAAAAAAACTTGTCAGGCTGACGGTACATTAGGGCATTCGCTATTTTTCATATAAGTTAAAGAAGGGACATTTCTGCCAAATGCGATGCAGGAAAAGCGATCTAAGTACACCAAGAAGCTGATAAACAAGTTGAAAGACCCGTTTGAACCAGATATACTGTGGTTCTTCTTCGGCGCGAAGAATTTCTGCCAACAGCAGAATATCAACTCTCAGAACAAGAGATGGTTCAATCTCGTATCTCGTACCTAAGGACGTTCCCAGAGTCACGAAAATGAAATTTTAAGAAAAATCATGGTCTTAGGTCTTGTCAGCACTGAAGGAGAAGTCATTCCATCCTATTTCTTCCCTGAGGGACTCAGGCTTAACTCCGACGGCTACATCCGTGTTCTGAGCGAAGTCATGAAACTCTTGATCAATCGGGCAACTGAATAGAGGCCTTACGTGTGACAAGAACACTATTCGCCCTAACACACCACCCGGAAGTGCCAGGCGTGTTTGTCTAACAATTTCTTCAATCACACAGCACCACATTTGGCTTCACAATTCGCTTGACTGAAATTCCCTAGACTTCTCCGTGTGGAGCGCGGTTAAAGGAGAGACCAACAAATCCACCAGATACTCAAAGGACGAGCTGAGAAAAAGATTACGAAGGCCCATGGCGGTTTACTAATGTCGTATGGAATCTTTCATCGAGGCCACAGGTGGGTTCATCGAGTCAGATCAATAAAACATGTCATGAAGACAAACTGACCCAAATTTGACGAACATATATAAACAAATAAAAACACATTTATTTTTCCTAAACAGGCATCATACGAACGATAACTGTCCCTATCATATATATATATATATATATATATATATATATATATATATATATATATATATATATATATATATATATATATATATATTAGGGTTGTCTACAAAACGGGGGTAACATTTCAAAGTGCACTGATCCTTTCTCCACACTACTGCATGCGAAATTTCATCGCGATACAATGATATTTAGAGGTCGCCCCACTTTTAATATTTTCTTTTTTATTTTATTTTCAGGTTATAGCAATCAGTACTAATTCGAGCCCCAAATGTTGGGTCCTCGGGAAGCCTGTTGATCCCCTGTCATGTGCTCGTCTTCCAAGTAAGCGGGAAGTGCTGTTGTTGTACCTGTTCCATCACGTCGTGGAAAAAAGACCGTCTCGGAAGGCCTGAACTTGGCATGTGGTGAGGTCTTCATCGTATAGGAGAGGGCCAGGATCCCTACACAGTGGGTATATGCTTGTGCCAGGAAACTTCGAGGAATCCACGACGAATACCAAGCACTCAAAAAACACCATACTCGTGGGTGAGAGTCGGACCGTGTTAAGGAGAGATGTTCCTGGATGACCTTCAGGATCTCTTCGATATTGCCACAAGCAATGCCTTCCAGACCATGACCAACGAAAAAGAAAAGGAGTTTCCAAAGAAGCAGCGTGAGGAAATCTTCTTGTGCAGCATTTCAGGGATAGAGGCGAAGTAATCTGGAGTCGAGGCCAGGCGTGGGGAGAAAATGACCAAGAAGCTGCTCTCAAGCAGAGATACGACGAACAAGAGGTCAAAGTTCAAGGGGCCACTGCTGCCTTCAGTTCCAACTCCACATCGTCAGAGGAGTCACAAGCTGAAGATGACCCCTTCAACTTTAGCCCGTACATCCAGTCCTCCTGCGAAGAGGCCCAAGGACATCTTAAAATCTCCTGAAGTCGTCGGTGACTTGGATCAAGTAAATTTCCCATATTGTGGTGCAGCGTTCATCGCTGGCGCTGTTGCACAGGCTTTGGGCTACGATATTTCTGATCTTACGTTGGCCCGAAGTTTGATACGGCGGTCGCCTCGTCACACACGCCAAATCCAAGACGAAGAAGCGAGGAAGAACTTTCAAGCATCTTGTCCCCTTCTCCCGCAATGGAACGGGAAAATGCTGCAGGAGAGAGGATTGCGATTCTGGCAACTGCTCAATGATTAGAGAAGTTGCTGAGTATTCCTAGTGCTGCCCGAAGTACTGGAGAAGCTTAGGCCGCAACGTGTCTGTAATTGCTCGAGTCTTGGAAGATTCGCGATGAAGTAGTCGGATTGGTCTTCGATACAAATGAAAGCAACACTGACCTCCACAATGGCGCGTGCGTCCGGATGGAGAAGGTTTTGGAAGGGAGTTGGCGATGTTGGCGTGCCGCTATCACGTGTTGGAGATTGTTCTGTTTGACGTCTTTCAAATCTTCTTTGGGCACAGTGGAGGTCGAGAAATCGCCCTTTTTAAGCGTTTTCAGAAAGAGTCGCTGACCATCAACCAGTAAGAGTACATGGTGGCTGAAGATACTCTCTTTGAAGGACATCTGGAGCAGCTTTGCTTCCAGATGAAGGATTACCTGGCATCCTTCCTGGCTGATTTAACAAAGTGCAGGACTACTTTGAGTTCCTGCAGCTGTTCCTCGGAGGGGACACAACGCATCAACCATCGTTTCATGTCCTGCTGCCATTCAAAACGTCAGGTTAATGTCAAAAGGCATCTACTGCCTCAAGATGTTCCTGTTCCTATGTCACCCTACGCCCCATACAACGACATCATGATGCTGACTGAACTCCAGAAGTACACAAACCAGATAGACGTCGCTGCAACCGCGAGCAATGCCCTCTGGTATTTGGCGGGAGACTTGGTCGGTCTCTCCCTGTTAGACGACCGGGTTCCAGACAAGATAAAGGCCGACTGCGTGACTCGGATGAAGACGGAAAATCTGACCGAAGAGCACACACGCCGGTGAAAAATCGAAGATACACGGGATATCCGCCTTGGTGAATTATTCACCAAAAGGGCGCATCGTGTCTTGACGTCCTAAAGAAAGGTGGAGCCCAGGAAGCAAAGCAGGGCTTCCTGCAGATGGATCCTTTGGCTTGGAAGGGCGACAAGCTGTACGAAGACTTTCAGGCCAGAGCCAAAAGCCTGAGAGTGGTGGACTATGCAGCTGAACGAGGAGTGGCCCTGGGAAAGGCGTTCCATGCGACGCTGACAAAGGATGAGGATCAGAAGCAATTTATTTTCCGTCTCATTCACGAACACCGAATGGCCATCCCAACACCCTCGAAGATCAATCTTTACGTGTAATTCTTTTTCGTGTAGTGTAATAAAACTAGCCCTGTGGAGAGAAAGAAATATCATTTTCATTTTCTAGGATGACCCTAATCTATCTATCTACTATCTATCTATCTATCTATATATATATATATATATATATATATATATATATTCTAAACAAAATTATTTTATATGTAATGATAGTTTATAACAGTTGGCACTATCTTATATAAAAGGCGCTATTTCACAATGCTGGTGATTCACGCTCTCTGTAAAGTAATATCATGTCCCGTAGTAACTGGTTCCTTATATTTTAGATCACACTAAATAACAGAGCTGTGATAACTAAGTGACTATAATATTCGTTTTCCAAGTGGAAGGGAGTGAGGGGTCCTGCGAGAACTTGTTCCGAATCCTTTTGAAACGCTGCCATACCTCTGCAAAAGATGACTTTTCCTGTTGACTGAAGACATAGCCAGCCGAGAAGAGCGGCGAACGTGCTTTAAAACCAATCGGAAATTGACTCTTGTTTGACGAAAGTCACGCCAGTTGAAGTCGTTCGAGCGGCACTTGTAGCGTTTATAAGTAATATCACTTATATATGAGGGGCATATTACACGGTCGATCACCAAAAAAGAGGGCGGGATGTAAAAGTGATGCATGCAGCGATGAAGGTGCCGAAGTATAACTCAACAAACTCATCAACAGCCCTAAACTCATTGCCAAATAAGAAATTTAGTCACGAATGCAAACTAACGCACCTTCTCCCATTATTAACGATACGGCTTTTAAGGGTAGAAGCTGCGCGGCAAAATATATTTGGATGGGAAAGTAACCGCTACTGTGGTAAACCAACCATCTCCCAAAACCATGGTGTGCATCCCCAGAGCACAAGAATAACTCAATGTAAGAAAATGAAGCAGTTCACGGGCATATATAGGTGAATTCATCTTTATTTATGACATAGCTATCTAGCTATTCGATCAAATTCGCAAACACCTGGCCACTAGCATTGGTAGTGTAGTCTCCTGAGAATGGGTCCCTATCATTCTACTTGACGAGGAGGAGAAATAGCCTTAGCGACCGAGGTACTACACGGTGAGAGTTATCTACATATAAGTCAACTGATAGTGGAATATACACACACTTGGCTTTCACTATGCTGCTTTATTGTGTAAGGCCGTAAAGTAATTTACATATAATTTGAGTTGACCCGACTTTGCACGTTAAATTGTTCTATTAGTGTGGCCGAAACGGCGGTACCGATAAGACCACCGCAGTAATGGAACGAATGTCTTAACACGATATCGATTCCAATCAGATCGTACCGACTCATGGAGCCTGTCACGGTTGTATGTAACAAGGAGTGTAAGAATGAGTTCCGAGACCCCTCTCTGTTTCCTCATTAGACGATCGACCTTGATTGCCATCTGATCGGTCAATTCTTCTGTGATATCTCCTAAGGAGTAGTCAAAGAATTTACTCACATAGACTACTCCTTCCATGAAATTTATGGTAGAGAGATGAGTCATCTGTAGAGGCTAGACATCGAGCGTACGAAGAACACTCACAATAACCGTCTGGGGAAGGTTCGCGGCATTCATATAAAGCTCCCGTCTGAGGAACGGGTAAAACTTCGGTTCCCTATCGAGAATCCTGTCAAATGAGTGAAGCTTATGTAACACATACTTTGGACAGCTGATGTATTACATCTTTTGGACAACATGGTTCCATCCAGTTGAGCGAATTACCAAGAACCGTCTAGAGCCAACCTGCTCGAAGAAACCGGACAAGCATTCAATGAGAGACCTCCACGTATCCGATGCTCCAATAACCTTGGTCTTTGCCTTTTGGGGTCTCCCATCTCTATTTGAGGGTGCCCTGTAGCCGGAACTGACCACTTCTAAAATCAGCAGTGGACCAGTTATTCGGAACTATGGCCCGATCCTTTTCCGAAATGGAAAAAGGACCCAGCCGCTGTTGGGCCCCATCGGAGGCAGGAGGATCCGTCTCTTCTTTTGAGTTTTCGGTGTCACATATTTCCCTGGGAAGTTCTTGTCCAGCGGCGGACCTAAGTTGAGGGGTTAAGAGTCATTGTCCGTTGCAGGGTGAGATTCAGAAGTCCGGTGCAGGGGTGTTTTCGAGTACTCGTAGGAGGCCTCACTATGGCTCCCTACCCCAAAGGTTTTGTAGATCCTGATCAATGACTAGCTAGGCGTATGTTCAGCAACAATTATATACGTCAATGGTGCCAGCGAGCCGACTTCCATCAGGTAAATTTGGGTGGTGGGCACACCTGTCCGTATGAAGGTCACAATACGAGGCTCACAATACACCCCTGTAAGGAAGTTCTTCCCATCTAAATGCGCCCATCTGGAGCAGGAGACACTGTGCACTCCGCTTGGTTTTTCAGTATTATGTGGCATCTACATACGAAAGATTAGAGGTGAAGGGCCACTACGAACTCAACAAGTGAGTCTCTAAGGGCTGACTCTGAAGCAAGAACTAAGGGGTAAACTCCCAAACCTGGACAAATGAGAAAGGGAGAAGCCACATCTCCGACATGAGAAGTATGGAGGGGCCCCTGGGAAAGCATATAAAGAGGGATGGTCTTTAGAGGTGGAGACCAACTTCCCTCGGGAAGTTAGAGACTAGCTCCTCGAGGGGAAAACCTTTTACCAATTGAAGATCAAAAGAGAGGGGCCCTGTTATAAGTCGAAGATGTGTTATCAGTAGCCTGGTCCAACATAACACCAAGGTTGGGCAAAAAGGAGGTGGTAGGCTATCTCTCGCGTCCTGTCGCCTTTACTATCCCGTCTAAATATTTCAAGTCTTTTAGGGGCTATACTACTGGAGGAGTTAAAGGGTAATATTCGCGCCAGTGCAAAATTCAAGCTGAAAGGAAGTTAACCAGCCAACGGCCCGTCCCCAAAGACCGCAGCTTCTAAATGAGTAGCCAGAGAATCAGATGCAACAGAGTGGGATTCCATACTAAGACGTCCAGAGTCCGAATATCTCTTACGTAACAGAAACAGGGACGGGAACCAGGACGTTTAGCTAGCCAGAGAGCCACAAGGCAGTAAGGTCAATCTCCATAGGCAGGGAAGCCTTAACCACCTGATAACTGCAGCAGGGAGGTGATCAGCCAATTACACACAAGTAATGGGTCATTGGGGCAAAAACGCACATGCCATTATTCGCGCTGCAAAGATCAGGACCTCTCAAATCTGGCCTTTTTCCACTTGTGGGGGTTAAAGGGCCGAATAAGTTCCAAAGCCTCTCTTCTGTCACGTCATAATGGTAAGGTCCTTAAAAATAGATAGAGGAGAAAAATGGAAGGGTAAAGGAGGGGGTTAAGCTTAGTAAAAAAAGGTGTCTTTAGGGACTGGGGGAACACATCAGTTTCCTCAGACCAGGGAAAAGAGTTGAAGTCAAATATAGGAGCCAGGTCTTCCCTATGGGTACTCTGGCAGGGAGGACGTGACGCTTCACCAGGTACCAGGTCCTACAAACGCTGGAGTAGAGGTGTACAACTGCAGGCTCTGCGGGAGAGCGTGCCAGAAAGTGCTTAATTGTGGCACTCGAGTCGCGATGACTTACCGCTCCTCCATCCATCAGGTCTAGCTAATATGACTAATAGCCAATAGGAATAATAGCTAACAGGAGTAGTAGCTAATCGGAATCATAACTAAGAGAAATAATAGCAAATAGAACTAAAGTTTAATAGGAGTAATAGCTAATAGGACTAATAGCTAATTTGAATCAGAACTAAGAGGACTAATAGCTAATATAACAAAAATTTAATAAGGGTAAAGCTAATATGACTAATAGCTAAGAGAGCTAATAGTTAAGATGACTAATAGCTATTAGGGGTATTAGTTAATAAGACTAATAGCTAATTGGAATCATAACTAAGCGAACTAATAGCTAATAGAACTAATATTAATAGGGCTAATAGCTAATGTGACTAATAGCTAAGATAAGTAATAGTTAAAGGACTAATAGCTAATAGGACTTGTATCAATGTTCATATATATATATATATATATATATATATATTAAATTAATTATGATTAGCACTACGAATATTTTGAAAAATAGTTTACTTTTTATATATTTTTAGAAGTATGTTGAGAGAGAGGGGGACGGGACCCCTTTTATGGCAACACTGTGTCAATGTCATTAGTTGAATATATGGAGTCGCCCTGAAACATCACACAACTATATGTATGCTTTATGCATAGAATATGAATATGAGAAAGAGGAAATATTAGATAATTCACTGAATAAGGTTTACATTATGAAAGAACAAGACACCCCATAACAAATAGAGGTAAAAGAAAATAAACAGAAAAGATTGCTTTGATGGAAGAGCGATGCAATAAGAAGTCGCCCCAGACGTACGTAAAAGAGGTGCAGTCATCTTTTACGAGCTTGTGAAAAGAAACATAAAACTCTTCTTGAAGTGCTTTAAAAAGTCCAAAATTTTCGAACCACTTTGCAGATAGGAGTCAGGTGACTTCATTGTATTGGTGTCCCTAAAGTTTGGCCCAACAGGAAATATCACTCACTGGACCTTGTTAACTGGACCTCAATTGAATAATGCTACAAGAGGCCTGAGGGAACAGCGCATCATAGATGAATGTGCTCAAATTGACAGAAATGTGGAGTTAATGCATCGGGTTCATCCGGTGAATCTCCAAAAGCGTATCGAACATTACGTTACAAATGGTTTAAATCACATTGAAGAAGTTATTATTAGTATTACAAGAGGATCAACTTCGCCACTTCTCTTTATAAGAGGAGTTTGCGCTTCGAAAGCAGACATTCGGTTTAAGGCCTATGGCTTATCTGCTCTAGCAA